>CM062819.1:338796396-339364151 GCA_031772625.1 Pinus tabuliformis | reverse complement strand
TTGTGGCAAATATCAAGGGAATTGTAGTTGAGTGACTTATGACGAGTCACATGTGAGCGTTGGGGGTCTGTGGGCACAACCCAACTTGGTCCAGTTTTTTTCAAAGAATTGCATTTGGAGAGCAGAGTGTGAAGATCCTGTGAAGTTATATTCATCACAAGTGTCTAGAGGCTTTGGAGTGGGTCAAAACCCCTTTATTTTTGTAACATGCATCAGGTGTTAGTTCATTGTTTTGTCGGATCCATAGCATGTGGACAATAGTTTTGTAGTAATGGAGTCTATATAAGGAGATGTAATACTTTTTCAATGATAGTAGAAGTCATATATGATTTTGATGAGTTAGTTATATCTTCTATATTTAGTTTGTATTTTAGACCTTAAGGGAAGGCTCCGCAGATGAGTGTACAAAGGCCTTCAAGAGTTTGCAGCTGAGTTCGTAGACCACCTACAGCTAGGTGTGTAGGTCAAACAAGTTTTAGGTATTGAAGATCTATCTTAATAATGAAGAAGAAGCTTGGAAAAATCTTGTGTATCTATGTTCATTATATGTGTTTATACATACTGTTATGCATGTTTTTTACTAAATTATGTGAAAGAATGCATGTTACACTATTCTCTGATATGTTTATGCAATAAGTACAAATATGTGAACAAAAATCATCTGAGCGCAAATTTATTTATGTATGCGAAGTTGTAGATAGGTATAAACATAAGTAAACACACAGGTACCACAAACATGCATATCCCTCTGGCTACAGAAACCTGGGTATGCAACCTCCATAACCACTTCGGGTGAGACTACAATCCACTTGCAGGTCGTTGCTAAACGGGCCAGTGGTTGAGGGTTTTTTTGGTGTGAAATACAGTTTGAACCTGGTTCCAAGCCCCTTAAACCAACAAGAAGTTAGTAGGATACACCCAGGAGTCAATAGTGACCATTTCATCCTCAACAACTGCCTCAGGAGCTACTGTAGATCTATATGCAAGTTGCAGCATTGTAGCGTTCTTTCTCAAGGATCCTTGGAGATTCAGTTTCACCATGGTTTCTTTAGTCATCACATTTATGGCAGCCCCAAGATCGATCAAGGTGCGAGGAAAAATGAGGCCATCGATGTGAACATCAACCATAAGATTCCAGGGTCTATATATTTTAGACAAATCACTCTCCCCAGCATCAAATCAGATAATTGTCCAATAACATTGATGGTGGGGGTGTCTATGTTTCTCCTCCTAGGGTGTTTGAAACATTTATATTTTATAATATTATTGTAGATGGGAACATCCTTAATAGCTTGGAGGAGGGGTATTTTAACTTAGAGATTATTCAATTCTCTGAAAAGTTCAGTATTTTCTGGTGTGTGCTAGTTAGAATGGATCAATATATTAGGAAAAGGAGGTGGATTTACTTGACGGATAATCTCTTCCTTTTCCTCTTCAAGCTCCTTAGGTGGAGATGGAGGTTGGTTATCTGGGAGTACTCTTCCATACATGAGGTTGATTTCTTGAATCTCCATAGCATAGGTAGGGTAAGATGTCTCTCCACTATAGATTTGTTATGCATGTTTGCTATTCGGGGTCACATTTGGTTGAGAAGGCATATGAGGTTGCTTTTGTGGAGAAATATGAGTGAGTTATGGTTGATATGGAGGTGGAGGAAGTAAAGTAGGAGGTTGGTTGAGTTGAGTCCTCCACCCTTGTGATGGGTTATTCCACTGAGGATGTGGAGAATTATATGGATGAAATGGTTGATTGATAGGTTGGGGAGGATATTGAGGTGCATAAGGCCAAGAAGGAGGCATGGACCATTATTGATGAGTGGAAGAGTACCAAGGTGGCAATGATACATTTTGGTTAGGATGGAAATAATAGTAAGATGCACCATGCAAATTCTGCTAGGTTGGTTGAGGTCCTTGAGGCCTCCTTTTATTGATAAAATAGAGTTTCTCAGCCCCACCTTCTGCCCCTTGGTATGGAAATTTTAATATAGTAAAATAAGGACACTTATGTGTTGCATGGTCTTCTTCACAGACTAAACAGACCTCTATGACATTTAATGGACATTCATTTCTAGGGTGCCTTCTAGTGCATTTAGGAAAAAAAATGGCTAAGACCCTCTCTTCTTCCTCTTATCTCCTCTTGATTTGCATGGTATCCATTTTCAAAGAAAAGGTATGTAGTATTTCAATTTTAAAGTCCTCCTACATGTTTCCAATTTCATTCTTGATGGATGTTGTGGAGGGAGAGGAACCAACCAAAGCTTGACTAGCCCTAACATTGTTTTGATGTCCTCATAGGATGATTGATAGATGTATCCCCCAAACATCATGTTGAGGGTTTCTAGCTTGTCCTCCCTGATCCCTCTGAGAAGAAATAACTTGAGTTATTCAGGATCAAGGGTGCATCTAGCCCTCTTATAACTAAGCTAGAATCTTTCCTCATAGTCCTCGAAGGATTCATCAGGTCCAAGAGTCATTCTAAAAATTTATTCTTTGGTTTATTTAGACCTATAGTAGTCCATGTACTTATTATTAAAGGCTTGTTGCATTTAAGCCCAGGTAGTGATGCTATCCCCAAGTAGAACCATAAACCAATGCAAGGTTGCATTCTTTAAGGGTAGATGGTAATAACTTGAACTTCTAGTCATCAAAGGTAGAATCATACATCCTCCAGACAACAACAAACTAAAACATAAAATTATCAGGGTCCTCAGAGGTTAATACATGGAAGTGAGGAAGGGCAGTAGGGCTTATATTCTTCACTTTGAACTCTCCATTAGTTTTTCTGATAGGGAAAACCTCCTCATCCGTATTTTCAGCCATGGTTTGGGTAGGTGAAATTGTTTCTTCTTCTTCCCTAGTAGGTTCTTTAAAAATCTCAAATTGTTCACCTAAGGGGTCTTCTAACTCCCTTGTAGTTAGAGAGGGAAATTGATAGTCATCGAAGAAGAGTGAAGGTCGAGTGTTTGATGGTGTGGGGGTGTCCGGTAATAATTTTCCTCGAGTATCTCTACTCCAATGAGTCATGAAATAAAACTTTTTATTTTATGTGATTTTTTCAAAAATGAATGCAAAAAAGAAAGAAATGCTTAAGCATAAATAACATCTACCTAGACACCTCCCTGACAACGATGCAAAAAGTTGGGGAGCGTTCGTATTGCAACAAGAGTGCTACAACTCCCAAAAGCACCTCAACTCTATTTATAAACTTGGGGTTCGAACAAACTTTGAGGTGACAGTGTTGTATACACAGTAGATGGAATTCTATTCATGCCACCCTCAACTAGGTCATTTTATCATTAGGGTTGCAAGACAATTCTTCTATAGAATTAGGGAGAATTAACTACTGAAAGTGCAATTCAAAATCTATCCCTAGTATAGAAAAAGTAAATTATTCTCAAATCCAAATTACAAAATCTATCCACTTGTACATGCTATCAAAAAAACACAAGATTTATGCTCCCTTTAGAAAGGGAACTACACTAATTGAAACCAATAATCTACCTATCAAATTCACTTGAAAACAAAATATTATTCTACCAACTCAAAACTCAATATTTCATGCATCATTTATCTAATTTAGACTTGCATAGTAAGTAATTTCCTAATTGCCAAATTTGTGACAAAGAAACTAATGGTATTTTCTCATGCAGTGAAGGAAACGCAATGGAGGGAATGGCCTAGGTGGTACCTCTGATCATGAACTCAAATATGGGGGGTCAAACTACTCCTAAACTAAGCTACAATGACATTACAGGTCAAAAAGGGCAAAGAAGGATGCTAGAGGAGGCTACTACATGATTCTTGTATTGCCATAGGAAGTCCTAAAATGATACAGGAAGTTTTCAGAGAGGGTTTGGAGGGTAAGGATGATGGAATAAAGAGATGAAAATATGAATGAAGGTTGTGGAGGATGGATGGAAGGGGACCAACACCACTAGAGAAGCTCAACACTTCATAAAGTCCAACTTTGGACTAAGAGGGTTGTTCACGATGGAAAAAAAAAATAGAGATCAAGACAATGGTTGGGATTCATCAAAAGAGAGTGGAGAATTCCTAGATGGAGATGGTGAAAATGTCCCTTGCCTATAGGTCCAACAGTCCTGTAATATCACATGCACCTATTCTTATTTTCATTTGCAAAATATTATAACGAATGGTGGAAAAGATGAGTTTAATTTAGAAACTATATAACTGATGCTAAAGCCGTAATCTATGTAATGAATTAACTTCTAAGCTACAACAATCATATTTGAAACAAGATCATAACTCATGTAGATATTTTTCCAAGAAATCATCACATAATTTTTCTGGGCTATGAATGTGGATTCCTCTATTCAGGATCCCATGAGAGAGATGAGATAGAGGAACAATCAAAGGCCTTTTGAGGAATTATATTATATTAAAATGCAACAACTAACAAACATTCTAAGCCAAAATCAGAATATCAATACACAAGAGGGACCTAAGTTACTAGGGTTGGGCCCGAACCCAATATCCTTAGCCCTCTGAACTAACTCATTGATGGATCAATAAGAAAATTCTATTATCATTGCAGAAAAATCAAACATCAGATAATAAGTAAAAAATAGGAGTCACAAGTGCTTGAGCTCAATAGCTTCTTAGCTGCAACCAAAATTAAAATCCTAATGAGTTCCTTGGCATGTTTATTTATACAAAAGGGTAGCTACCAATAGCTACGAAGAATATAGAGGTGTTTTTCTCCCAAAACTTGAGAAAGGTAGGTCTAGATCGTCCTTGAACTACACTGTCTTGGCTACCAATGACCTTGTCCTACTTGGATTCTAATGGCTCCAAGTTGATGAGAGACACAGTGGTGATCTTGCCTAACTGAAGGAGTTAATGAGGTAGAAAACCTGCTAGAATCTCTCCCTATTGTCTACTCTGACCTCATGCATTAAAATTATTTCAAAATTGTTCCAATTCTTGCATTTAAACCATGTTAGGCCATATGACATAGCAATACATCTTTTATCCTCTTCACTAAGAAAAATATAACAAAAATTGTAAATAAATGTGAGAAAGAGATAATTCTAAAGCTAGAGGATGGCATTATGACCCCTGTGATATACCTATTGATAAGCCTCATTAGTACTCTTAGGTTGTGCATTGATTACATGAAGTTGAACAAAGTGACCATCAAGAACACGTATCCATTGTCAAGGATTGATGACTTGTTTGATCACTTGAAGGGAGAAACAATGTTCTTGAATATTGATTTGATATCAGGATATCTACAATATTTCTTTTTGGACTAGTTATGGTAATTATAAGTTTGTTGTGGTTCCTTTTTGTTTGACTAATTTTCTAGTTACTTTCATGTGCTTGAGGAATAATGTGTTGTGTCCTTATCTGGACAAGTTTGTGATTGTATTCATTGACGATATAATTATATCTTCTAAGGATGAGGAAGAGCATGTAGAACACTTAGCAACAATGTTAAAATTGTTGAGATAACATCATTTTTATGCCAATCTTAGTAAATATAGCTTATTTTAGATAGAGGTACATTAATTAGGACACTTTGTCTCCAAGGAAGGCATAATAATGGATATGGAAAACATAAGATCCATCATGGAGTGGGTATCTCCTAGGAATGTTGATGAGGTCAAATGATTCATGGGGTTATCAGGTTACTATGGGAGGTTCATCAGGAAATTCTCATGGATTGCATATCTTATTACGTCATTGTAGAGGAAACGTAAGAAATTTGAATCGAGAAAGTAATGTGCATCAAGTTTTGAGTAGTTGAACTAGTTTCCTATAAATGCTCCAGTTTTAAATATTGTAGATCGAGATAAATATTTCGTGGTGTGTATAGATGCTTGAAGGAGAGGAATTCATGGATTCTTGATGTAGGAGGGAAAGGCGGTGTGCTATGAGTGAATGAAATTGGATGAGCATGAGTAGAACTATGTGACTCATGACCTTGAGTTGGCAGTTATTATTCATGCCTTGAATATGTGGAGGCATTATCTTCTTGGAGGAAATTTGTATTGATGAGTGACCATAGTGGAATGAGATATTTATTTTAGAAACCTAATATGAATGCCAAGAAAGTTAGATGGTTAGCTAACCTCGGTGAGTGTTATGCAAAAAACTCACAAAAAGATAGATCAATGACTTAATCATTATCCTCTTTGAGGGGGAAACCTCCTTTACATTACATAAATGAACAATTATTGGATGATACAAATGAAAATGCCTCTATATATATATGAATACAAGGGTGATGAGCCCCAGAAACGGGTAACTATATGGGTTCATTCTACCTATTATTTTCATTTAATCCACCATTATCAATAGTTTTGTGTGTGTGTTTTGAATATATTTATGTCAATAAAGTGAATGTGTATAGTCACTTTGCCATGTAGTCTAATGAATGTTTATTGCAGATTTTTTGGAACATTTTGGACAAAGACAAGGCAATTATGAGAAAAATGGCAGCCAAACTCGGGGAAACAGGGATGTCTCCTTCATTAAATATCCCTTCCTTGAATTCTCCATCAGCAGCTCAGAGTACAAAGGCCCACATTCATGATTCCAAGGGGCAGCCGAACAAGTCAAGTAGGGCTACTGTTATCTTTAGTTCTAGACAGCCGATTTCCATAAGTTTAGGAGGACTGTTGGGAGTCTCCATTTGTATAAATAAGAAGGCTTCAAGCCTCAGTAGGTTAGCCATTTCTTAGTCTATTTCCGCACTTTTGTGCAACATTGTACTCAGCTCATTTTCGAGCTCTTTTTGAGACAATTTTTATGTGATGTAACTGTTATTTTTTGATAAATAAATATGAACCAAGTTTTGAACCAGAACTGACCTTTTCTAGAGGGCTGAAGCTCTTGGGTTAGGGCCCAACCCAAGTTTCCTAGCACCTCCTTTTTGTATTTATATGTTTTGTTTCCATTCATGAGTTAATTTCTGCTGCATATACTCATTTTGCTTCATTAAGATTAGGTTGCTTTTGATGGTTAGAATAGTTGTTGTTGCTTCAAGTTGCTTAAGTAAGTTGCCACAATGATAGAAAAAGATCCAGAAAGGATACCAGCAGGTCTTGATCTCCTTTCTCCCTCCTTGGGACCATGATCTGAGGTCAAGGTACTACTGCTACCAACAAAAACACAGTTTTTTCTCTTTCATGCAACTACTAGTGTGATACTTTGATTTGGAAGAGCTGATATTTGTTGAGATCCACTTGCTTAGATCATTTCATGTCTTTTTATCATATTTCTCTTGCATGCTTTTCTGTTCATAAAGTATTGTTCAACATTTTTCTGGTTTAGGTCAGAATTTAGGGTAAAATAAACAAAATTTTGTTTTTCGGTTCGTGCTTTGGTAAGTTTTGAGAAGTAAGTGTGTAGCTATCTTGTGGAACATTCCAACTCACTATCCCTCCATCAAACAGCCAACACCAACTCACTTCTCCTAGATTTCTCCACTCCTTCACCACATTTCGCCAATTTGCCCTAATTTCTGCATTTTTTCACAAAGTTGTTTTCTTGACCTTTGAACAAATCCAACCATCCCATTCATCCCTGATCCTCCTTGAAAAGTTCTAGACCCTCAACACCTTCATCCAACCTTCATTTCCCTTTCTTCATCGATTTTCCACGTGCAAACTTCCAAAAACCACTTTTGGCCTCCTCTTATAGAACCTCCTGTAGATCCCCTGCAGCCTCATGTAGAATTCCCTGTGAGTGATTTTTCGAAGTGTAATCGCAATGGAAGTCTTCAGAAGGGTACTAGGGGCTTCTTAGGACCTCTCCACACCTTCCTCACCTTATGCAAAAGCCAAACCCCATCTTCCTTTGCCACCAACCCTCTGCATAGTCACAACCAGTCAAATCACAAGCATAATAATTCCACATAAAAATACTCAAAAGTACAAAAAGATGACTTCTTTCCACTTCTTTACGGAAGTAGCTTGAATAAATGAAATTTACCTTTTGAGTAAACAAATGGCACTCACCTCATTGGTTTCCATCTCTTTTCTTGCAAACGCAGGGTTAGTGGGTAAACTAGGGTTTGCTAGGGTTTGCATTTCATTTCAGCTTTCCTCCTCTTTCTACAAGTATAACAACCCCTGTAGAGTTAGCTTTCTTCCATCACATTTAAAAGCTTCTTCTGAGAACTCATAGAAGTTGGCTTAAGCTCCTAGCGAACTTGCGCCACCTGATTAAGTGACAGCCTGCAGTAAGAGCTAGTACTTGTGCATACAACACCGTCGCTTCCAAGTTTGTTACAAACTACCGGGTTGATAAAAGTAAAGTAGGGAGCCCTCAGAGTTGTAGCATTATTGCTGCAATACTAGACCTCACCATCTTTTCGGCATCGTTGTCGGGGAAGCGTTAGAGTACTTTGTGATTACTCCTTTCTTTTATTTTTTACTGCAACATTCTCCTAAGTAGCTTATTTCATTTCAATTCTGCAATTTTCATTTCAGCAAGTGTAGATTAGACATTTCCTCCTTTCATTTCAATTCTGCAATTTTCATTTCAGCAAGCGTAGATTAGGCATTTCCTGCTTTCATTTCTATTCTGCAATTTCATTTCAACAAGCGTAGATTAGGCATTTCCTGCTTTCATTTCCATTCTGCAATTTCATTTCAGCAAGCGTAGATTAGGCATTTCCTGCTTTCATTTCAATTCTGCAATTTCCATTTCAGCAAGATTCATTTTAGATAGTTGCAATTTGTTGTTCAATCCATTTCAGTTTTGCAGGTACAAGCAGAAAAAAACAAAAATCACCCAAAAAGAGATTTCCTTTCATGCCTCGTAGGAATAGAGACAATTTAGGAAAATTCCTACCGAACACCCCCACCACATCACTAAGTCATCCTTCTCTCTTCTTTGGTGGCAGTGATCCAGAAGAACCTATAGGTGAACCTCCAGAGATATATGAAGATCCTATAACAAAAGAAGAGCAAGAAACCATTCCTCTTGAGACCATGGCTGAAAAGAGAAATGTTAGAGGAAATGGGGAAAGAATAGAAGGTGCCTTTCCCATCCGAGAGACTAATGGGGACACAAAAATGAGAAACATAAGTCCTTCAGCCTTACATCACTTCCATGGATTGACTACTGAAGACCCTGATACCTTCTTGTTTGAATTTGTTGTTCTCTGTCAAACCTATGAATGTGCAGAAGATGAGCAGAAGTTGAAACTATTTCCTTCTACCCTCAAGGATGTAGCATTACGCTGGTTCATGGGGTTACCTGGAAATAGTATCACAACTTGGGCTCAGATGCAGCAAGTCTTTAACAAAAAATACTGGGACTACTGTAGGTCAAAGGATACCAAGGAAGAAATCTTTCGAATGACCATGGGAAGTGATGAATCTTTAGAAGACTATGAAGAAAGGTTTCAGCTCAGTTATAAAAGGGCTAGGTGCACACTTGACCGTAAATCTCTAAAGTTGGTCCTGCTGAGAGGAGTCCCTGAAGACCTTCTAGATACCCTCCATTTGCTCGTTGGGGGAGACATCTACCAACTGCCTTACGATGACATAAAGACTGTGTTTAGAAACCATTCTAGGGTAGCTAGAAAGAGAGGTAGGGGAAGTCAAACTTTAGCCAGTACACCCTTATCCATTTCATCCCTTAGAAGCGAACTTGAGAATCAGCTGGAAGATTTCAAGAGCGAGATGAGGCAAACTCTTGCCATGCAAATAGATACCTTGTCTATCCAAAGGAAACAAGAGGAAGCTGAGAGGGCTTTGGCGATCTTTTGTCCCAGGTGTACTAGAAAGCATCCTAGGAACGAATGTCCATTGCACTCTATAGAAGTGTGTTTAGTCTATGAAGAATACCATCCTACGAATCAATGCCCTTCCTTGCCCGGAATTAAAGCTGCATATCAAGAGGCTGAAGGAGCCACTGAGCCACTCTATTTCATGAATCAGAGGAGGCCACATGGACCCAGACCTTACTAGTAGGGAATGAAAGGGACATCCAAGACTTATTACAACCCCAATCAAGCCACTTCCATGACTTCTTGGGGTCCCTCTACTCATCCTTCCTGGTCTACACACCCTCCTTGGTCGTATCCATCTCAATATCATACTCAACCAGTTGCCCCTCCGTTTCACTCTTATGCTCAACCACAGCCTCAATGGAATGCACCTCATCACGGGTGGAGGCCCTAGTACAACTCTCCTCCCGCTCTTTTACCTCCACCACTTACTCAACCACAACCATTACCTCCTGCTCCACCAAGACAACCCCAAATACCTACTCAACTGAACTCGAACCACAATAAAAGACAGGCCCAACAGGTATATACTGGAGAAATATCATGCCCGACCTATAATGTGAAGATTCAGGAGATTAGCCTATGATCCGGGAAGGTTCTCCCAGATAGCCAATCTCCTCCTAAGGAGGATGAGGAAGAAAAATAGGAAAGTGAACTGAAAGCCATTCCACCCTTTCCTGAGAGACTAACTGGAACCACACAATCAACCCTAGAAGAAATTGAACTTCTACGAGAATTGAAACAGTTATGTGTAAAGATACCACTTCTCCAAGCCATAAAAGATGTTCCTATATACAACAAGATGATCAAGGAGAAGTGCTTTAGGCACCCAGGCAGGCGCATGAGATATGCTCCAACTATTAATGTCATAGGACAACTGTCCGACCTGATGTTGGGACATGTAATCTGTATGAAATATCTAGACCCTGGAGGTCTTGTAGTCGATGTCCACATCAATGGCACTATAATCCCCCATACCATGATTGATCTAGGGGCTACCATTAATGTGATGACCAAGGACACTATGCTCAAGCTCAACCTTTAGGTTTCCTTGAGAAAGACCACAGCAGTACTGCAGCTAGCAGACCGCTCCACCGTGACCCCTAAGGGGATTGCGGAAGATGTAATGGTCTCTATTGATTCCTCGGAGTACCCTGCCGATTTCCTAGTTCCCAGGAAAAGGAAAATCTCACTGGGTATCCTCTCATCCTGGGAAGACCCTAGTTGGATACTGCAGATGCCTACATCAGTTGTCAAGCTGGGAACATGACAATCAAGAACGTGCATATGTCGAAACAGCTATTCCTATATCCTCCTACCCAACCTCTGTTAAAACATGATTTACCTCTCCGGTTGGAGGAGGAAGATGAGGATGAAGTCTATTTCACACCATTGTGTACAGTAGAAGCTACCATGGGGGGCCAAAAACTAAGCATGATCTGATCTTATTGAAAACTTGATTCTGAATCCATCCCCCAGCGTGTTGCCATTAGAAGCGCTGGTGGAAGAAACCCAAACCAATGCTTTAGTTGATCTCTGTGTCGCGGATCTGACCTCTCTCTGAGCTAAGAATGTGGAATTTGGCCCAGAGAGAACCTTAAAGATGAACTCATCCCTATCCACCTTTCAGGAGAAAGAACTATGTAGCTTATTGAAAATCCACTTGGATGCTTTTTCTTGGAGCTATAAGGAGATGAAGGGAGTCCACCCTTCATTCTATACTCATCACATTTACATTAAAGAAGATTGTAAACTAGTTAGGCAGCCTCATAGGAGGATGAATCCAGCCCTTAAAGACATTATCAAAGAAGAACTGCAAAAGTTGCTGGATGCAGAATTCATCTACCCCATCTCTGACAGAAAATGGGTCTCTCCTTTGGTGCTGGTGCCAAAGAAAAACAAGAAGTGGAGAATCTATGTAGATTATCAGGAACTAAACAAGGCCATGAAGAAGGATCATTTCCCTTTGCCTTTCATAGATCAAGTGTTAGACGGCCTGGTAGGGAAGAAGTTCTTCTCCTTCCTATATGGGTTTAGCGGGTACAACCAAATCCAAATCAGCCCGGAAGACCAAGATAAGACCACTTTCACTTGTCCTTTGGGTACTTTTGCATACCGGGTCCTTCCTTTTGGGTTGTGCAATGCTCTTGCCACTTTCCAGAGAGAAGTACTGAGCATATTTGCTGAACTGGTTCATGACTTAGTGGAAATCTATAAGGATGAATCTACCCCTTATGGTTCTAACTTCCAGGAAGCTTTGACTAACCTGGGAAAAGTTTTAGCCAAGTGCATCGAATTGAACCTGTCCCTCAGTCTTGAAAAATGCGAATTCCTGATGACTGAAGGGGCCGTGCTAGGTCATACAATTTCTCAGCAAGGATTACAGTTGGATTCCAATAAAATTGCAATCATTCAAAGGGTCCCACCTCTTCAAAAGGTAAGAGATGTTCGGAGTTTCCTAGGCTTAGCAGGGTATTATAGAAAATTCGTCAAGGATTTTAGTAAGCTAGCCTCTCCATTGTTTGGTATTTTGGGAAAAGATGTTGAGTTCATATGGACTGACAATTGTCAAGAGGCTCTGGATGCATTGAAAGGTAAACTGGTAACTGCCCCAATTTTGAGAGGTCCAAACTGGGCCCTACCTTTCCACATTCACACAAATGCCTCAAACAAAGAGATAGGAGCAGCCTTAGGGCAAGTTGATGAGAAGTTTCCTTATGCCATATATTTTGTCAGTAAAAACTTGTCCAAGGCAGAATTAAACTACACTGTAACCGAAAAGGAGCTCCTAGCTATAGTCCATTCCTTAAATAAGTTCAGACACTACATCACTGGCTACCAAAAATTCGTACACACTGATCATGCTGCAATTAGGTATTTGATGAATAAACCGGATGTAAATGCTTGTATTATTACATGGTTACTTTTATTGAAGTAATTTGATTTGAGCATTGTTAATAAATCGGGTAAGGAAAATGTTGTTGTTGATTTTCTGTTTAGACTAGATCTGCCTGCAGGTGAAGAAGGAATGGTGGATGATCAAATGCCAGATGAACACCTATTTGCTATTTCAGTACTCTCTCCATGGTTTGTTGATATAGAAAATTACTTTGTTTTAGCACAGTTTCCGCCACACCTGTCCTCAAAAGAGAAGAGCAAGATCATGAGGAAAAGTGCCCCATTCACCTCGATTGTGGGAAATCTTTTTAAACTTGGCCTAGATCAGATTTTGAGGCAATGTGTCAGGGAGGAGGAAGTTTTTGACATTCTCCTAACCTATCATGATGTGCCCTGTGGTGGCCATTTTGCAGCAAAGAGGTCGGCCTTCAAAATTCTGCAGGTAGGTTACTATTGGCCCACTCTTCATCAAGATGTCAGAAGATATATCAGCCAATGTGACTAATGCCAAAGGATGGGGAAACCTACTCCAAGGGATGAGATGCCCCTGCAACCTCAAGTGACTTTCGAGCCATTTGAGAAGTGGGGCATGGACTTTGTGGGTCCTATCAATCCTCCAAAACAAGAATCTTACATCATTGTGTGTACCAATTATCTGACAAAATGGGCAGAAACAAAGGCGATTAAGGTAGAAACAAAAGAAAAAGTAGCTGAGTTTTTGAGGGAAAATATCTTCTACAAGTTTGGTTATCCAAGAGAATTAGTCACAGATTAAGGAAGTCAGTTTACCTCCAATCTGATTGAAGACCTGCCCACACATCACAAGATTAAGCACAGAACTTCCACCCCTTATCATCCGCAAGAAAATGGACAGGTGGAAGTCATTAACAGAGCTTTGGAAGGGATTTTGACTAAGTCAGTGAGCAGCAGCAGAAAAGATTGGGCGCATTGATTGGTTGAGGCCACTTGGGCATATAACACCACATTGGAAACCACCACAAGGTTCACACCCTATGAGCTGGTCTATGGGAAGAAGGCTCTACTATCAATAGAATTTGAATATAACACATTAAGGACGGCAGCTCAGCTGGACCTAGATCTCAGCCATGCAGAAAAGGAAAGGTTACTTCAGCTAAATGGATTGGATGAGCAGAGATTGCAGGCCCTTCTCCACTCAGAGGCAGTCCAACTTCAAAGAAAAATATTGATGACAGACACCTCAAAAAAAAGAATTCCACGAAGGAGATTGGGCGCTGCTGTATGATTCAAGATATAAAGATTTCAAGGGAAAACTGAGGACGAGATGGCTGGGACCCTACACAGTAGAAAAATTCAATGATAATGGTTCAGTCCTGATCCGAACAATCGATGAAGAAGCCATCCCCATGCTCGTCAATGGGCATAGGTTGAAAATCTACATGAAGCCCCTTTCCAAGTAGGAATTCATTGAGAATCTGAGTAAAACAGTGTTGGTAGTGGAGCAGGTCTCTGCCTCCACTCCACCCACACCCTGAGCTAAAAGAAAAGGAGGAAAAAAGAAAAAAACAGAAAAAATAATAAAAGATCCCTGGGTGAAATCCTCTTGGAGGCACCCAAGCCAGGTAGTGGGGGTTAAAACCTCCTGGAGGCACCCCAGTTGTCTCATATAGAAAAAAAGAGGAAAAAGACAAAGAAAAGGATGAAGAGAAAAAAACATAAAAAACTATCTTCTTTCGAATGCATTGCAGATTGCAGGAGGGTCACACAAGAGAAAAAGGACATGGCTAGGCTACATACACCCTTGATAACTCATACCTCCATCGCCATTGTCTTTTCCTAGGCCTTGGTCTGAAGATTTTGCATCCTACAGGAAACACTATGAATTCTACAGGAGGTTCCTGTAGAAACTACAAAGAGCTCAAAATCAAGTTCAAAGAAGAATCCGAGGGCTAGAAATTTGTCCAGAGGGCTTGTGGACCTCCCTGCCACCATTCATCATCCTAATTCTCCATTCCATCCCTGCACACCTACATTTCCACTTGATTTTTCTTCCCTGCACAAAAAAACCACATAAATTTTGCTTCTTTCATTTTGTAAAACAAAAGAAAAAATTGATGAATAGGACAACGACATTCTTCACTTGTTTCTTACTTCACGTATTCCAGCTATTATTCCTTCCCTTCAGAACCTTCTTCAGCTATCTCTTCAGTCCCTACTCAAGCATCAGCCAAAAATTTTAGAGGGAGAAGCAGCTATAGGAAATCCTGCAGGATTCCTGTAACAACGGATCCCTTTAAAAAAACAAGCTCTCGAGGCAGGGTCAATGCAGCCAAGATGTCAGCAACATGCAAGGAGCGATGCCTGCACGAAAAATCACCAACATAAGCTGCCAGTTTAGAGGCCATGAGCACCAGCAACAACAGTAATTAAAAAAAAAAACAAATTGTCGAAGTCCAAGCTTGCAGAGCACGGTAGCGACTAACAGGTAAGTGGCTAAACCTGTTCCTCTATTGCATGAATATTATTTAAGAACTACATGAACCATAGAGATTGTCGCGATCAAATGAAATCAGTGGCTAGCTAGATGGCCACCCTCGTTTAGTTCAAACCACGCTCGTTGAGTTCAAATAAGCTCGTCCCATTCAAATAATAGTTCAGATACGTAGTCAACACGTGTGGCCCATCAAATTGGGAAGAAAAACTCAGAACCAGTAGTGGTGGTAGTGCATAACGAGAATAATGGAAGTGATGGTGGTCAAGCGACATGAAATACCATTATGGCACTAGAGTAGGACCAACGGTCTAGATGGGGATAACGTACCCATCCTACCACCTCACCTCGTCACCGCAGATCATGCCATCACCTTAAGTACACTATGGTTGAAGCCTCCACCACCTTTTGTTTCATTTGAGTCGACAAGTTCTCGACTGTAGCACTCACCTACCACCTTCAGAACAACGAAGTAGTCGTTATCTGCCAATTTTCAAAACCCTCCTGCTTATCACATTCTACAAGAGCATTATCGCATTCTACAGGAGCAGGAACACCATCTACAGGAGCCTTTCTACAGAAAGGCCAGAGAGAAACTCTGCAAAGGTAAAACTCAGATTTTTTTCCGAATTCGAGCTTGAAAGGAGGTAGGCTCAGAAACCCACTCTGCATATGATATATCTATACAAGGTGGTGGAACTAGAAGCAAAGTATTCGGTTGAAAAAGGCAAGGAATGTGAGCACAAAAGTCTGGCTGTGTTTTTCTGAATTCTATATAGTCTCTCTGTTTTCTTCTCTGCACTCAAAATTTGTCCTTTTTCTTCCTCCTATTCTTCTGTAAAAAAGAGATGCAAGCATAGAAAATTAAGCCTAGAAAAACAAATTTGCAAGTCTGTTTACTCTGTGAGAAGAAAAAAACATTGTTTTATATATTCTCTGTTTTGTCAAAATATTGAGTTCCTCCAAAAGCCGAGAAGTAAATTCAGGTTGAAAACAGTTTGAAGGGAGGGAATGTCGTGGCGGAAAAAGTCGTTTGTGCGGATACAACTGACCTCCCTAGGAGTCTAAACTCTCTAGCGACAAACAAGAAAAAATGGAGCGATCTTTCTCTAAATACACCTTTTAAAACATGAAAACTACAAGTGTTTAGGCTTACCTTATTCCAAAACGTTGTTGTTGTAGTCCGTCTTTGCCAATCCGGATGAGCTCCTCCTTCACATCAATTCCTGCAACCACAAACAATCAAACAATTACCAAGCACTTGCATCTCATATAATAAAACATATATTCAACATGCAGACCAAGGAACACATGAAATAACTCATTAACACAAGCTATTGAGAAAAATGAACCAGTTTGTATTAATAACGAAACAAAGAAACTCTTACAACCTGGCCTTGGTGTTGTGCAAGTTCCTCCCAGGGTCCATCAAGGGTTTTCCTCTACTTTGACAAAGCTCACCCACTTCCAAGTAGAATCAAGCAAAGACAATCTCTCCTCACAAGGTTCTAAATGGGAGTCCTAATTCCTGCAGCATTTACCCAAAGAAAATGTATAGCTTCAACCTCCTCTCCCTCTGGCTCAATGCCTTTATTTATAGTGCTGTAAAGAGGTTATTCAGGTCCACCATCAATGGGATAATCCCCCTCTTTGGGTGGGATAGCTCCCTTATTGATGGGATAAGTTCCTCCTTAATAGGGATACATGAACCAACTGGAGGCGCATCCATTTCATCAAACCGACCTCTAGAAAGTTCTAGAAGTAACCACAAGTAACTTTTTTTAAGATGAAACTTGCGCATTTTGCCTTTTACAGAAGGACGCACCTGTCCCTTAACATACAGAGCGTCCAAGGACGCAGTCGTTGTGAACATTGTGAGCGTCCCCGCAGGTAAGGCTTGAGAGAACCTGCGTCCCCAGAGATAAACACATTTTTTACAAGAATTTCTCTCTTTTTTGAGTTTGAGATGGATAGCAGAGGCATAAGACTTGCCTAAGAGGGTAGCATGACTGTTGATTGAGCCATACTAACTGTAAATAGTCATGGTGACATTTTTTAGTGTAACAGATTGCCCCCTAAAGTGCGAAGCCTGGAATAGATTAGGGTTTTGTAATTCTAGGAAGGGTGAAGCGCTTTATCATTTCAAGGATTGTCTTGTGGACGACCTGGTTGGAACCTGCAATTTTCAACACAAAATACATGTATAAGATTATATCATCACTGAGGTAGGCATTCCCATACTCAGATTCAAAACTTTAACTAATGGACTAACTACTCTGATACAGGAATGATCTTGCAGTACATCATTTTATAGACTTTTGTAGACACAGTATGGATGCAGCCATCTGTTTATGATTAGTCTACATAGATAATGAATACAAAACTCCTCGCAGCCTGGATGGTAGAAACTAGATCCAGGGTCTTCACTTCTACTTCCCGAATTGGTACGATTCTAGCCATGTGATTAAATGATTTGATGTCGAACATGTTAGAAACCACTTGATTACCAGTCGATGATGTAAACTGTTAACAAGCGTGAGAGAGACCACCAGTAATGTCAATGGTTCTCAAAGTACCAAGCACAACCCGTGAAATGTGAATAGATGTTTTGATGTCGAACACTTCACGGAATCCTTTGATCGAAAGTCAATGATGTAAACTGACGTCAAAGGCGAGAAACCTGCCATTGATGCATGCAGACTTCAAGGTACTGTCGATTCCTAAGTCATCTTTCTAGATAATGTGTCGATGTCGATAGAAAGCGACCCGTTGCAGGCAAGCCCGCAACACGAAATCATTGTTCAAGTTGAAGAAATGTTGCTGTAAGGACTGACTCAGGGATGGTCAAATGGATGACAAGTATTTTGCAGATGAAAGTTTTGCTTGCAGACCTCTTGAACACATAACGACACGACAGATGGCTTGGTGACGAATAACTCAAAGTTAATCCCCGGAACCCGGTTAAAGACTTTCAAAGTGGTTTGATCAACTGTGAGGTAAAAGATTTCCCAACCCAGGTGAATGAAAAAGTGTCGTGTTCAAGAGTGGTAATAAAGTTTCTTTTGAGACAAAAGGTAACAAACAGGTTCATTCTTCTCTCTTTTCCCCCACCATTTCTGGCAAGTACCTCTTTATTTTTAACAAGCTTGAGGAGGATAACATATGCTTGATTATAAGCTCATCCTTCGGACGAGTCCAACCTAGTTTAAATTCGAACCCTAGGAAGGAGTGGTTCGTTCCTGTTTGTAATTGAACAGGTCCTCTACTGTAAAAGTTTAACGAGCCCAGTATAGGAGAAACTCGGCGTTTTTCAATTTTAGAGAGTCTGAAAAAACAAAAGGAGACTCCACGTTGAACTTTTTCGTATATTTGTGTCCCTCAAGCCCGAAAAAGTATAAAATAATACCTGGGGGAACCGCTTGATCTTGCGACCAAGGAGTACTTTCATAATAGTGTCGTTGACCTGAAAAGTAAAAAGCGATCAAGGACACGTCGTTTTATTTCCTTATCGAGTTTGAAACGACAAAAACCCGGCAATCTTTTCCTGATTTTGCGGTCAGAAAAGAGCTAAAAGGGGACCGTCTTTTAATTCCGTTTTAACGAGTGTAAAAGAAACGCTCGGCGATCTTTTCATGTTTTAGGAGTCAGAAAAGGGCTTAAAAGATGACTCTGATATTTTTGTTTGTGAAAAATGACAATTTCCCTCGAAATCCCTTTGTCCTGCACAAAAGCAACACATTACTCATACCTGTTTAAAATAGGCAAAAATACATCGAAAAATATCTTTTCATGGTAAAAAATGAACTAATTCATCCAAAAAACCTATAAAAAGACCTTTTACCATGTCATTTTTACCGTTTTACTGTTGAGGTTGAAAAAGGAGCTTTTGACAAGAAACTTCCCGTGGTCGCTGCGGAAAATCCGACCGTCGGAATCGAACGCCGTCTTATCCAGGTATTTTACACATCCTACTCTGCATTTCTATCCGTTTAGAATTAATTTTTAGGTCTTAGTTTCATTTTTTGGGGGGTTTTGGTTTTGGAATGCGCCTCTCGGCGGACGCGGGTGCCCTTCGGGTGACCCGCGTCCCCCGACTTTTTCCTATACAGGAAAACGGTCGGAAGACGCAGTTCGCCTTCAGGCCAGCCGCGTCCGGGCGCCCTGTGCTGTAAAGGCGGGGTGCGTCTTCCGTGAAACGCGCATTTCAAAACCCCAACCCCCTCAAATAACTATCTAAAAATCCCCAAATCAATTTCTAATGACTATTTCTGGTGTGCAGGGCATTAACCATGTTAGATTGGAGAGAAAGAGAGCATGTAGAGGATGATGAAGTTGCAATAAATCATCAACCTTCCCTGGATGCCCTAAGAGCATGCGGGTTATACAAATACTGGACCATACCGGGCATGAGGGGTTAGGTAAGATTCTTGGAATGGCTGGTTGAGCGATGGAACGTTCAAGAACAATGCTTTTACATAGGAGGGCACCAGCTCGAGATAGAGCCCTCGGATGTATACTTTCTCACTGGCTTGCCGAACAGAGGCGAGCAACTCAGTCTTGCGGGGACTAGGCCGGGTGGCCAATCCCTTGATAGTCTCCGCGACGAGTGGTGCACACCTGGGGCTCACCATTCGAAAGGCATAGAGATAAAACACATCACTCTACGTGAACTCAAAGTCATAGCGTTCACGGTTACCAGAATTTGCGGCGCGGCCGCTTTACACATTGCTTCCGAATCCCAAATGCGGATGGCAATTGACTGTTACCAAGGCACCATTTTCAACTGGTGTGAAGCTGTGTCGGCTCATATGAAGAGCCAACTGACCAAGGCAAAGAACGGACGACTAAAGACTTTTGGATATGGGCCTCTAGTCGTGAGCTTTGCCTTGGAGAGAGTTCCAATGCTGATCCCTCAGCAACTCACTGTTGATATCTTGGGTCCTCGGGAGCCAAAGCTGATACGATGGGTTGCGGTGATGGCCCGGCATCCTGACGAGGGTACGACAGTGGTTCGATTCTCAGATAGTTACTTTCACTGGTTAGAGGACCAGGTTTTTTCGATACAGGACTTTCCGTATGCCGGAGTGGATTTTAGAGGTGATCCGGACATGGTTCTTCCACCGGGAGAACAATGGGATGACAGAGGTACTTTTATTTTCACAAGTTTTCTAATTATGTATTTTTTTTATTTTTCATATATATCGTCTCAAAACCAACAGTAAAACTTTCAAAATGCAGATGTTGGTCCACAGCGTCCAGCCAACCTCCGGCCTTTTGATAGACTACATCCAGCTGCATCGGTACCGGCCCCACAGGACGCGGCTGCAGAAGTACTAGCTGAGTTGGAGCATGATCTAGAGCGTCTCACGGCAGATATACCTGAGACTACTATGGACGACATTCCTACCAGGCTTCAGCGCTTCGTAGTCGCGGTCCCTGGACCGTTTAGGAGATTTTTGCGTAAGGTAGCCCGCGCAGTGGTGTCATACAGAGAGCACCACCAGTGATTGACTAGTCACTTTTGTAGTCACATGTGACATTTTGACTTTTTGTACTATCATTTTGCCGATCATAAGGTGTTTTCAACCTATGATCGAAGACGATGTATATATTTTTTGACACACTTCTATCTATATATATCACTATTACCGGCTTATCCTGTTTAACATATGTGATGAAATGTTTTTTAAATTTACTTGCATGATTATTGTAAATGTCTGTCCAACATTCGAGAAGCAATTGCATCTGCTAATGTATTCAAAGACCTTGGAATATGTTGATATTCAATGTAATCAAATTCACGTTCCAAGAGACGCACTCTCAAAAACAACCTTAATAACACAGGATTTCTAATGGCATAAACTCTATTAAGCTGTAATACAACAAGTTCAGAATCTAACCTCACTATCAAACGTCGAATTCCAAATGAAATAGATTCGGATAATAATTCGATCACTGCACTGTATTCTGCAATGTTGTTCGTTGTTTGACCGAGGCTTACCCCATGCATAGAAACTAACTCGTCAGAGGGCGAATAGATAACCCAAGCTGCGGAAGAGATATTCCGTGTACTACGACAAGCACCATCAGCAAATCCAATGTATGTTTGGAGAGGCGTCGACATCTGCAATATCAAGAGTAAAACCAAGATAAGCCAGAATAACGACGAAAAACCACACTCTCTAAGCTAAGCACACTGACTAAACTAACACACTTGCTAGCTAGAAAGAAAATCTAACCTATCTAAAAATTTCTCCATACCCATCATTTAAGCATAATACCTCTTTAGGTAAAGTCCATTTCTGGGTTTACCCAAAGAGTCCCCATCAAAGTCAACTAGCTCATAAGCCCCTTTTGCTAGCTTTCGCTTTACAATGTAGGGCCCATGCCACATGGGAACGAATTTTCCGGCACCTAGCTTATCGTTAGCTTGATCATATAATAGTACTAGGTCTCCTTCCGAAAAACTTCGAGGGGTTACATTTCTATCATACTGAGCTTTCATTCGTTTCGCGTGAGTCTCGATTGCCAATGTAGCGTCACGTCGAGTCTCATCTAATTTAGCCAAGTACAATAAACGTTTCTCCTCTTCGGAAGTAGCTGGAAGTAATTCGACAGCCATTTGAAGTGATGGGATTTCGCATTCAATGGGTAACACAGCTTCTAAGCCATAAACTAGCTGGAAAGGAGTGAACCCTGTTGAATTTTTCACTGAGGTTCGGTATGCCCATAGCGCTGAAAATAACATGTTGTGCCAATTCGACCGATGAACACCAATGGTTCGTCGGATCATGATAACTAGAACTTTGTTGATAGACTCAACCAAACCGTTGGCTTGCGGATAATAAGGAGTAGAGCTATCGTGGCGCAAACCAAGCTGGCTTGTAAGCTCAGTCATCATGACGTTTCGAAAATGGCTCCCATGGTCAGTAATGATTGCTTGTGGGACACCAAACCTAGTTATGATATGATTGAATACGAAAACTGCAGCTGTTTTGCCGCTTGCGTCGAATGTAGGCATCGCCTCGGCCCACTTAGTAAAATAATCAACCGCAAGGATGATATACGCATGCCCCCCGGCCGAGTGAGGGTTACAAGTAATAAAGTCGATACCCCATTTGGCGAATGGACCAACGGCAATTATAGGGTGGAGAGGAGCAGGTGGAGCGCGCATCTTGCGATCAAACACTTGACAGTTGTGGCACTTCCTGACTGCAATGATACAATCCTTAAACATAGACGGCCAGAAATAGCCAGCGCGCAACACCTTCTGAGCTGTGGCATACCCAGACATATGACCGCCACATGCTCCAGAGTGACAATCATTCAAAACCCTCTCAGCCTCTTCGTGAGTTAAACAACGTCGAAAAACTAAGTCTGCCCCCCGGCGATAAAGTGTATCTCCAATAATTTTGTATGGCTGGGATTGAAACCGAATTTTTCGACGTTCCGCTTTGGAAGCTTCAGGCCGAAAGGTTTGGGTTTGGAGATAGATGATTATATCCCCGTACCACGGATCTACAGTACTGATAAGAAACAAAGATTCGTCCGCAATGGACTCTTCTGCCACAGTCTCTGTGTCAGCACTCGGGAAATCACACATCAATTCCGCGAAAACTAAGGATTTCTTAGACTTGGACTTCTCGAACTCCAAGTCGAACTCTTGCAGGATAACGATCCATTTAGAGTACTTGCCCCCTAGCAATTGTTTTGTCAAAATGTAAATCATAGGGTTGCAATCCGAAATAACTGTAGTTTTACGGAGAAGAATGTAGTGACGAAAACGCTGGACAGCTTGAACGGCTGCCAGGGCCAATTTCTCCACATGCGAATATTTTAGCTCAGTTGGATTCAAGGTCCTACTAAGATAATATATCACATGCTCCGCTCCGAATTCATCTTCTTGAACTAACACCATTCCAATGGTGGAATGCGAAGCTGCGAGGTATAAGAAGTAGTCCTGGTTGTAGTTGGGAGGATGCAATAACGGTGCATGGGTCAACGCGTGTTTAAGTGCATCAAAAGATTGTTGGGCAATCTCGTCCCAAAAGAATTGTGCGTTCTGTTTCAACAACCGTGTAAAACCTTTAGTGACCTCGGCGTAGTTTGGGATGAATCGGCGTAAAAAGTTCGCTTTCCCTTGCAAACTTTGGAGTTGGCGCAAACTCGAAGGAGGAGGCAATTTGATGATAGCCTCGACTTTCGAGGGATCGACGCGAATGCCGGCTTTTGAAACAACAAATCCCAGCAATCGACCTGTTTCTATACAGAAAACACACTTGTGGGGATTCAACCGAATTCGATAATGCCTACACCTCATAAAGATTGCTCGTAGGTGGACAAGGTGATCAGCTCGATGTAAAGAATGAGCAGGCAAATCATCGAGATAGGGTTGCACAATGTGCTTGATGTCATGAAATGCATAAGACATCGCCCGTTGAAAAGTAGCCCCGGCATTCTTAAGCCCAAAAGGTAATTTGCAATAAGCAAATGTCCCCCATGGACAAATGAATGCCGTTTTTGGTTGGTCGGCAGGTAGAATATTGATTTGATTATAGCCCGAGAAACCATCCATGAAGGAAAACATTTCACTTCCGGCACAATCATCAATAATTTGATCGATATAAGGCGTAGGATAGTTGTCTTTTGGACAAGCTCGATTTATATCCCTATAGTCGATACAGATTCTTATTGTTCCTTGTTTCTTATTGACTGGAACAATATTCGATACCCAATCCGTTAACGGGATCGGATAAATGAAACCTGCTTTCAACAGCTTTTCGACTTCTGCTTTAATCACAGCCGCTTTTCGAGGGTGAATTTGACGCAACCGTTGCCGGACGGGTTTAGCATCCGGGTAGGTCTTTATTTCATGAACAACAATGGCAGGATCAATTCCCGGCATTTCCTCGTAAGACCAGGCAAACACGTCGCGGAATTCTTGGAATAGGGCCTTGTAAGTTTGGATTTCTTCTTCAGTACATGCGGCACCTATATGAATGTTTTCCTCGATTCCGGGCTTCACTGAAATATCAATGGGAATAGTACGAGAAATATTCCCTAAATTCAACTCTGAATCAGAATGTTTCGTTGGATCCTGAGCGTCTTTGACATATTCAGCGGTAAAGATAGATGAAAAATCATTTTCAAATGCATCATCCTTAGGTAAAAACAAAGATCTGTGATGGAGATCCTCCCATGGTAGATCGTCTACACTTAGGATTTCGCGAAGTTGTTCGTCAGATGACACGACTTCGGGAAACGTTATCCGTTCTAAGGGTGAGGTGAAAAATGACTCTTCACTGACCACATTCATTTGGTCGACTTCGGTTGAATGAAAGTCGGTAAAAGACACGAGAGCTTCATAAGCAATTTCATACGGACTCAAAGGCATAGCATTACCGAGTGAGTCTATCTCAGAGTCAGATGGGACGAACCAAGGATCATCATAAATAATGTTTTCTGATGTAATCATATGAATTTTTGCAAACGAAGGATCTGCGCTGAGTGGAGGGAGAGGAAAAGTTCCCAGTAAACCGGAATCCTTAACTAAACCTACACCAACGTCCCTATAAGGGATTGTCGTCTTACCGACATGCTGGATACTCTCTGAAGAGGCTGGGTCGGATGAAAAGTATGTCAGCTGATCAATAGTCACGATCTTACCGTTGTGTGGAAACTTAATTACTCTGAAGACCGATGAAACGACCGCTGTCATAGCATATGACCAACTTCGACCCAAAAGAAGGTTGTAGTCTAGAGGGGCATCAACCACTTCCACATCCAGACTAACGGTTTTACCTTCAACCCCTATAGGCAATTCTTGTAGAATACCAAACGGACGGAACCCACGGCCATCAAAGGCCTTAAGGATGGTGGGGGATTGGTTCAACGAAGGAGAACCAAGCGATCTCCAACATTGAATCGACATAATACACGTAGAAGCTCCCTCATCAATCACAGTCCGATGAATAGGCCTGTTTTTGACTATCACTGGAATTTGGAAAGCCATTTGATGGGGGAGACGTGGCGTACTATTTTCTAGATCAAAGATCATTAGGTTCGGGTCCTGAACATCGACAGCTCCGATAGCCGACAAAAGCAATTTCCGTTGTGCTGGGCATGATTGCAGCACTTCGAGTGCCGACATTGCTGAAGGTGAAACAGCTAAGTCCTCAACAATGTTGTAATTCTGGGCTGCTCTCGCATGTGGATTGAAAGCAGACCTTCGAAGTACACCCTTGGCGGGCGGCTTAATCACTAAGTCTGGGTTAGGTTTTTCGATCTGTAGTGGATCGGAACCAGGAGCTGAGGTTGATGGGTTAGAGTGAGAAGATTCTGCTTCCTTACCATCAACAGGAGCCTTACTACCATAATCTTGCGATCGAGTCGCAATCCTCACATGAGACATCATCAAAATGGGTTCTTCACTGGCATTCGAAGAAGAACCTATCATCTTATTCTCCTGCTCTGGAAATGGATTCTTTAACACAGCAGGAGTGGGAGAACCTTTGACTATTTTCACAACCTCGGCCCGATGAGGGCAATCTCTCGTAAAATGATCCTCTTCACAAATAAGACAAGGATATCGAGGTTTGCATTTTTCGTCATTGGTTTCCGACTTTTCAGTTTTCTCCTTTGGAGCCTTGTCTGCTTTAGCCTTCTTCTTTCCTTTCTTCTTTCCACCGTTTTTTGATTTGGCCGTAGATGACTCTACAGCGTGAATGTCGGCGGTGAGTTCAGGAGAAGACTCTCCTGTCGGAGAATCAGGCAAAGTGATAATTGGAGTAGTTGAAGCCTTGGAAGACTTCTTCTTGCTCTTCGTAGTCACGATACCAATCATACCATCAGCGGCATGAGATCCCGAAGGAGCAGCAGCGATTTGATTCGACTTTGGAAGATCTGGAATCTTCTCGTGTAACGTACCCGACTGAGTGTAAACTAAGTCAAGGTATTGTGCCTGAGCAATGACTTGCTCCTCAGTAACTACTCCGGCCTTAGCTACATCTTCAGTAATCTTCGGTAATAATGATTTGACAAACCATTCAGCTAAGATTTGGTCCGGGATAAAACTTTCACTAATCTCCTTCGACGTCTCCACTCATGAATGTGATCAGAAATATACGTGGACGTCGATTGTTTTAGTGAAGTTAATAACTCCGTGCCGTTATCGTATCTGACCGGCAACTGAAAGTGAGTTAAGAACGAGGTAGCTAACTGGCTAAAGTTGTAAAAAGAGGCCCGTGGTAACTCAATGTACCACTTGGCCGCGAGACCAATGAGTGTACGCTGGAAAAGACGTAAGCGGATGGAATCATCTGAGATAGAATTCGAAGCACACCAGAGGTGGTAAGTCATCACATGATTGGACGGATCCTCTCCAGACTTACCTTCGAACTTGGGTATGTCGCTGGGCAACTTATTTGGCATTGGCGGCCAGAACTGAAGATATTGAATTGGATCATTAGTTAGGCGCGTCAAGTTGGGTAAATCCAAAGTTGCAATAAACGGTAACTGCCGGTTAGGATCTCTAAAACTCTGGGTCACAATACCAGCCCCAGGAGGAGGATATCCAGGATAACTAGGAACAGGAGTCGCATTTGGGATATTATATCCTCCTGGAAAACCAGGATTAACCGGACCGTACTGGGGTTGTTGAGGTTGTTGATAAGTGTACCCAGGATACGGTTGATACTGGTAAACCGGTTGTTGGACAGCTTGCCCATGTTGGTACTGTCCCTGGTACGGAGGTTGAACAAATTGAGGTTGAGTAGTGACAACCGTACTTATACCAGGCTGACCTACAGGCATCTGGACCGTGGTTTGAATCGTAGATCCAGACAACGGTAAAGATGTCTGAGGTGTGGTAACAGGGACAGTAGAAACTGGAGCCGTCGATACTCCAGAAGTAAGTATGGTAGATGTAGCGGTAG
The DNA here is from genome assembly GCA_031772625.1 of Pinus tabuliformis. Lineage (NCBI taxonomy): Eukaryota > Viridiplantae > Streptophyta > Pinopsida > Pinales > Pinaceae > Pinus > Pinus tabuliformis. The sequence goes on along the minus strand of CM062819.1, from coordinate 339,337,085 downwards.
TTGCAGCAGCCGTTTGAGATGGAGTACTAGGTGCAATTGACGGCTGAGTAACTACCGAAGCTACAGAAGTTTGAACATTTGGCTGGACAGGTTGCGGTTGCTGGGTTGGACCAGAAACTACGGGTTGTCCAGCTTGAGGAACCATCTGTACACTTGGCTGCAACACCTGTTGACCCTGTGATGGATCCCACACTAACATTCCAGGGTATTGACCCGTAACAGGTTGAGGATACTGAGATCCATAACCAGATTGAGGGTAGGATTGATAATTGTAAGGTGCAGTTCCCATACTTGGAACATATGACTGACCTTGAGGCGGTTGATAACCTTGACTTGAGTATTGACCTTGAGGTTGATAACCTTGATGTAAATACTGATACTGGGGTTGACCTTGACCTTGAGGTTGGTACCCTTGAGGTTGATAACCTTGGGGTTGATACCCTTGAGGTTGCCATCCTTGGGGTTGCCATCCTTGAGGTTGATATTGATACTGAGGTTGACCTTGGGGTACATATTGAGGCTGAGGTTGACCTTGAGGCACGTATTGCACCATAGGTACATACTGACTTTGAGGTTGCCCCCCAGACACGATTTGTGTACCTTGAGGTTGCCCCCCAGGCGTTAACTGCGGTTGCCCCCCAGGCGGTAATTGGCCACCTTGAGGTTGGGAAACGGGAACTGAACCTGACATCATGTAAATGTCTCCTACACCCAATGGTATATTACCACTGTTTCCAGCAAATAACCCATGATCAACGGGTTGAGGAGATGCCCCCGCAAAGGTACTAGAAAGTGACTGATACCCAGTGGGAACAGAAGGACCGCCGTGTAAAAAAGATTCAGGACTTTGAGTAAACACGGACGACTGACCAGACATATTTACAGGAGTATAAATACCTCCAGGTGGAAAAGGAGTACGAGGTGTAGAAAAACCTACTGAGTTGTCTAAAAAATTGGTTAACGCAAGGTACCAAGAAGTACTTCTAGGCGGACTGTAAAAGATGGATTCACGCTCCCTTAGATCAATAGTAAGTTGACCTTCAAGGTGAGAGACACCTATATCTTCTTCTGGAGCAAGTTCTTCTATAGCAATCAAACCAGAAGGTAGATTTTCGGTGATAATTCTTTCTATTCTTGGTGAATCTGGAACACTAGAAGTTGGAGTAACAGGTTCAGATATTTCTGGTTCTTCGCCTGTATCACTAGCAGACGAAAAACTACCAACAAGCTCAGAAACTGAAACAGCTTCGGGATTATAACCTGTCTCTAAACTTTGGTAATCTGGATGGACTACCAAGGAAGATTCTCCTTCTTCAGGTGAACCTACTCTACTGTCACTAGGAGGAGTTACAAGGACCTTTAACCCTTCGTACTGACCCGGAATGTCTTCAGGAGATTCACCCCGCGATTTACGGAGTTTTCTTAACAAATCTATTCCGGTAACAATCTCAGGAGACTTGCCCCGAAGTCGACGGGACTGTCTCAGTAATTCCGCCACAATTAAAGATTTTTAACTACAACACACGAAAACAAAGTAAAAATTTCAAATCAAACCACCTAAAGTCTTCTAAAGAAGCAAACAAATTTGAAGCACACGCCTAAAGAATCTAGAGCGTCAAACCAAACACAAACAGTAGTCTTCCGGACCAAAAGCGCTAGTTGGTGATTAGGCCCAACCTCGCAGGATTCAGTACAGAAATGGCGGGTGGAACAGTTACCCCGGCAACCTGCTTAATGAATAGACCGGCACAAGTTCCTCCACTTTAACCGTCCCGAAGTGAAGTGAACCCCCCGGAAAATCCAAGTGAGTATAACCAACGTCTGCTCCAAGTACAATGGGACCTTCCCTCCACCGTCACCTCGTTAGAACCCTAAAGATTATGGTCACTAAAGTTACCAATCACAACAATTACACCTGGGGGAACAGTCTAAACTCCGACAGCACGCAAGGGCAGAGTAACAAGCTCAATCCCCTTACCGGCTCCTTGACAGTAATCCAAGGTTTACCGATAAGTGACCCCTGGCTCCTCGACAATGGTTAATCCGAGGTTTACCGTTTGTAATACGTACTGTCTGGCGTCATTCCCAACGAGGGGGGAATGATCCCCTCACTGGTTCGGACACGAGCTCGTGCTTCTCCTTTAAGAGGAGCTTTCCCAGAGTGCAATTGAAACAATTGGATTTAATCTACTCAAGATAAACTATCTGTTTGGTTTTGTAGTCTTGGAGAGTTAAGTACTCACCTACTCCAAGACCCTAGCCTAAGCTATGTTGGTGTTTCAGAGCCCTAGAAAAATAAAAAATTACTAGATTGATTTTAATTTAAGCGTTACTTTTAAGGTTGTTTCTTAAGTCAAAAGGTGATGGAAGTGAAACCAGTGGTGTGTTGACTCGACTTGAAACCACTACAAAATGCACCTAGGATGATTTACCCACTACTTTACTTTTTCGATGAATTGCTTAACTAAAAAGTTGAGAGAATGCAATTTTTATAAAAGCAACTTCTTAATTAAAGACAATCAAAGAAACAATTCGTTTGTCTTTTCCAAACATAAAAACATGACCGCTCTTTACTTGCACGAAAAAACTCTTTTTCTTCCAAAAACTTTAAATGCTACTTGAAACAAAACTTTTAAAAGGAGATATTTTTGTATTTTTCTTATTTAACGAAAAACATAAATCTATTTTAATAAAAATCAATTGCAAACTATGAAATCTATGAAAATTCACTCAAAAAAAAACAAACAAATCAAAAGGAAATTACCTTAGTTAATCCTAATGAGGCAAAGCCAACAATGATTATTCTAAGATGTTTTACTTGATCACAATCAAATCAAGGACTAGCTTATTGCAGAACCAAAAACTAGTCAAAACAAAACTCTAATCTTTTTGTTCTTTTGTAAAATGGAAATCAACACTTTATAAACAAGTAATTCGAAATTTGACCCAAAAGACAACTTAAATGGCAAGCTGCTCACACAAGGAGACTTTACGACAGGCCCGACTTCTAAGAAGGCTGACAAACCAGAGAGATCTAAGGCTGGACAACTTTCTACCGTCAAAGTCACTACAGGACCTATTCAAAAATCAAACCCTAGGCCTAAACTTCGTTGAAATCCACTAAAACACTCAAAGCTCACAAAACAAGTTCAGGTGAAAATTTTTGACAGGGTACTAAAGGATCTGGGCAGAAAATACTAAGAAAAAACAAAATCTAAAAGCAATTAAAGCAAAAATGGAGTTTTCCTAAATTTTTACAGGAAGACGCAGGCAACCCGTTAGAACAGGTGCGGGCCCGCTCTGTGCAAACGGCAACAGCGCGTCCAAAGACGCACTGTGCAGTACTCAGAGGGTGCGTCCTTCTGGAAAAGTTAAGAAAAACCAAATCTAACTAAATCTAAAGCTAAGCCACCCAAATACTAATTCTCACAGTCAAAAACCAGAAAATAAAAATGATTTTCTCAGAGAAAAGTTCACACAAAGGAAAAGACTTTCACATTAATGGCTTCCCCAGCGGAGTCGCCAATTTGTCGTGGCGGAAAAAGTCGTTTGTACGGACACAACTGACCTCCCTAGGAGTCTAAACTCTCTAGCGACAAACAAGACAAAATGGAGCGATCTTTCTCTAAATACACCTTTTAAAACATGAAAACTACAAGTGTTTAGGCTTACCTTATTCTAAAACGCTGTTGTTGTAGTCCGTCTTTGCCGATCCGGATGAGCTCCTCCTTCACATCAATTCCTGCAACCACAAACAATCAAACAATTACCAAGCACTTGCATCTCATATAATAAAACATATATTCAACATGCAGACCAAGGAACACATGAAATAACTCATTAACACAAGCTATTGAGAAAAATGAACCAGTTTGTATTAATAACGAAACAAAGAAACTCTTACAACCTGGCCTTGGTGTTGTGCAAGTTCCTCCCAGGGTCCATCAAGGGTTTTCCTCTACTTTGACAAAGCTCACCCACTTCCAAGTAGAATCAAGCAAAGACAATCTCTCCTCACAAGGTTCTAAATGGGAGTCCTAATTCCTGCAGCATTTACCCAAAGAAAATGTATAGCTTCAACCTCCTCTCCCTCTGGCTCAATGCCTTTATTTATAGTGCTGTAAAGAGGTTATTCAGGTCCACCATCAATGGGATAATCCCCCTCTTTGGGTGGGATAGCTCCCTTATTGATGGGATAAGTTCCTCCTTAATAGGGATACATGAACCAACTGGAGGCGCATCCATTTCATCAAACCGACCTCTAGAAAGTTCTAGAAGTAACCACAAGTAACTTTTTTTAAGATGAAACTTGCGCATTTTGCCTTTTACAGAAGGACGCACCTGTCCCTTAACATACAGAGCGTCCAAGGACGCAGTCGTTGTGAACATTGTGAGCGTCCCCGCAGGTAAGGCTTGAGAGAACCTGCGTCCCCAGAGATAAACACATTTTTTACAAGACTTTCTCTCTTTTTTGAGTTTGAGATGGATAGCAGAGGCATAAGACTTGCCTAAGAGGGTAGCATGACTGTTGATTGAGCCATACTAACTGTAAATAGTCATGGTGACATTTTTTAGTGTAACAGGGAAAAATTGCAAATTGATGTGTGAAAAAAGAAGAACACAAGAAATTCCCTCTCTGGTTTCAGAAAGACAAATGTCAGCTATTCCTCTGTCTCCAGTTTTGAAAGTTGTTGCCTTATTCCTCACCTGAGCATTTTCAGAAGTCACTAAACACCATGCCAAGAGGTTTTATGAGAAAGGAGCCTTTGAACTCCAACAAATTGCATGAGCACCCATAAGTGGTGGCCCTCTTCACTAGGGAAAACTGGATGTCTTTCTTTGAGAGAATTCATGGATAAGGCGAGGAGGTGACCGAGGAATTTTTAATGTCCTTAAGACCCCATTCAAAAACACATGCTACAGTCAGTTTTAGGGGTCTAACCCTAGAGCTTACACCAGAATTTATCAGCAGAATCACAAGTCTTCCACTTGGGCTCCCTTGGAGCAAAGAGGAAAAACCACTAGGACAGGTTTGCTAAAAAGACATTTTTTCAGCCTGATGAACATCCTGTAGAAGATAAGAATGGGGTCAGAAGGACAAGTCTACCTCATCCATGGGGTGAGGTCAGCTACCAGATCATGAAATATATCTCTTGTGAAGGAAGATTCAATATAGTTTATGGTTATCACTTCATATTATTGCATGAATTAAGATACGGAATGGACCTACCTGCAGCTAGAAAACTCAGTCTCCCATATTTCCTCCTCCAATCTTTGATAGAATGTGGCACCAAGTTGAATGCAGGGGTTCCAGACCAACTAGCCCACCATGGGCTCATCAAATTATTGGTAGAGGATGCCTTACACACATACACCATCCCTATAGCCTGGGAAATTTTCAAGAACATGTCTAGAGAAGATGACATCAAAACTCTTGCTGATGGCCTTAGCACATCTGGCAGTGAAGAGGAGCAGTAGAAAGAGGAACATGAGAAGGAAATTCATAAGGAGGCACAAAATATTCAAATAGAAGAAGAAAAAGAGGAAAAGCAGAAAGAAGAGGAGAAACTGGACAAAACCACAGTTGAACTTAAGGCAGAAAAGAAAACATCATCAAAATCAGAGAAGATGAAGAGGAGAAAAGCTGAGAAGAAGAAGCCCAAGAAAGCTCAGAAAAATACTACCACAGGAATGGTAGAGACTCAACAAGAAAAGGAGAAAACACCACCAGATACAACAGGGACAAAAATAGAAACCATAGACACAAGAAAAACTGCAGAGGATGAAGAAGAAGAATAGCAAGAAGAAGTGTCCCGTGATATACTAGCAAGGGAAGCAGAAGCTATCCTTGCTGCATTGTGCACTCCAGCTAAGAAAAATGGGAAAAGAAAAAGACAGACATCTATGTATTTCAAAGCCCAGAGGAGCACCAGGATTAAGGTTGGCAAGCCCCAGCCACCATCAAAAGAACCCACTGTCATTGAAGATGCACCTACTGTGAAAAAGGAGGAATATCCCTCCAAAATATCCATCAATTATGAGAGAGGGAGTCTGAAGACCTCCACTTGGAAGGAAAGAATCAAATTGATGGACTCTAAAGCCGTCTTATAGGAGGCACAAACCTCTCTATAGGAGACACTGGCCAAGCTCAAAGAAACTGAAAAACTGGAAAAGAAGGCAGAAGAACAGTCCCAAGAGGAAGGTGAGGCAAAAGAGATACCTGAGCCAAGCCCTCAGCCTAACTTAGGCTCCTACTATAACCTTCTGGAAGGTGGGAAGATCATCCCACAAAAATTCGTTGTGCCTCTTTTCTTCGAACTAGAAAAAGAAAGAGTCAGGACCCACACGTAGATGTAGATTGCTAAATCTAAAGGAGTCGAAGATATAGGACACATGGAAAACAAGTTGAGAGAGATGAACAGGGATTTGACCATGGTAATGCACATAGAGAGCATCAGAAGAGCTCAACTACAGGAATAAAATGAATTGTTGAAAAAGTAGTTACAAGAATGGGAACCTCAAAGGGGAAATAAGCTGCCAATCTTGGTGAAATGGCAGGTGAAATGGCATCTTTGCACAAAAATGAGGCTTGGGATCTAGTGGAGTTGCCGGCTGGAAGGAAACCCATTGGCAGCAAATGGGTGTTTAGAAAGAATACAAATGCATAAGGAAAAGTGGAGAAATACGAAGCTCAGTTGGTAGCAAAAGGTTATTCCCAGGTGCTGGGAATTAATTTTGGTGATATTTTTTCTCTTGTTGCCAAGGTAACTTCTATTAGTTTACTTTTATCTGTTGCTGCTGCTTTTGATTTTGAGGTAGAATAGATGGATGTCAAGAAAACATTTCTTCACAGGGGTCTAGAAGAGGAGATCTACATGGAGCAACCTAAAGGCTTTGCGGTGAAGGGTAAGAAAGAACTGGTATGTAAGTTAAAGAAATCTCTATATGGGTTAAAATAGTCACCAAGGATGTGGTATCAAAAATTTGATACATTTATACCGGGACTTTGCTTCACCAGAAGCAAAGTAGATCACCGTGTAGATTTTAAATTAATTGGTGATCGTGTTATTTATCTGGTCTTGTATGTGGATAATATGTTGTTAGTTGGAAATGACAAAGAAATTATGGGAGATTTGAAAACCCAATTGTCCTCCAAATTCGACATGAAAGATCTTGGTACTGCAAACTATATTTTGGGCATGGAAATTAAAAGAGTTCGGGCAAAGAGGAATCTCTGGTTAAACCAGAGGAAGTATGTCGAGACAATACTGCAGAGGTTTAATATGCAGGATAGTAAACTAGTGAAGGTTCTTATTCCTGGAGGTGTGAGGTTATCTACTGAAGAATGTCCCAAGACACAAGAAGAGGAAGAGGACATGTCCCATGTTCCATATGCAAGTATAGTCGGTAGCCTGATGTATGCAATGGTCTGTACTAGACCAGACATTGCACATGCAGTGGGAGTATTGAGCAGGTTTATGTCAAAACCAGGAAAGGAGCATTGGATAGCAGTGAAGCGGGTTTTTAGGTATTTGTGTGGCACTACTGATTATGGTCTGTGCTACCAAGGAAGACCAGGATTGGACAGAGTGTTTGATATTCGTGGCTTTGTTGATGCAGACTTGGCTGGAGATCTGGATCAGAGAAGATCTATAAGTGGGTATGTGTTTAACGTATTTGGAGGTGGATTCAGTTGGATGAGTAAGAAACAATCTGTAGTGGCACTATCAACTACAGAGGCAGAATACATGGTAGCCACTCATGCAAGAAAGGAAGCAGTTTGGTTGCAGAGATTGTGTTCAAGTATGGGGTTAGTAGAGGAAGTTATAAGGATAGACTGTGATAGCCAAAGTGCAATTTTCTTTGCAAAGAACCCTGAATATCATTCAAATACAAAGCACATTAATGTTCAGTATCACTTTGTGAGGGATATGATAGAAGACAAAAAGGTGTTGCCAGTAAAGGTGGACACTTTGAAGAATACTACAGATGCATTGACAAAATCCGTGAGCTGTGAGAACTTCTCTTGGTGTAGAGAGAAAATGGGCATTTTAGGGCTGGGAAAATGACTAAGCTCTCTTGTGGCCCCCTGTCGAAAGAAAACAACAAATGGGAGAATGTTGGGTTGTGTTATATTCTTTCCACATAGTTAACAGGGGGTTTGAAGAGCACCCGTAACCCCACTTTATGGGGTCCGAGGTAGTGCCTTGGAAAATTTTGGTTTTGGGCCCTATGTTAGGTTGGGCAAACCCACCTATGGTTTTGTGCATGATTTTCGCACATGTTTTTTTTTTTACGCAATTGTTTTTGGTCCATGGTATTGGATGTGATGGTTTTCGTTCCATGGTATTAGATTCTTTGGCATGTATAAATATGTATTGTAACATTGAAAGGAACATAATGAAAAATCAAGCTAGTAGTCCTGGTTTTGGGATCCATGGAGAAATCTCTATGTATATGTGTTTTATGTGTTATGATCTCGCATTGTTTATTTTCTGTGTTTTAGAATTCGTATGTAGGTAATTTCCGTATAGGGTTAAAACCTACAAAGTGAGCCCCTGATGATAAGGGTAGAACTAGCAGAACCATTGGCTCTCATCCATGCCCATGAACACCTTGCAGCCAATCCCCAAGTTCTCCCTGATTATGTTGATAAGCACGTACAAGCTATTGCTCATTTTGAAGATACGAAGAGATTGTTTGGCGATGACTGCCTTCATGCATGCATGAGAAGGTGGAATACATTTCTGCATAGCTTAAGGATCAGGGAGTATCATTCCCCAAATAGAATGAGGGAGGCCATGAGGAGAGTACCCCTATACAAACACTCAATGCAAAACTTGAAAGCCAACTGGATTGGTCTTAAATTCAGTCCTCCACTACTGTTAGGACTATTGAAAGGAGTTAAGGAGGAGGAAGAACAAAAACAATGCAAGGAAGTGGATAGGAAAGTAGGTTTCCATGATACAGAGGAGGACATCACATCAGAGGCTTGGGATGTCAGGGAATCTGTTAGAGCTATTAAAGATGAAGAGCTAGATTAGTTGCTCAGAGGATGAGCAACCCATTCAGCAGGGGGTGATGATGAGCCCCAGAAATGGGTAACTATATGGGCTCATTCTGCCTATTATTTTCATTCAATCCACCATTCTCAATAGTTTTGTGCATTTTTTTGAACATATTTATGTCAATAGAGTGAATGTGGATAGTCACTTTGCCATGTGCTCCAATGAATGTTTATTGCAGATTTTTTGGAAAATTTTGGACAAAGACAAGGCAATTATGAGCAAAATGGTAGCCAAACTTTGAGAAATAGGGATGAGAACTTGTAGGAGGGGTGTCTCCTTCATTGAAGACCCCTTCCTCAAATTCTCCATCAGCAACTCAGAGTACAAAGGCTCACATTGATGATTCCAAGGGGCAGCCGAGCAAGTCAAGTAGGGTTGTTGTTATCTTGAGTTTTAGGCAGTCGATTTCCTTAAGTTTAGGAGGACTGTTGGGAGTCCCCATTTATATAAATAAGAAGGCTTCAAGCCTCAGTAGGTTAGCCATTTCTTAGTCTATTTTCGTACTTTTGTGCAGCATTTTACTTAGCTCATTTTCGAGCTCTTTTTGAGACAATTTTTATGTGATGTAACTGGTATTTTTTGATAAATGAAGATGAACCAAGTTTCGAACTAGCACTAATCTTTTCCAGAGCATTGAATCTCTTGGGTTAGGGCCCAACCCAAGTTGTCCAACACCTATTTTTTTTATTTATATGTTTTGTTTCCGTTCATGAGTTAATTTCTACTGCATATACTCATTTTTCTTCATTAGATTAGGTTGCTTTTGATGGTTAGAATAGTTGTTGTTGCTTCAAGTTGCATAAGTAAGTTGCTGCAGTGACAGAAAAATATCCAAAAAGGTTACCAGTAGGTTTTGATCTCCTTTTTGCCTCCTTGGGACCATGATCTGAGGTCAAGGCACTATTGCTGCCACCAAAAACATAGTTTTTTCTCTTTCATGCAACTGCTAGTGTGATACTTTAATTTGGAAGAGTTGATATTTTTTTAGATCCACTTACTTAGATCATTTCATGTCTTTTTATCATAGTTCTCTTGCATTCTTTTCTGTTCATAAAGTATTGTTCAGCATTTTTCTGGTTTAGTTCAGATTTCAGGGTAAAATAAACAAAACTATATTTTTCAGTTCTTGCTTTGGTTAGTTTTGAGAAGTAAGTGTGCAGCTCTCTTGTAGAACATTCCAGCTCACCATCCCTCCATAAAATAGCCAACACCAACTCACTTCTCCTAGATTTCCCCACTCCTTCGCCACATTTCGCCAATCTGCCCTACTTTCTGCGTTTTTTCACAAAGTTTCTTTCTTGACCTTTGAACAAATTCAATCATCTCATTTGTCCTTGATCCTCCTTGACAAGTTCTAGACCCCTCAAGACCATCATCCAACCTTCATTTCAATTTTTCCATCAATTTTCCACGTGAAAACTTCCAGAAACCACTTTTGGCCTCCTCCTGTAGATCCTCCTGTAGAACCTCCTGTAGATCCCCTGCAGCCTCCTGCATAATTCCCTGTGAGTGATTTTTCGAAGTCTGATCGCAATGGAAATCTTCAGAAGGGTACTAGGGGCTTCTTAGGACCTCTCCACATCTTCTTCACCTTTTGCAAAAGCCAAACCCCATCTTCCTTAGCCACAAACCCTCTACACAGTCACAACCAGTAAAATCACAAGCATAATAATTCCACATAAAAATACTCAAAAGTACAAAAAGATGATTTCTTTCCACTTTTCTTTTAGAAGTAGCTTGAATAAATGTATTTTACCTTTTTAGTAATCATATGGTACTCACCACATTGGTTTCCATCTCTTTTCTTGCAAATGTAGGGTTAGTGGGTAAACTAAGGTTTGCTAGGGTTTGCATTTCATTTCAGTTTTCCTCCTCTTTCTACAAGTAGAATAGCCCATGTAGAGTTAGCTTTCTTCCATCATAGTTAAAAGCCTCTTATGAAAACTCATAGAAGTTGGCTTAAGCTCCTAGGGAACTTGCGCTAGCAGATCAAGTGACAACTTGCAATAAGAGCTAGTACTTGTGCATACAACACCGTCGCTTCCAAGTTTGTTACGAACTACCGGGTTGATAAAAGTAAAGTAGGGAGCCCTAGGAGTTGCAGCATTATTGCTGCAATACTGGAGCTTACCAAAGGGGTCACAATATAATCAAATGCTACATAACAATAATAATGTAAGGGCACAACAATAATAATGATGGGTTTTTATGGGGCACAAAAATAACAATATGGGGAATACATGGGCACAATAATAACAATAAGGGGGATACACTAACAATAACAATAAAGGGATACATTAGTATTATAGGGACCTAACATGCCCCTCTTCTTCAAAAAAGTGTTGTCCTCAATGCTTGAGTAGTTCTGGATGCTTCTATATAAAATTTTCATCCTCCCGTGTGGAATCTTCAGTGGGTAAGTTCTTCCACTTGATGAGATACTTTGAAATTGATTGATTTTGTTGCTATTGGGTTCTTGTTTCTCTGACTGCTTTAGGTTCCAATATGATTTTTCTTTCCTCGTCATGTTTTGGCAATATTGTTTGAACTTGGAGCTTATCACCTATAATCTTCTTTAAGCATGACACATGGAAAACTGGGTGCACTTGGGAAGATGCAGGAAGCTCCAATTTGTATGCCATAGTACCCATCTTTTGTAACACCTTGTAAGGACCATAGTACTTTGGTGATAATTTATTATCTTTCTTAGCTTGCTTTAGGGACATTTGTTTGTATGGTTGTAGTTGTAGAAATACTCAATTGCCTACATCAAAACTTCTTTCACTATGATGATGATTTACCTGTTGTTTCATCTAATTCTACGCCAAACTGAGGTTATCCTTTGAGTTGGAGAACTTGTTATTGATGTTCAATGTGATCTTTCACTGCTTTAACATTAGAACTTTCTCTTATATACGATGTGATGGATGGTGGATGATATCCATAAAGTGCCATAAATGGGGTCATTTTTGCTGCAGTATGGAAGAAAGTGTTATACCACCATTTTTCCAGAGGTAACCACTTGAACGATTGTGTTTGTTTATTAGATAAAAAGAAATGAATATATCCTTCCAAACATTTGTTCACTATCTCAATTTCCCATCAGATTGAGGATGATAAGATGAGCTATGATATAATTAAGTACCCAAACAATAAAATAATTTTATCCAAAAATTTTGAGTGAATGTGGGACCTTTGTCACTTATAATAATATTTTGGTTTCCATGTAGCTTTTGAATTGTTTCCATAAATGCATTAGCAAATGTACTAGCTTTAAATGGATGAGATAATGCACAAAAATGTGCATACTAGGTAATTTTATCAACTAGCACCATGATGACATTATTTCCTTCAGAATTGGGTAAACCTATGATAAAATCCATTGAAATCTCCTCGCAACGTTGAGTTGGAATGGCTAAAGGTTATAATAGACCCGAGGTCTTAATTGTCTCAGCTTTATTTTGTTGGAAAACCAACCATTCTGCCACAAACATTTGAATATCGTATTTAACGCCATCCCAAAAAAATTCCTTCTTGACCCTGTGGTAAGTTTTTAAAAATCCTAAGTGCCTTCCTAAGGGAGAGGTGTGAAATTCCAAAAGGATATTTTGTTTCAGTAGGGAATTATTACAAAGATATAAGAGATATTTGTAACATAATGAATCATTTTTCTAGCTAAATGTATCTGATTATTTGGACTTTACTGCAGATTTTGAATGAACGTCCACGCCTCTTCATCATTCTTCCATTCATCCCTTGCTTTGTTTATCCAATCTAGTTGGATAATAGAAATGGCACAAAACAATCCTTCCACATCCCCATCCTTTCTTGAGAGTGCATTTGTAACAACATTTTTCTTCCCTTTTTTGTAGATGATATGAAAGTCATAACCCAACATCTTTGTGATCCATTTTTGCTACTCTTTTGTAGATAATATTTGTTCCAAAAAGTATTTAAGAATATCATGATCTATTTTTACCTTGAAGTGTATTTCAATTAGGTAACTTCACCATTGATTTAGTGCGTGTAGTATTGCCAACATTTCCTTCTCATAAATAGGTTTACGTAAATACTTTCCTTTGATTGGATGACTTTCAAAAGAAATGGGTCTTCCTTCTTTCATTAAAACAACACCAATTCCGTTTCCTGAGATATCACATTCAATAATAAAGGATTTTGTGAAGTCTGGCATAGCTAAGACTGGTGATTGGAACATTTCCTTTTTAAGATGTTCAAAGGTCTCAGTTTCTTTTCAAGTCCAAGAAAATGCATCTTTATTTAGTAATGATTTTATAGGTGTTGCTATTCTCCCATAATTCTTAACAAACTTGTGATAATGGCCTATCAACACGAGAAATCCTCGAAGATTCTTTATGGTTGTTGGTATTTTCCATTCCTTAATTATTTTAATGACGTTACGGTCTACTTTAACACCCTCATGAGATACAATATGACCCTGATATTCCACTTCCTATACTCCAAAGAAACATTTGGAGGTTTTTTCATATAATTGTTTCTCCTCCAATATTTTGAGCACCCTATCAATGTTAGGATATTCTGACACATAGGAAATAGTTAAGTACAACTTGGTCTAGTATAGAGTTAGGTAAAGTGTGTTTCTTTACCTTGTACATTTTGTAACTTACAATCCGACGGTCACGATATGTAGTGATCCGACGGTTCATTCTCTCCTCAGTATTACCGACACTTGATCCGTGGCTTGACACCCGATTGGTCCATGAATTCTATTTAAAGCGCATGGAGGGTCATTTGTAGGGTAATCCATGCATGAAAGAAAAATATGTAAATTTTCATTCTTTTATTAATAAATTGCCTGAAGTGGCCGCGTTGGCTCAGGCCGTGGACTATTTCCCTCTTTGAGGGTTTTAACCACGTCAAAAATACTGGTGTATTGATTTGCGATCTGGTTGTGAGCGGTGTCCTTTGGTGTTCTGTCTGAGGAACTTACCCTGTAAATTCCTACATGGTATCAGAGCTATTTGAGGGCTGCGTTCGTTGGTGATCCAAATCTGAAGCCGGTAGAACTGCATCCGATTTCCATTTCCTAGATCTGCTGTTTCTGACTGCTTTCGGGCCGAGAGGACTGCTCTGTTGTGTTGGGAGCATCTGTTCCAGTGAGGAACCCCTTTCGTTTCACGCGAAAAGGTTTCCGGTAGCCGTAGTTGCGTCATTTTTAAGATATGGAGGTATACAGTGTTTATTTGCAGTTTACAGTTATTTTCTATCTCTTTATTTCGGTTTCGGTTTATTTAGCTTTTTTTATTACTGGATCTATACCTTTCATTTCTGTGTATGCTCTTTGCCCTGCAACTCTGTGCGATCTGGGAAAATAAGAAACAGAAAGGAAGGATTTTTCTCATGCGTATGCTCTTTTCCCTGCGCCGTAGTGTGATCTCGGAAAATCAGAAACATTGAGAAAAATATTTAGTTTCCGGCTAAAGCTAACTTTGAGCCACAAGGTTCATTTTTGAAAATATTTAGTTTTTCGGCTAAAGCTAACTTCGAGCCGTAAGGTTCGTTTTCTTTGCATGTCTGTGTTGGGTTTTGTGTTTTTTGTTTTGTAGGGAAAAAGAGCTTTCTCAAAGCAAGCACGCAACCCAAAGCAACCTCCCCCCTCTCTCTCTCTCTCTCTCTCTCTCTCTCTCAAATTTTTTGTATAGCTCAATTGGTTCAAACCTACTTTAAGAGAGTAGAGGTCTTGGGTTCAAGTCTCCATTTTGTGGGGGCGGACTTTTTCATTTCCGCACATTCCGGTACTTTGTCGGCAACTTCATCAACTTTTTTTCAAAAAGCCATAACTTCTTCATCCGGAAGCCGTTTTCAGAGCCGTTTTTTTTAAACCAGCCTAATTTTTCGAGATCTATCCATTGGAACACTTATTTTCGGCATCTTTAGCTTCAGTTTCCGTTGAAATGGAAATTCAATACCAAGTTACCCTTGACAGCACCAACTACTTCCAATGGTTGTCCTACATTGAGGATTTACTTAGAAGTAAAGGTCTCTACAGAATAGCCTCAGCCCAAGAAAAGAAACCGAAGGATGAAGATAAGGCTTCTAAATGGGAAAATAGGCAAGATCAAGCACGTGGATTGATAGGGATGTCTATTTCTCCACATCTTAGATTCCATATTGTAGAACTTGATACTCCTGATGAAGTCATGAAACAAATCAATAAAGTTTTTGGGATTAAAAATGAACTTAGAGGCCATCAACTTGAAAATGAGTTGCTTACATTGGACCCTAGTAATTTTTCTTGCATTGAAGATTTCTTGTCCAAGTTCAATACCCTTAGATATCTCTTGGAAGGTGTTAAAGTTAAGAAAGAAGATAGTAACATTATCTATTCCATTCTTACTAAGTTGGGACCAACCTACTCTGTGTTTGTTTCCACCTTCCATTCTACAAGAGAAGCCTTCATTTCTCAAGGAACAGACTACAAGTCCCCTTCCTTTGACTCTTTTTGTGATTCTTTAATAAGAGAACAAGAAAAACTCTTACAGCTTGGTCTTCTTAATCTTGGAAACTCTTCCAAGAAAGCGTTAGCCACCCAGCAGCAACCAAATTCAAAGAATCCTAAGAAGTCATATCCTGAAAAGAATGGTCCTAAACCAAACAAGGGTCCTAAGCAATTTCAGCCCCAAAATGAAAAACCATTTCAACAAAATGATAAGACAAATAAAAACAAAGGGAAGAAGACTGATAGACATTGCAATTTTTGTAATCGAGATGGCCACTTAGAATCAAAATGCTTTAAGAAGATGGAAGCCTTGGAAGCAGCAATGAAGAAGCATAACATCCATTTGGGGCAATCTTCAGCTTCAACTTCATCTTCAGGAATGGCACTTTCTGCATGTGGTTGTCAAGCATCTCGGTCTGGATATGCATTAAATGTATCTTCTTCTTCTCATTCTCATGAGTGGCTCATTGATTCTGGAGCTTCTTATCACATGGCCAAAAACAAAGCCATGTTTTCTTCTTTAAATGATTGTAACACCAAAAATATATATGTTGGTGATGATAGATCTCTTAGTGTTGTAGGGACTGGAACTGTTCATCTAGACAATGGTCAGTTTAATGATGTATTATGTGTTCCAACCTTATCCTGCAACCTTCTATCTGTATACCAGATAACTCATTCAGGTGAAGGTAAAATCGTTGAATTTTCACCTCATGATGTTGTAATCAAGGACTTAAGAGATCCTAAATAGATTTTGGCTACTGGCATTGCTGATGATTCTACAAGGTTGTATAAGTTTCACAACTTTGGGTCATCAAATCTTCCCTCAGTATTTGTTGCTCATAACGATGAAGTGAGCAAACTTTGGCATGAGCGATTTGGTCACTTAAACTATCGCTCCCTTTAGCATCTATGTAAAGAAAATATGGTGACAGGTCTTCCTATGGTATCTTGCAGAGATGGTGTTTGTTCCGGATGTGTACTCGGAAAACATCATCGGGACAGTTTTGAAAAACGTGCCTCTTGGCACGCCTCAGCCCCTTTACAGCTTGTGCATAGTGATTTATGTGGTCCACTTCCTATTGTTTCATTCTCTGGCTACAAGTATTTCTTAAATTTCATTGATGATTTCTCCAGACGCACTTGGGTATACTTCTTAAAACTCAAGAGTGAAGTATTTAACACATTTTTGGCCTTCAAAGCCTTTGTTGAAAAACAATCTGGACATCAAATTCTTAAGCTAAGATCTGATAGTGGCAGAGAATATGTTAAAAACACATTCATCAACTTTTGCACTGAGAATGGAATTCAAATGCAACATATTGTTCCATATACTCCACAACAAAATGGTGTAGCTGAAAGGAAGAGTCGCACCTTAAGGGAAATGGCTAATTGTATGCTACAATCTAAAGGACTTGGTCTTAGTTTTTGGGCAGAAGCAATTAACTGTGCAAATTACATAATAAATCGCACTCCTACTAAGGCTTTAAAGAATATCACTCCAGAAGAAGCATGGAGCTTAATAAAACCAGATGTAAGTCACTTTCGTGTTTTTGGAAGTGAAGCGTGGGCCCATATTCCAGATGAAAAGCATAAAGCTTTAGAACCTAAGAGTGAAAAATGTACTTTTGTTGGATATTCTGAAGATTTCAAAGGCTATAGACTTATTCCATTTAAGTCCAAAAATGTTATCATTAGAAGAGATGTAAAATTTGATGAAAATATATCGGCCTGCGAGCCTAGTCTGGCGGATGTGACACCTCTCCCTATCTCTTCTACTTTTGAAAACATTTCTTCTTCAGATGATGAAAGTGAGGATGACAATCCTCCCCCACCATCTCAGGATCCTCCTTCAGCTCCTCAGCTTCCAAAATGGGTTCGTGCTACTCAAGATGCCGCAGGTGATCTTGCCTGTGATCCTACAGATCAGCAACGCACACATTCTCAGTTTGACAGAGCCTCTTCTTTACTGACTCAAGCTCCAGTAAATTATGATCCTGACAATTTTGTAGAAGCTTCAGGCCATCCAGATTGGGAAGCAGCTATGAATGAAGAATATCATTCATTATTAGCAAATGATACATGGGATCTTGTTCCTCTACCAAAGGGACGAAAACTTGTTAGATGCAAATGGGTTTACAGAACCAAGTATGGACCAGATGGGAAAGTTGATAAACATAAAGCTCGTCTTGTTGCTAAAGGTTTTTCACAGGTTGAAGGCATTGACTACACTGAAACCTTCTCCCCTGTTGCCAAAATGAACTCTATCCGCCTTGTTCTTTCCCTTGCTGCCTCGTTCAAATGGGAAGTCCATCAGATGGATGTTAAATCTGCCTTCTTGCATGGGGACTTGCATGAAGAAATCTACATGGAACAACCCATTGGCTTCATAAAAACAGACTCCAGCCTTGTATGTCGGCTTAAGAAATCCCTTTATGGTCTCAAGCAAGCTCCTCAAGCTTGGTATGCCAAAATGGATAGCTTTCTTTTAGAATCTGGCTTTTCTAGGTGTCATTCTGACAATACTGTCTACACCAAGAAAGTGGGCAAGTCTCTTATCATTCTTGTTCTTTATGTTGATGATCTTATCCTTACCGGTAGTGATCCCAACCTTATAAATCATGTGAAGTCCAGCCTTAAAAAGAAATTTGAAATGACAGACTTAGGACACTTACATTATTTTCTCGGTCTTCAAGTCTTGCAATCCAAGGAGGGTATTTCCCTTTCCCAGTCCAAGTATGCCTGTGATATTCTACGCCACTTTCACATGGAAGACTGTAAGCCAGCCCCTTCTCCCTTTCAGTCTGGAGTCAAACTTTCAGTCACTTGTACTTCTCCTGAAGTTGATGCTACCTTATACCGTCAACTTGTAGGAAAACTTTTGTATCTAACCCATACTCGTCCTGACCTTTCCTTTGTTGTTGGCCTTTTTGCTCGGTTTATGCAAAACCCACGTGAAAGTCATTGGAAAGAAGCTAAAAGAATACTTCGTTATGTTCAAGGTACAGTTCAGTTTGGGATTCATTACAGTGCCGAAGCAGCTCCTCTATTGGTTGGTTTCACTGATTCCGATTGGGCTGGTGACCCTGATGATCGGAAGTCTACTACCGGTTATGTGTTCACTCTTGGTTCAGGACCTATTACATGGGCTTGCAAGAAACAAGGTGCCATTTATCTTTCATCAGCAGAAGCAGAGTGTCGTGGTGCCGTAGAAGCTAGTAAGGAAGCCTTGTGGCTTCGTTAGATCCTGTCAGAGTTTGGCTTTCAGTAGCAGCATCTGACTACACTTTGGTGTGATAATCAAAGCGCCATTCAGCTATGAAAAGATCCAGTTCAACATCAGTGCAGCAAACACATTGAACTGCACATGCACTTCATCAGAAAGCTCATCCATGACCATGTTCTTGAAGTGCAATATTGTTCAACAGATGATCAAGTTGCAGACATCTTCACAAAGGCTCTCACAGAGGCGAAGTTCACTAAACTTCGATTTATGGTTGGAGTTCAGGAAGTTGTCACTAAGGGGGGATAGGCTCTAGTGCCTCCTTCCTTCTCCTATTGTGTCATATTTATAAATCCTTCAATCCTATCCCAAGTTGTTCTTAAGGGGGGATGTTAGGATATTCCGACACATAGGAAATAGTTAATTACAACTTGGTCTAGTATAGAGTTAGGTAAAGTGTGTTTCTTTACCTTGTACATTTTGTAACTTACAATCCAACGGTCACGATATGTATTGATCTGACGGTTCATTCTCTCCTCGGTATTACCGACACTTGATCCGTGGCTTGACACCCGATTGGTCCATGAATTCTATTTAAAGCGCATGGAGGGTCATTTGTAGGGTAATCCGTGCATGAGAGAAACATATGTAAATTTTCATTCTTTTATTAATAAATTGCCTGAAGTGGTCGCGTTGGCTCAAGTCGTGGACTGTTTCCCTCTTTGAGGGTTTTAACCACGTCAAAAATACTGGTGTATTGATCTGCGATCTGGTTGTGAGCGGTGTCCTTTGGTGTTCTGTCTGAGGAACTTACCCTGTAAATTCCTACAATCAACATGTTGAACATGATCCTTCCAAGACATGTTGTGGATTACTATATCATAAAAAAACACTAACAATAATTTTCTATGGAAGGGTTTGAAAATTGAATTCATCAAATCTTGATATCTAGAAGGTGCAATGGAAAGGCCAAGAGGCATGACCAAACATTCACAATGACCCTCATGAGTTATAAATGTTGTTTTCAGAATGTCTTCAGTGTTCATTCTAATTTTATGATATCCCAAATGAAGATCCAACTTGGTGAAGTAAATTGCTCCATGTAATTCATCCAACAATTTATCAAATAAAGGAATGGGACATTTATCTTTAATAGTGAGCTTGTTGAGCTCCCTATAATCTGGACACATCCGCCATAATCCATCCTTCTTATGTGTTGGAAATAATACTAGGGAGGGGGGGGGGGGTGAATCAGTATTATCAGGTCAATTATTTTTCATTTCACGATCAAATTTGTATACGCTACTTCAGTTAGAAAATACCGCGTATGTACACAACTTCAGTTAAGGAAACACACATATATGAGCAGACTTGTAAGTTAGATTATTCTTTAGATGTTGATCATTAATTTGTGCATCAAAACATATGAACAGTAACTAGGAACAATAAAACAGAACATGCAATCACACATAAGAACACGAGATATAAGGTGGAAACCCAGTGTGGGTGAAAACCACCTGCTGCAATGCATCTCTATCTTTTTCAATTAGAAAATTCTTTTTACAATGTTTCTGTACTGGTGCAGAAATATACCAGTACACAGGCTTCAACCTGCAGAAGGCTACAATCTTCTCTCATCCTCCAGCTTCTCCTGGAAGGGAGCTACAACCCCCTTAGCTCTTGTACTAGCTGAGGTACCAGTACATAGGTGCTAACCTACAGAAGGCTTTGACCTTCTCTTTTCTTCCAGGGACTGTGTTTCATAAATTTTCAGACTGGATCCACGAATATCAATCAAACATCAAGTAGATTTGCAACAACCAATCTCCCTTGTACAAATACTGAATCAACCAATAACTTCTCAGAATGTTGTAACCAGAAAATAGTACCAGTAACCAGACACCAACTCTGAACCCAGAATACTGCAGCAATAAACAGAAGCAGTGAAAACATATTTCAAGAGACGTACACTACTTCACTAATAAAAAACTGCATACATACGCATATATACCAAATCCAAGCAGCGTATACGCAGTCTTCATTTGCTTAACCTACATGTATACGCGCCTCCGCTGCGTCGAACTTGCGTACAGATCTATAAAAGATCCTTTTACTTAATTAGACATCAGTTATACCCAGATTATTAGATTTATAGATCTAATCATGTGCCAAATATAATAGATCAAAATCACACAATGATACTACTACTCAAGCCTTGAGTTTTTGACCCATCAATAAGACTTATCCATCTCCTTGCGCTCAGGTTCCTCCTTGATTCAGATTTAGCTATGCACCATTAACCAATCACTATTATTCTAGATCTTGCTCCTCTCAAGATATTCAACACATAAGTCAATGCCTTTGCCAAATCCTCTCCTTCCATTTTTATAGTCTAGGCCTTACTCAAACCATGGTCCAAAACCATAGAGATCCAATACTAGGGACCCAATACCTGGGTTTAACACTTAGAATGCAATACCAAGGACCAAAACCATAGGTTCAAATATGTCAGACTAAATACCATGGACCAACCATAAGTTTTCCCACATGTACGCGCTTTTCTTTGCATGAAAGTGCGTGCATCTGAATACGCGCCTTCCGATCGGTACACCTGTGTGTATACGCGACTTTGTTAAGATGAACCTGCATATACCTCATTTTCTTCCATTCTGAGAGCCTGAACTGTGATCTGACCTTTGAGTGAGTTGCCATCAAGGAGAACACCTGTGCCATAGTGCCAAACCTATGCCATAATGCCAAAATTATGCACCAATACTACTAGAGAAAAGAAACAACTTTGGCTTAGTTGAATTATATTGACCTCTATCATTTCTACAGTCATACATTCAATTTAACTCTTTTGGGCATAGGGATATCTGTAAGGCCCGATGTTTGGAGGAACGGTTCTTATAATCAAATGAATAGAATGATCATGATCATGAATAGGGGGGAGGCCTTTAGGAGTCTCAAATACCTTGGAATGATTTTCCGAGTCTTTTTCGAGATCTATAGAAATAGATGATTTCGAAGTTTGAATCTCTAGTGAGCATAATTGTGCAATTACACCCCATTTTTTTTGTTTAGAATCTTTGTCATGTCATTAGAGCTAATTATCTTTCTTGGTTTCCCCGCGATACCTATTAATTCAACTTCCTTTCATTCCCAAAAATATTTCAAGAAAATTTCTTGAAAATTAAAACTTATCATATCCAAAGATTGTAACTATTGGACTCCTAGTACAACATCAACACCACCCATTGGAATGGAAAAAATTGGACTATTCAATACATATTCTCCCATGGTTAGCTTAATATTATGGCACTTTCCAATGAAATTTATAGTTCCTCTATTTGCAACAATCGCTTGTCACTCTAGTGTCCGATATATGAATTCAATTCCTTGCTATCTTACAATGAATAAAATTATGGGTACTACCGAAATCAATCAACACTATTACCTTTTTTTTTCTTGATATGCTCATTTGTCTTGAGAGTTTGAGGAGTGGTAATTCCTGCCAATGCATTACAAGATATGGTCAGATTCATTTCTTCCTTCTCTAGGGTTGGTTCATGGTGTATATCATATTCCTTTGATGTGCCTTGTTCATTTTCTTTCTTCTCTTCACAATCTATGTAAAATAATTTCTTTTCAGCACACTTATGACCTTTAGTGTATTTTCTATCACAAGTGTAACAAGTCCATTTTGCACCTTTCTCTTCCAAATGTTGTGGTGTGAACCTTGTCGGTTCTGGAAGGCTAGGAGCAGCAATACTTCCATCTTTATAGTCGTGAGTGGTAGACTTCCTTGTTTCCACAAATTTTCTTTCAAATTTTCTTGCACCTTGAATGCCCTCTCCAATGAATCAAGTTCCCAAAGGTGAACCTCATGTTGGATGGTATCCTTTAAATTCCTTATGAAGACATCAATCCTATGTCCCTATCAAATATCATTTACCCTTATATTCAATTTTTGGAATTCCTCAATGTCCCTCGCGATTGAACTCTTATGTTTGTGATTTATCAATTGGATAAAGAAGGTGTTACTCTTTGTATCCTCATATTGTGCCATCATTTTTGTTATCACCAAAAAATGATCACCTGGCCATTTCTAATTAGGCGAATCAAAATGCACGATGTAGATTTAATTTTACCATAGTAAAATCACTTTCACTGTGGAAAATAATTTAGTAAACCACTTTTATTAAATCATTTTCTGATTTAAATCAAAAGACACCATGAGAATAATTAGATAAATAATTATTTATTTAATTTTCTATAGGAATAGTTATTATATCATTATTTAGATAATTATTCCTTGTCACATTTGAATAAATCCCTTAGGAATATTTAAATAAATCACAATTTATTTAATTTTCCTTATTTATGTTATTAGAATAATTATTAAATCACTATTTAATAATTTTTTTAATTTCACGACATTCTTAATTCTCACATAATAATTAATAAATCATTTGATTTGTTAATTATTTTAAGTAAAGGTATTTAACCCTTTTACATATCGTTTCCCTATCTAATACATATAATAAAGTATTCCAAGTGGTTTGATATGAATTTGGTTAATATTATTTTACTATTCTCCATTTTCAAGATTAACTCCATACTTTGTTATAAATAGGAGGGATTTTTATTCATTCTTCAACATGATCATAATCATCGTCAACATTATCACCTTTTTTATTTGAGCTCCCATTTAAGTTCTCCACGTTTTGCATGTTTTTTTCACTTATTGAGAGAAAGAATCATTTTCTGAAGCATCAAGGACATCAAAGGACCTATCCCTTGGAGGGGGACTTGTAGACCCATATGTAGATCTCCTACACTAGGTGCTATTAATAAGATATTATTCATTCAAAGTCTTTCCAATTGGGTTATTGCATTGGATATTTTATATTGTTTCTTTCTATTTTGGATTGTCTATACTTTTGATGGAGGTTTTCCATTTTTATTGCAAATCTGAATCGATAGAAGCCATCAACTTGCTGTTAGGGTGACTTGTCACCAAGTGACTTAAGTGAAGTGTTTTTGGTACACCTTCCACGAAATTTCACACTAACAAATGGCCACTCCAAAGGTGTAATAATAATGTTCTTGGGTGACTAAAGTTTCAGAAAATTTCACGGTTTTTCTTTAGTTATTTTTAGCCTCTCAATTTCTATTTATAGTATTAAACCATATTTTGTCAAATTTTTTTATTCTAGTGGTTTTTTGGTCTTTTATGGAGGTCACAGGTACCAGCCGAGCAAGAGACAACAAAATCTATGTGAGATCTACCAAATGAGAGTCCTCAGAGAAAATTGCACTTTTCATCCCCTTAAGTGAGTTGTAGAGCACATGTTTTGGCCCAAAACCTACATTTTCCTCAGTTTCAGGTTAGTAATTACATTTTCGAACTGTTTCGGAAAATTTTCAAATTTTTTTAATTTTTTTAATTTTTAATTATTATTATTATTATTATTATTTTCAGAATTGTTGAGAGTGTTGTCTGCAGACTGGTTTGGGTATTCCACTTCTGTTTTCAGTATCCCTTAGGCATGGATCCACTTGATTTGTCTCTTTGAGGAAGGGAAGATCCCCCTAGGGTTTAGGGTACACCACCACATTGTTAGGAAGAGATTTGTTGAGTGAGGAGTCTAGGGTTTTCAGCATTTTCAACCTCTAATTTTCCGATCTTCTCCATTACTTTTCATATATTTTGGATAGGTTTATTTTACCTTTTCTCCCTTTATATTTTGGGTTTTACATTTCCTCCTTAGGATCCCCTTGAGTGTTTGTTGGGTCTAATACTAGTGATTACCCCATTACTATTGTAGTTATACCCCTTATTAATATTGTTGTGCCCCTATTGCCCCCATATTGTTATTACTGTGCCCCATAGAATCCCTCTATTGTTATTTTTGTGGCTTTATATTATTATTGTTAGGTCGGCTGGATTATATTGTGACTCCTTAGACTCCTATATATAGAAATGAGGTTTTGTCATTTGAATAATCCAAGAATTGTTCATTTATGTAATGTAAAGGAGGTTTCCCCCTCAAAGAGGCTGAATTCTAAGGCGTTGATCTATCTTTTCTATCTTTTCTCGAGCTGGTTTCATAACATTTGGTATCAGAGCTTTGGATTCTAGGGTTTCACTGCTCCAAGCAGGTCATCGTGGAATTTTCGCTATAACTTTTTGTCTGTGACGTTTCAGAAGTCGCAAAAAAAACCCATTTGAGAAGAATTCGTGCTGAATCGTGGGTTCAAATTCCATAGCTTTTTGCACTATGTTTGTCGAGATATGATCTGAGGAAGTTGGTCTTTTTGCAGACTCTTAAATTAAATTCCAAACAGGTGACCGGGGTAAAATCGTCATAACTTTCTCTCTGGGGATCGGATTGAAATTTTGTAAGAAGGTATAGAAAGAGGACAGATTGTAGTTTTGTATATGCATTTTTCAGATCCAAAGGTTGAAACAGTGACTCGTGGCATGTCGTACAAGTTCGCTCTACTGAACTAGTCTATAATCAAGTCACTGTGGGAGATTTCACATAACTCTTCCTTGGAGAATCCAATTTGGGTCAGACTTGTGGCATTGGAAAGAGAACACAGAGGGCTACTACAGATCACAAATTCAGAACTAGATGATTGGAAAGTACAGAGATACGTTAGAGGCAATATCGAGCTCATACAAAGTGAAAAAAAGTGTGCAGATTTTCTTAAATTTTTGCTTAAGCTTGGTTTGAAAATTTATTTTGAAGGAATTCAAAGGGCATAGTAGAGCATTATTATCGGTAACTGATGCCCCAAGGAAAGAAAATGAAAACACCTAGTAAGGAACCTAAAAGCTCTAGCATGACTCATGAAGAAGAGGAAGAAATGCAACATGATATATCAAAATTACAAGACCAAGTGCAACAACTGTCCCTTACACAAAAAGGAACAGAATCTAAGATGGATGGTTTAAAGAAAGATGTAGAAGCTAATATGGATGGTTTAAAGAAAGGTGTAGAAGCTAAGATGGACTTCTTAAAGAAAGGCGTAGAAGCTAAGATGATTGACATGGAAGCTAAGATGGATGATTTGAAGATAGATTTGAAGATAGACATGGACGAATTGAAGATAAATATGAATAAGTTGCTACAAGAAATGGGCACTAAGGGTGAAAGGGTACTAAAGGAAACTCATGATGAGAATAAAAGAAATGTTAATCATGATTCCATAGATGCTAATGTTGGATCGAAGACTCACCATATTCCAAAAATCGATATGAGGAAGTTTGATGGCAAGGATCCTGCCACATGGATATTACAGATGGAGCAATTCTTCGATCTCAATAATGTGAAAAACACACAAAAGGTACGTATGGAAACTTTATATTTGGAACCAAATCAGTTTGTATGGTATCAATGGCTTTGCTCTCATAAACAATTTATCACTTGGGCAATTTTTACGGAAGAATTGATAGCACATTATGAGGATACAAAAAGCAACACTTTTTTTAGCCAATTGATAAGTCTCAAACAAAAGGGTTCAATAATGGAGCACATTGAGGAGTTCCAAAAATTGAACATAAGGGTAAAAGATATTCCAGAGGAGCATAGGATTGATGTGTTCATAGGGTCTTTAAAGGATAATATCCAACATGATGTTCGCCTTTGGGAACCTGATTCATTAGAGAAGGCATTCAGGTTAGCAAGAAAAATGGAAAGCAAAATTATGGCAACCAGGAAGCATACCACTCACAACTATAAAGACGGAAGTGTTGTTGCCCCTAGTCTTCCACAACCTATAAGGTTGACACATCAACAATTGGAAGAAAAAAGAGCAAAAGGGCTTTGTTACAGTTGTGATAGCAAATACACTAAAGGTCATAAGTGTGCTGAGAAGAAATTATTCTACATAGATTGTGAAGAGGAAGAAGAAAAGGAGCAAGAAAGGTCAAAAGAAGAGGATATACTCCAGGAAAAAAGCCTAGATGAAGAACAAATAAATTCGACCATATCTTGTAATGCATTGGCGGGAATTACCACTCCTCAAACCATCAAGATAGAAGGACAAATCAAGAAGAAAAAGGTAATAGTTTTGATTGATTCAGGAAGCACCCACAATTTTATTCATTGTAAGGTAGCAAAAGAATTGAATTGCTTCCTATATCCAGCACCAGAGTGTCAAGTGATGATTGCAAATGGAGGAACAATAAATTGCTCTGGAAAGTGCCATAATATCAAGCTATCCATGGGAGAATATGTATTGACTAGCCCAATGCTTTCCATTCCAATGGGAGGTGCTGATGTTGTACTAGGAGTCCAATGGCTACAATCCCTGGGTACAATAGCTTTTAATTTTCAAGAACTTTTCATGAGATTTTCTATGGAAGGAAAGGAAGTTGAATTAAGGGGTATTGCAGGGAAACTAGGAAAGATAATCAGCTCTAATGGTATGACAAAGCTTCTAAAAAAGGAGCAAAGAGGTGTAATTGCACAATTATGCTCGCTAGATGTTTCCACATCGGAATCATCTATTTCTCCAGATCTCCAAAAAGTCCTGGACAATCATTCCAAGGTATTTGAGACTCCCAAAGGTCTCCCACCTATGTGTGATCATGATCATGCTATTCATCTGATTCCAGGAAGTGTTCCTCCAAACATCAGGCCATACAGATATCCCTATGTCCAAAAGAGTGAAATTGAACGTATGGTTGCAGAAATGCTAGAGGCTGGTATAATTCAACCGAGTCAAAGTTCTTTCTCTGCTCCAGTAGTATTGGTGCACAAGAAGGATGGATCATGGTGCATGTGTCCGGATTATAGGGAGCTCAACAAGCTCACTATTAAAGATAAGTTCCCCATTCCTGTCATTGATGAATTACTGGATGAATTGCATGGATCAATTTACTTCACCAAGTTGGATCTTCGTTCAGGATATCATCAAATCAGAATGAAGATTGAAGACATTCCGAAAACAACATTTAGAACTCATGAGGGTCATTATGAATTTTTGGTCATGCCTTTTGGCCTTACCAATGCACCTTCAACATTTCAAGGTTTGATGAATTCAATTTTCAAACCATTCCTTAGAAAATTTGTGTTAGTATTTTTTGATGATATACTAATCTACAGCAAGTCTTGGAAGGATCATGTTGAACATGTTGACAGGGTGCTACAACTATTGGAGGAGAAACAATTATATGCAAAAAGATCCAAATGTTTCTTTGGAGTCCAGGAGGTGGAATATTTGGGTCATATTGTATCTCATGAAGGATTTAAGGTAGACCCTAGCAAAATTAAAGCCATTAAGGAATGGAAAATCCCCACATCAATAAAGCATCTGCGAGGATTTCTCGGGTTGACATGGTATTATTGCAAGTTTGTTAAGGATTATGGGAGAATAGCAGCACTTCTAACAACGTTATTGAAGAAAGATGCATTTTCATGGACTCTGGAAGCAACAAAGGCCTTTGAACATCTTAAAGAGGCAATGTGCCAAGCACCGGTCTTAGCTACACTGGACTTCACGAAAACCTTTATTGTGGAATGTGATGCTTCAGGAAATGGAATTGGTGCTATTCTAATGCAAGATGAAAGACCCATTGCTTTCGAAATTAGTTCAATCAAGGGAAAGTTTTTAAGCAAAGCTATTTATGAGAAGGAAATGTTGGCAATACTCCATGCACTTAAGAAATGGTGACACTACCTAATGGGAAGACACTTCAAGGTAAAAATGGATCATGATAGCCTTAAATACTTTTTAGAACAAAGATTATCCTCTGAAGATCAACAAAAGTGGGTCACAAAGATGTTGGGTTATGACTTTGAAATCATCTACAAAAAAGGGAAGAAAGATGTGGTGGCAGATGCACTCTCAAGAAAGGATGAGGATGTGGAAGCATTGTTGTGCGCCATTTCTATTATCCAACCAGATTGGATAAACGAAGCAAGGGAGGAATGGAAGAATGGCGAAGAAATGTGGATACTTATTTGAACGTGGCAACAAGATTCCAGTACGTCTGATACATTTAGCTGGAAAAATGATTCGTTATGGTACAAAGATCGCTTATACCTCTGTAAGAATTCCCAGCTAAAACAAAAGATTCTTATAGAATTGCACAGTTCTCCTTTAGGAGGGCACTCAGGATTTTTATAAACTTACCACAGGGTTAAGAAGGAATTTTTTTGGGATGGCCTTAAATCAGATATTCAAAAGTTTGTGGCGGAGTGTTTGGTTTTCCAACAAAATAAAGTTGAAACAATTAAGACACCGGGTCTATTACAACCTTTATCCATTCCAAGCCAACGTTGGGAGGAGGTTTCAATGGATTTTATCACAGGTTTACCCAAGTCTGAGGGAAAGAGTGTCATCATGGTGGTAGTTGACAGACTTACCAAGTATGCACACTTTTGTGCATTATCACATCCATTTAAAGCCAGTACAGTCTCTACTGCATTCATGGAAACAATTCAAAAGCTACGTGGAAACCCAAAGATTATTGTAAGTGACAGAGACCCCATTTTCACTGGAAATCTTTGGACGAATTATTTTCTTGTCTTGGTACTCAGTTAACTCATAGCTCATCTTATCATCCTCAATTTGATGGGAAAACTGAGATAGTAAACAAATGTTTGGAAGGATATCTTCGTTGCTTTGTATCTGATAAACAGACACAATGGGTCAAATGGTTGCCTCTGGCTGAATGGTGGTATAACACTTCCTTCCATACAGCAACAAAAATGACCCCATTTATGGCACCTTATGGGTATCAACCACCATCCATCACATCATATTTAAGAGAAAATTCTAAGGTTCAGGCAGTGGAACATCACATCGAACATCAACAACAAGTCCTCCAACTCTTAAAGGATAACGTCGTGTTGGCACAGAATAGAATGAAACAACAGGCAGACCAACATCGCAGTGAAAGAAGTTTTGATGTAGGTGATTGGATATTCCTATGGCTACAACCATATAAGCAAATGTCCCTCAAGCAAGCTAAGAAAAAATAATAAATTATAACCAAAGTATTATGGTCTGTACAAGGTGTTGCAGATTGGTACTATGGCACACAAATTGGAGCTTCCTGTAGCTTATCGATTGCACCCAGTTTTCCATGTTTCATGTTTAAAGAAGGTTATAGGTGACAAGCTCCCAGTTCAAACAATATTTCCAGAACTTGACGAGGAAGGAAAAATTATATTGGAACTGGAAGCAGTCACAGAAACAAGAACTTGATAGCTATGAAATCGTTCAATTTCAGAGTATCTTATCAAGTGGAAGAACTTATCTGCTGAAGATTCCACATGGGAGGATGAGAATTTTATGCAGAAGTATCCAAAACTACTCAAGCATTGAGGACAACACTTTCTTGAAGGAGAGGGGCATGTTGGGTCCCTATAATATTAGTGATTACCCCATTACTATTGTAGTTATACACCTTATTAATATTGTTGTGCCCCTATTGCCCCCATATTGTTATTACTGTGCCCCATAGAATCCCTCTATTGTTATTTTTCTGGATTTATATTATTATTGTTAGGTCGGCTGGATTATATTGTGACTCCTTAGACTCCTATATATAGAAAGGAGGTTTTGTCATTTGAATCATCCAAGAATTGTTCATTTATGTAATGTAAAGGAGGTTTCCCCCTCGAAGAGGCTGAATTCTAAGGCGTTGATCTATCTTTTCTATCTTTTCTCGAGCTAGTTTCATAACAGTGTTGGGTTGTGTTATATTCTTTCCACATAGTTAACAGGGGGTTTGAGGGGGCAGCGCCCCAGAAAATTTTGGTTTTGGGCCCTATGTTAGGTTGGGCAGACCCACCTATGGTTTTGTGCATGATTTTTTGCACATGTTTTCTAGACGAGATGGTTTTCGGTCCATGGTATTGGATGCTTCGGTATGTATAAATATGTATTATAACATTGAAAGGAACATAATGCAAAAT
Organism: Pinus tabuliformis; assembly: GCA_031772625.1. Classification (NCBI taxonomy): domain Eukaryota; kingdom Viridiplantae; phylum Streptophyta; class Pinopsida; order Pinales; family Pinaceae; genus Pinus; species Pinus tabuliformis. Next base: position 339,306,377 of record CM062819.1, on the reverse strand, counting down.
CAAGCTGGTAATCCCGGTTTTGGGATCCAGGGGAAAATCCCTGTGTATATGTACTTTATGCGTTCTACTCTCACATTATTTATTTTCTTTGTTTTAGAATTCGTATGCAGGTAATCTCTGTATGGGGTTAAAACCTACATTTGGTATCAGAGCAGTTTTGGCTTCAAGGGGACGCCTTTTTTGCTGAGGGGTTTTGCTCAGGCCTGTGGTAGACCCTATTTAGTGGGAGATTTGCGAGCAGTGGAAATATAAAGATCGAGAAATTTAATGGTCAGTGTTTTGAGTTGTGGAAACTCAAGATGGAGGATCTGTTGGTGGATAAAGATCAGTGGATTCTGGTAGATCCGGGTACTAAACCAACGGGAGTGTATGTTGAAGAATGGAAGAAGTTGGATCAGAAGGGAAAGGGAACAATACGATTGTGTGTCTCAGATTCGGTATTGCTGAATGTATCAAGGGAAGCTACAACAAAGGCTTTGTGGGACAAGTTAGGGACTTTGTACCAATCTAAGTCTCTAGTGAATAAACTGTTCCTGTGGAAAAAGTTGTATAACCCGAGGATGAAAGATGGAGACTCGGTGACAGAGCATCTGAATGCATTTAATACTGTCGTAAGTCAATTAGCATTTGTTGATATTAAAATTTTAGATGAATATAAGTGCATTAGTTTGTTGTGTTCTCTACCAGATTCGTGGGATAGTATGGTTATTGCAATAGGTAGCAATGCAACTACCTTGCAGTTTGATGAAATAGTCTTAGCCTTGCTTACGGAGGAGATGAGACAGAAAAATATGGAGAGCCAACACGGTGACGCCTTGTTTGTATGAGGACAATCCCAGAACAGAAACAAAAATAAGTCATCGATTGGGAGATCTAAATCTCCAGGAAAACCTGTAAAGGTGGTGTGCTAGAAATGTGGAAAGGAAGGCCACTTCAAAAGGGACTGTAAATCTAAAGCTCCTAACAAAGGAAAGTGATCTGATGAGGCTCCCTCTGTAGAGGTGAAAACCACCTCATATGAAGGTGGGGATGTGTACTTGGCTTCTTCAAGTACACATGTAGATCATGAGGCATGGTTGATTAACTCAGGTGCATCCTTTCACTTCACTCCCCATAGAGACTGGTTCTGCGAGTATGAGAAATACAATGGTGGTGATGTCTTCTTAGGGGATGATAAGAAGGCTAGAATCATTGTTCGTGGAAAAGTAAAGTTGAAGTTACAAGGTGGAAGGGTTAGAACACTTCCGGGTGTTCTACATATTCTGGCATTGGCCAGAAATCTGATTTCTATAAGCAAGCTAGATGATGCAGGTGTAAAAATAGTGTTCGAGAAGGATACCTGCAAAATGGTTCGGGGAGCACTGGTATTGATGCGAGGAGTTCGAATTGGAACTTTGTACAAGCTACAAGGTAGCACTGTTATTGATGGGTGCAACAGTTATGTGGTTCCTGAAAGTGGAGCAGAAAATCTAGTGGTCTCTAGAGAGAAGACCATGTTGTGGCGTCAAAGGCTTGGACATATTAGAGAGAAGGGCCTTCGAATACTTCATGGTAGAGGTATGGTAGAAGGTATGAGTAATAGCTCTCTGGATTTTGATTGCTGTGAAAATTGTGTATATGGGAAGTAGAATCGGTTGAGTTTCCCCTCTGGTAGTAAGAGGGTGAAACAGATATTAGAGTTTGTGCACAGTGATGTGTTTGGACCTATGAAGGTTCCATCACTAGGTAATTTTGTGTACTATGTATCATTTATAGATGACTTCTCAAGGAATACATGGATATATTTCCTTAAGAAGAAATTTGAAGTCTTTGACAAGTTTAAAGAATTTAAGGCTCTCGTGGAAAATCAGACAGAGAAGAAGATAAAGGTGTTGAGGACAGATAATGGTGAAGAATTTTGCAGCAAGGAATTTGAAGAATTCTATAAGAAGTGTGGTATAGCACGGTAGAAGAACACTCCATATACACCTCAGAAAAATTTAATTGTAGAAATAATGAACAAGACGTTGATGGAAAGGGCAAGAAGCATGCTCAGTGGTGCCGGGTTAGGACGGGAATTCTGGGCAGAGGCGGTGAATACTGCATGTTACCTGTTCAACAGGGTACCTTCATCAACATTGGAGGATAAGACTCTACAAGAGGTATGGATTGGTAAGAAACCCTCTCTTTCACATCTGAGGGTATTTGGATGTGATGCATATGTACATGTTCCAAAGGAGAAATGAACCAAGTTGGATAGTAAATATGAAAAGTGCATCTTTATAGGGTATAAGGATGGTTTAAAGGGTTATAAGCTTTGGAACCCAGTAATAAGGAAGGTTGTGTACAACCAAGATGTGGTGTTTAGAGTGGTAAAAGATGTTATTAAACATGAAATCCAACCAAAGGAATCTCAGAAGATAGAGTTTGAGCTAAAGGAGGAAGAATCAGACTCTACAGCAAAGGAGGAACCAGAAGATGAAGAGCCACAAACACTGGTTGTGAGAAGATCAGTTTGAGAAAGAAGGCAACTAGAAAGGTATAGTCCATCTACTTTCTATTCAAATTTTCCTTTGTCTGTTATTGATGATGATCCTAGAACTGTGAAGGAAGCAGTGGATTCAGAGGATGGAAAACTCTGGAAAGAGGCCATGGTTGATGAAATGGCATCTTTACACAAAAATGAGGCTTGGGATCTAGTGGAGTTGTTGGCTAGAAGGAAACCCATTGGCAACAAATGAGTGTTCAAAAGGAAGACAAATGCAGAAGGAAAAGTGGAGAAATACAAAGATCGGTTGGTAGCAAAAAGTTATTCCCAGGTGCCGGGAATTGATTTTGGTGATATTTTTTCTCTTGTTGCCAAGGTAACTTCTATTAGATTACTTTTATCTGTTGATGATGCTTTTGATTTTGAGGTAGAACAAATGGATGTGAAGACAACATTTCTTCACGGGGATCCGGAAGAGGAGATCTACATGAAGCAACCTAAAGGCTTTGTGGTTAAGGGTAAGAAAGAACTGGTATGTAAGTTAAAGAAGTCTCTATATGGGTTAAAACAGTCACCAAGGATGTGGTATCAGAAATTTGATACATTTATACCGGGACTTGGCTTCACCAGAAGCAAAGCAGATCACTGTCTGTATTTTAAATTAATTGGTGACCGTGTTATTTATCTGATCTTGTATGTGGATGATATGTTGTTGGTTGGAAATGAAAAAGAAGCTATCTAGGATTTGAAGACCCAATTGTCCCCCAAATTCGACATGAAAGATCTTGGTGCCGCAAACTATATTTTGGGAATAGAAATTAAAAGAGATCAGGCAAAGAGGAAGCTCTGGTTACGCCAGAGGAAGTATGTTGAGACAATATTGCAGAGGTTTAATATGCGGGATAGTAAACCGATGAAGGTTTATATTCCTGTAAGTGTGAGGTTATCTGTTAAACAGTGTCCCAAAACATAAGAAGAGGAAGAGGACATGTCTCGTGTTCCATATGCAAGTGTAGTTGATAGCCTGATGTATGCAATGGTCTGTACTAGACCAGACATTGCACATGCAGTGGGAGTATTGAGCAGGTTTATGTCAAAACCAGGGAAGGAGCACTGGACAATAGTGAAGTGGGTTTTTAGGTATTTGTGTGGCACTAGTGATTATTGTTTGTGCTACCAAGGAAGACAAGGATTGGATAGAGTGTTGGATATTCATGGCTTTGTTGATGCAGACTGGGCTGGAGATCTGGATCAGAGAAGATTTACAAGTGGGTATGTGTTTAACCTATTTGGAGGTGCAGTCAGTTGGATGAGTAAGAAACAATCTGTAGTGGCACTATCAACTACAGAGGCAGAATACATGGTAGCCACTCATGCAAGCAAGGAAGTAGTTTGGTTGCAGAGATTGTGTTCAAGTATGCGGTTAGTATGGGAAGTTATAAGGATAGACTGTGATAGCCAAAGTGTAATTTTCTTAGCTAAGAACCCCGCATATCATTCAAAGACAAAGCACATTGATGCTCAGTATGACTTTGTGAGGATATGATAGAAGACAAAAAGGTGTTGCTGGTAAAATTGGACGCTTTAAAGAATACCATCGATGCATTGACAAAATGTATGAGCTTTGAGAAGTTATCTTGGTGTAGAGAGACAATGGGCATCTAAGGGCTGGAAAAATGACTAAGCTCTCTTGTGGCCCCCTATGGAAAGAAAACAACAAGTGGGAGAATGTTGGGTTGTGTTATATTCTTTCCACGTAGTTAACAGGTGGTTTGAGGGGACAACGCCCTGGAAAATTTTGGTTTTGGACCCTATGTTAGGTTGGGCAGACCCACCTATGGTTTTGTGCATGATTTTTTTCACATGTTTTTTGGACGCGATGGTTTTCGGTCGATTGTATTGGATGCTTCGGCATGTATAAATATGTATTATAACATTGAAAGGAACATAATGAAAATCAATCTGGTAGTCCCAGTTTTGGGATCTAGGGGAAAATCTTTGTGTATATGTGTTTTATGTGTTCTGCCCTTGCATTATTTATTTTCTGTGTTTTAGAATTCGTATGCAGGTAATTTTTGTATGGTTTTAAAACCTACATTGAGCATCTTGGTCTTAGAGCTTCACACCTATACTTTGAAGCATTTTTCACCTCTTATTTTTATTGTTTGTCTACACCATTTACAATAGATTAGAGCCTCTAGATCACAGTCCCTTGACATACATTTTTTGGCCCCCTAATGTGTCTTTGAGTAGCTTTTTTTTCCTCTCTTTCTTAGTTTCTTAATATCCATTGTGGGTGGGATTTTGTGTGCTTGATTGGATGTTTATTTTTGTGTTATTTTTAGATTTATTAACATTATTTCAACATCTTACTTTTATCAGAATGTGGCATCATGAAACATGCTTAATTAACTCATCCACTTGACACATTATTTTCACACACTCACACCTTAAGAGAATGTGAGCTTAGTTAACACCGCCAAGCCAAGACTTGAAACACTACACCTTAATAAATCAACAAACATAGATTAAGCCCGCTTGGGCACCAGGACCAAACAATCTATATAGTGTAGCTGTAGGATCAGTGGGACAGGCTTCCAATAACACCCATCGATCGCTTTCATTGAGACATAGAATTTGATGATGAGCCTCATCATCGAGTAATTATATGGGCCTTAATTCACCTCCTAGCTTAGTCAAACCAAATTTTCTCACGGCTTATTACATGTTTTTTATTATATTTTGTTTATGAGATGAGTAAGAGTGGGATATCATGCCTAGTGGGCTAATATGCATTGAATGTAGGTTTGAAGGAGGAAATCAAGGAATTTTGGCAAATAATAAGGTTGAAACTCACATGAGACAAGCGAGAGGGATTATAGGAGGTAAATCATCCTCATTTACTTGTCCCCCATTTGAATATTCCTCCATTTACCACATGAGCTCGGAGTGAAAGCATCTAATTCATGAGGATTAGAAGGCAGTGGAGCAAGTGAGAGACAAAGAGCTAGTTTATCTCAAGTTTGGGATTCGAGCCTCCCTAATTTTAAGGAATTCATTGGGGACTTCAGTCGTATAAGTAGAGAAGCCTGAAGCCTCATTAGGATTCATATTTTTGTTGTAAAATGCTAAGTTATTTTTGAGCTCCAGTCTTGTGGATGATTTTGATGTAATTTTTTGTTTTGGTAATAAGAATGTGTTTTGTTTTGAGCCAACACTGAGTTAACACAGAGGGATAAAGCTCTTGGGTTAGGGCCCAACCCTAGCAGCCAAGGGTCCTCTTTTGTATCTGTATGTTTAGCTTAGTTTCATAGCTTCATTGTTAATGTGTCTTTAGAGGTATTTTCATTGCAAGTAGTGTAGATTTGATTGGTTGTTTATTATTTTGCTTCCATTTGTGCCTTACTTCAGTAGCAAGTTGGTAGGAATAAAAGCATGGAAAATTTTAGGGGGAAATGTTCGCCCTTTGGTGAAATTAAGGGTTTTTAAATTTTTAGTGGGCAGATATTTTGTATCATAGTACATTTTTAAAATCCACCTCAAACAGCCCGCCTTATTTTAAGGGAGAGGGTAAAAAAGGTAAATTTAGCCCTTGAAATTAGGAGTTACAACCTTCCATTTGCCCTAATTTTCATGAATAGGTTTTATTTAAGTGAATCCTATGGGCCAAATACCATATTTATTAAAGACGTGTGGTAAATTAATAAAAATATAAATAAATGAAAGATATGGTAAATAAATAAAACATTTTTTATAGTTACTCCATAAGTCACCTTATATACATGCAAGGGTGTAAACAAATAAAAATGTAAATAAAGTGGAGTTATGGCAAATAAATAAAACCTCTTTTTATACTTACTCAAAAGGTATGGTAAATAAATAAAAATATAAATAAACTAGACGTATAGTAAATAAATAAAACCTCTTTTTATATTTAGTCCATAACCCTCTTTCTATTTATGAAGGCTCAAAAAATAGGTTTTATTTAAGTGAATCCTATGGGCCAAATACCATATTTGTAAAAGAGGTATGGTAAATTAATAAAAATATAAATAAACGAGAGGTATGGTAAACAAATAAAGCATTTTTTTATATTTACTCCATAAGTCACCTTATATTTATGAACACTCAAAAAATGCGTTATATTTAGGTGAAACCTATGGGCAAAATACTATGGGCCAAATACCATGGGCTAGATTATTATTAATATCATGCAAAAAAACATTATTAACCTAATATTAGTATTAATAAAAATAAAAATGGCACATGGTATTGACCCATGGTATTCACGTGGAATGTAGCCTATTTAAATGGGACAATTAAACTAGCATAGATCCATCTTTACTCTGGATCTACTAAGCCCCGAGAGGGATCAAATATCGTGATATGCAAACTAGCATAGAGTGAAAAAATATTTGATCCCTCTCGGGGCTTGGTGGATCAAGAGTAACAATGGACGTTGTAATTCAATGTATGTTAAACATTTTAACTTGGTTAAAATAAAAAATAAAATAAAAATCAATTATTAATTTTATTAATTTTATTAATTTTTATAAATTACTAATAGTAATTTTTAAGCTCTAGGTTTATGATAACCCATGCTATTGACCCATGGTAATACCATGGTATTCATGTGAGCATAGAATATTTAAAGGGGAAATTCTATCATCTTAGATCCATCTTAATTCTGGGTCTACCAAGTGCTCAAAGGGATAAATAGGTTTCATCCCCCTAAGAGTGGTAGATGTGGAGTTAAGATGGATATATGTTGGTTTTTATGATAATGAAGATATTAAATAGACTTAGGAGATTATATTGTAAAAACATCTTAAGGTGAATGGTTAAAGCTACATTTAGTCACTTCACAAAATTTAGTAAAAAATACCAATATCTCCATTAATATTGGTTTTCAACATTTTCTGATTTAACAAAAAAAATTCAAAACAATGAAACCTTATCAATCTTTCTGCATCACCCTCACAGAATATTTCTCACCATTTTTCAAACATTCTCAATATGATATCTTCATGAAAAAGTTTAGGTACTGATGTTGGATTAGTTGTTTGAAAAATAAGTTGGTTTGTACAACCTTTCATCTTCTATGCTATTCTTAATTTGTCCTAATGATCTATAGGGGTTGGAGCCATTGCACCATATTTTCCTGAAGGTGGAGATTGTTCACCAAAAAGGAAATTAATCTACATGTTACAACACTGTTAAAAAATGTGAGACCTATGAGGGTAGTTAATTATGCTAATAAGAAATTTAGATTGGGAGAGATGTAGTTAAATTTTATTATTTAATTGAAGATTTTCAATTAAAATAATAATAAATCTACATTTATATATTCATATATTGATTGGAAGGATTCTCACAATGGTCACTTCTTTCAATTAGATCCCCTTCAAGCCTTTGGGATACCTAATAATTTCTTATATAATATAGTTGGGGCTTGCTACTTGTTGGCGTGTTGGGGTAAACAAACATGATGTGTTTTTTTTTATCTCACAGTTGGAGTCTATGGAATAAGAAAGAAATTTGATAACTTGAAAAAAGTGGTAGCTTGACAAAAGTTGTAGAGAAAAGATTAATCTCTCCTACCTTGACAGAACTCGTTGTCAATATCAACACCTACAAGAACATTGTTGTGGAATATTATCAAAACTAATAGAAGGATATGAAAGAGTGTATTGTAAGAACCTTGACAAACATGGCCACTGAAACTTGGAACATTGTTTGTAGGAAGAGAAAATTATGTTTCTTTTTTCCAAACATGTATGTTAGTATATTACAGTTTAATGAATATGCTTTCTTATTATCATATATGGTTTCATACTTTAACAAAACATTCACCAAGACTTCACAATGTTTTATTATTCAGTAAAAGATTTGCCAAGATCTTACAAGATTTTATAATTCAGTGAAAGATTCTCCATCACTATACAAGATAATATAATCTGGTGAGAGATTCATCAAAAAAATTATATATACATATTATATTATTGATAAAGTCGCCTCCCATTTTTCCTATGTATCATGGGGATTAGCCCATTTATTATGCATATAAATTTAGAGTGGTTCTTAAAATTTTCCTTGGATAAAAGAAGCACCACAAGGCTATTAGTAGGTGTCTTGGCCTCACTTCTTCCCTTTGGTATCATAATTTTAGGAAGGGACCCTTATACAGCCCCAAAAACACAGATTCCTATTCCTTTCATAAGCTTTAAGAGTTTACTGTATTTAAGCTATAATTCTATCAGTTTTGCAAAGTAGGATTGCATTTCTGCTTCTTCTATCCTCATTCTTGCAGTAGATCTCATCCATGATTCCATCCCTTTCAACTACTTTATGCATGCATAAGGTAGATATTTAGTTCATTAATTCTTCTTTTCTAGCTTATGAGAATGCTTCTTGTTTACACGAATTCTTGAAAATTACAAATGTTTGATGCAGAGTACGCACTTCAGAAGTAGACAGAGATCTCATGGAAAAAAACCACCTTCCAACTCCATTCACCCATAGGCATCCCTCATTTCCATCAAAACCTTCACCAATTCCATCATTTTACATAGAAATTTCCTCCTGCATTTTGAGCGAATCCAACCCTCTCCTAAACTTCGTTTCAGGTTCTGAGTGATCCTAGGACTCTTCCCACTCCATTCCAAGCATCAACTACCTTCCCTAAGATTTCCATCATGTCCAACACCCCTCGTTTTGCTCACGGTTACATACTGTAGAAGTACAGGGAATCCTGTAGGTTTCCAGTACATCCTGTAGGTTTTCTTTTAGTGGCTTGTTTTTAGGCAGAATTGAGGGAAAACCTCTAGCAAGCCCCCAAAGGTCACCCAAGGGTCTCCCACACCATTCATCCATCTCTTAAACCTTCCAGCCATCCTCAAACATCCCTAATCCACCTACCACATCACCAGAAGAGATTAGTTTGCATATTTGATTTTTCATGAAAAGAACAAAAAGACAAAACAGAGTTATTTCAGTCCATTTACTTGCACAATAGTGATGTTTGATGATTTTAACTTCCATACTTAGACAGTAGCATTTGGTTCATGTTAATTTATCATTATTGCAAAGCATAGTTTCTTAGCAGTTAATTAGGAAATGGTGTGATTTAGCATTGAATTTCGGTCCTTTTCATTATCGCAATAGATTAGCTCTCTCTTAGATTATATTTCCCTTTATTTCATCAAGAAACCATGCTTCTTCTGAATCCATAGAATTCTGGCATGAAAACCCTGAGTGGTCTCTCGTTAGCTGAACGAGTGACAAAAGGTAGAATCATCACTTGTGCTTGTGTATACAACACTGTCACCTCCAAGTTTGTACGAACCTCGGGTTGATAAAGTAAATATGGTAGCGTGGGAGTTGCAATATTCTTGCTGCAATACTGGTGCTCATCAGTTTTTAGCACTGTTTCCAGGGAGGTATCTGAGTAATATGTGACTACTGCTTTCTTTCTTCTACTATTCTACCATTAGATTCATTCTTGCAAAAGTAATTTAGTTTTATTTTAATTTTGCATTCTTTTCTTTCCTTTCCATTTTGTAAGTTATATTTCAAGAAATTAGCTAATATTTTCATTCAGTCAGTAGTTCTCATTCAGTTTACAATTTTAATTATGCAAATTAGATTTCAATTCAGAAATTAGTTTTTGATTCAGTTAGTAGTCTCATTCCATCTGAAAATTCTGTTTTGTAAAGCACTTCCAGAATTTGAAAAAAATCACAAAACCAAACCAAAAACATTTCATTTCATGCCTCGTAGGAATATGGATAGCTTAGGGAAATTTTTTCCAAATACCCCCACTGCATCCAACAGCCAACCTTCCCTCTTCTTCGATGGTTGTGAACTAGAGGAACCCTTCGGTGAGCAACCAGACTTATTTAAAGAACCTACAGGGGAAGAAGAAGAACCCATTCCTACCAAGCCAATGGATGTAAACAAAAATGACAGAGGGAATAGAGAGAGAGTTGAGGGTTCCTTCCCCATTAGTGAAACCAATGGGTTCACTAAGATAAAAAATATAAGCCCCTCTGCCCTTCCTCATTTCCATGGCCTCACCACATAAGACCCCGACACTTTCCTAGTTGAGTTTGTTGTTATATGTTGAACCTATGACTATAAAGATGATGAGAAGAAGTTGAAACTATTTCCATCTACCCTCAAGGATGCAACTCTGCGCTGGTTCATGAGTTTACCTGGGGATAGCATCACAACTTGGGCTCAAATGAAGAAAGCCTTCAACAATAACTATCGAGACTATTGTAGGTCTAACGATACTAAAGAAGAAATTTTTAGGATGACCTTAGGAAATGATGAATCCCTAGAGGATTATGAATAAATATTCCATCTTAGTTACAAAAGGGTCAGGTACACACTTGACCCTGAGTCACTAAAGCTAGTCCTGCTTAGGGGAGTAAGGGAAGATCTTTTGGATACCCTACACTTGTTAGCAGGAGGAGATATCTACCAGTTACCCTATGAGGACATCAAGACTATCTTTAGAAACCATTCTAGGGTACCTAGGAAAAAGGGTAGGGGTAGTCAACCTATGGTCAGTACATCCTCTTCCAACTCATCCATCAAGGGTGAAATCGAAAACATGATGGAAGATTTCAAGAGTGAGATGTTGCAAACACTTGCCTTACAGATGGACATGATGAACATTAGGAGAAAGCAAGAGGAAGCCGAGAGAGCCTTGGCCATTTTCTATCCTAGATGCACCAGGAGGCACCCTAGGAATGAATATCCATTGAATTCTATTATATTTTTATTAGTCTGTGAAGAAAACCACTCCAAACACAAGTGCCTTTCTTTTCCTAGACTCAAAACTGTATATGAAGGAGCTAAAGGGGTCACTGTGCAGCTGTGTTACATAAACCAATGGAGACCTCATGGGTCTAGGCCATACCAGCATGGCATGCAAGGGTCATACCATGCATATTATAACCGCAACCGGACCACATCCATACATTCCTAGGGACCTCTTGCTCATCCTTCCTAGTTTACATCTCCTCCTTTGTCCTTTGCATCTCAGTATAATTCCCAACCAACTAACCAGTCATTTCAATCATATGCTCACCACAACCTCAGTGGAATGCACTGCCCCAAGGGTGGAGGCCCCAGTAACAACCTGCCCAAACACAACTGTTACACCCTCCTCCACTAAAACAACCCCATATGTCTGCCCAGCCAAATCCGAACCCGAACAACAGATAGGCACAACAAGTATACAATGGAGAGACATCATATCCAACTTATGCTATGGAGATTCAGGAAATTTACTTGAGGTCTTGGAGAGTACTCCCAGATAACCAACCTCCGCCTCCACCTAGGGAGGTTGAAGAAGAAAGAGAGGAAAGCATTATTAAAGTAAATCCACCCTTTCCTGAGAGATTAACTCAACCACCCCAGCCTACCCCAAAAGAGACTGAACTTTCGGGAGAATTTAAAAATCTAAGTATTCCACTTCTCCAAGAAATAAAAGATCTACCTATTTACAATAATTTGATCAAGGATAAGTGCTTCAAGCATCCAGGGAGGTGAAGAAAAGATGCCCCTACCATTAATGTCATTGGACACCTGTCTAACTTAATGTTGGGGCAGGTAATCTGTCCAATTTATTTGGACCCTGGAAGCCATGTAGTAGATGTGCACATCAATGGCAGCATTGTCCCACACACTTTGATTGATCTTGGGGCTGCCATTAATGTGATGACCAAGGACACCATGCTCAAGCTCAACCTCCAAGGTTCATTGAGAAAGACCACAATGGTCCTGCAACTTGTAGACCGCTCCACAGTGACCCTTGAGGGGGTTGTGAAGGATGTGATGGTCTCCATTGACTCTTGGGAGTACCCTCCAAATTTCTTAGTTATCTAGCCTAAGGCTAAGCTTACTGGTTACCCTCTCATCCTTGGGAGGCCCCAGTTGGCCACTACCGATGCTTACGTTAGTTGCAAAGTTGGGAATATGACCATCCAGAATGGGCATATGTACAAGAAGTTAGTCATATACCATCCTTCTCAGCCATCTCTAGAAAATGATTTACCTTTATGGTTGGATGAGGAGGAAGGAGATGAATTTTATACTGCCCAAATGTATACCTTAGAAACAACCATGGGAAGAGGACCACATGATGAAGACAATTTGATTGAACACCTACTCAAATTCCAACTACCAGTATATTGTCCCTAGAAGAAGTAGTAAAGGAAACCCAAAACAACCATCCAATTGATCTGTACTTGGTCGATTCCAATCCTCTCCATGTCAAAACCATAGAATTCAGTCATGAGAAAACTTTGAAAATCAATCCATCTCTTTTTGTTCTCCAAGAGGGGAAATTGTGCAACATGCTAAAGGAACATCTGGATGCCTTCGCTTGGAGTTACAAAGAAATGGAGGGAGTACACCCCTCAGTGTGTACTCACCATATTTATATCAAGGAAGGTTTCAAGACAGTCTGAGAATCCCAACGGAGGATGAATCCAACACTTAAAGGCATAGTCAAAGAAGAATTACAAAAATTGCTAGATGCAGGATTCATTTATTCTATCTCCGATAGTGAGTGTGTCTCCCCTCTGGTGTTGGTTCCCAAAAAAATGGTAAGTGGAGGATTTGTGTTGATTACAGGGAACTGAACAAAGCAACAAAGAAGGACCGTTTCCCTCTACCTTTCATCGGCCAAGTTATTGTTATTGTTGTACCCCATAGAAGCCCACTATTGTTATTGTTGTGCCCTTACATTATTACTGTTATATAGGCTCTGTATATTTTGTGACCCTTTAGACTCCTATATATACAAAGGAGGTCTTTCCATTTGTATCATCTAAGAATTGTTCATTTATGTAATGTAAAGGAGGTTTCCCCCTCGAAGAGGATAATTTTTAAGCAGTTAATCTATCTTTTCTGGGATTTGGTTACATGACAATAGTAGAGATTTATGAGGGCTTAATGGGTGTGGAGTTATTTTTTTTTGAAGGAATTTATAACCAAATACTTATATGTATGCTTCAATATTCCCTTTGAATCACTTCAAACCGATTTTTCAAAACAAAAGTTATGACAAAAGTTAAAAAATACACACCTTTTTTTGCTTTTTTGGAGCTCGATAGTGCAATTATTATATCTTTGTAATTTCAAATTTCCAAGGTCTTAAAATCAGTCCTATGGTATCCCTATGAATATTTTATCCAATGCCACAAGTTTGACCAATATTGGATTCTTCAATATAAAGATGTCAAATATCCCACGATGACCTAATTATGGAATGGTTCAGTAGAGAGAAGTTGTACGGGATGCCATGCATCCCAGTTTCAACATTCAGCCCTAGAATGCTATATAAAAAACTACAGTTTGTGTACTTTTAAACCACAGTTTGAAAAATTAAAATTTGATGTTTGAAATGAAACTTATGATGCATTTCCCTAGATCGTCTGTCTAAGATGGAATTTTGGAGCTCGTAAAAACCCTAACTTCCCCTGATCATATATAAGAAAATATAGCATACTAAGATCTAAAAGCTGTACAAGACGTTCACCAGGATTTCATCTCCACATGATCAAAATTTCAACTTCTAAATCCTCGTATAAAAAATGCTATAGTGAAAATCAAAAGATGACATGTTTGAAGAAGCAAAAAGGAAAAACCCTAGAATGCAAAGTTGTGATACTAAATGCTATGCAGCTAGCTCACAAGAAACATAGATCAACGACTTAACAATTATCCTCTTCAAGGGGGAAAACCTCCTTTAGATTAAATAAATGAACAATTCTTGGATTATTCAAATGATAAGACCTCCTTGGTATATATAGGAGTCTAAGGGGTCATAATATATTCAAAGCCTACATAAAAATAATAATGTAAGGGCACATCAATAACAATAGTGGGATTCTATGGGGCACAATAATAACAACATGGATGATACATGGTCACAACAATAACAATAGGGGGATACACTAATAAAAATAATGGGAATACACTACTATTTAAGGAACCTAATAGAATCTCAAATCCTCAAGTGGAACTATATCTAGATATTTTTTGTAACCATTTGAGGATATTCCCTAGTGGAACTATACTTAGCAAGTTGTTGTAACTGTTAGAGCCTAGATTTGCCTCAGGCTGAAGAGACAAGGTTCTAGGTCCACATCAGACCACGCTTAGCCTCGTAGCTAGCCCTACGAGGACAAGAGAGGGCTCTCTCTAGGTCAACCTCAGTGAAATATAATCAGATGGGGCTTGAGATGACTGATTTTTCAGCTAATTTTAGGCTAGGTATTAAGTGCAGGGATTTGATTTGGTTTTTGTGAGTTTTGTTGAAAAAATGGGAAAGGCAAATTTGGGCTCGGGGATGAGGCACAGTTTTTGCAGAGTTCTGATTGGGGCAAGGAAGGCAATTGTTTTGATGCTTTAAAGTGAGTGATATGGATAGGTCAGACTGGTGAGGAGTTAAGGAGAGCAAGAGAGTCTCAACAATTCTCCTTAAACTGATGAAAACATGAAAATTTAAACAAATTCAAAGGCAGAGCATAGCAGTTATGGATTCTACCTTAATCACTCATTTGTTCAAATTAAGAAGAAGAAGCATGAAAATAATACACATAACACTAATGAACTTACAATTACTCAAAGAAGCACACCATCAAAACATAAAGCCACATGGATCCCAAACAGTGCTGCAAAACCCTGGTCTTTCCTTTGCCAAAAATGCAGAAATGAATGTACAATAGAGTGCCAGACATTTCCCAAGAGTCCAACCCTGAAAATGACTTAGAAAATACATGATATAGACTAGCCCAACCCATTCCCTTGCCTTTAGGGGTCAAGCTCATCATTCTAGGAGTTGTTTGAACCAATTCTAAACAAGGAACTGAAAATTAGGTAGTCAAACAACTTACCCCTATATGCTAGGAAACCGATTCATTCACTCACATTTCACCTTTTGGTGAATGAATCTTCTAGAACAAGTAAAAATGTGCCAATATTACATCATGGTTGTCAAATTACATCATGAAAAGTCAAGAATAACTTCAAGAAGCAAAACTGGTCAAAACTGGGCGAATTGCTGAGCTAAACAGTGAAAAACAAGCCAAAATTCTCTGTGTGCTGCGCCAATTTCTCTGTGCATCGTGCCACTTTGAGGCTGAGTTTGAGGCACTTCCTGAAGTCCAAATTGAGCCCAAGTGTGCTTGTTGGAAATCCCTATATGTCTACATTCAAACCTAAGTGGAAGTTCTGAATTTGGTGCCCATTTTCCCCTCCAAAAGCTCAATCTCCCAAGACTAATTTCTGTGTGTGAAATTAGGGGCAGAGAGGTCATTTTAGGGTGTTTTTGAGCTCCTGAGGACTCAAAACTTGCCCAACCTTCTTGGCCATGCATCAAAAGCCATGATTTTTCATGAAAAATCCAAAAATATAAAACTTTTTGCATCTGGAGCCTCCTATCATAAGCGCGCACCACGTGGCACAGCGCACAGGGAGAAGGCGCGGTGCACTGGGCTTGAGACGCGGCGCATAGAGCTTGTACATAGTGCATTTTGCAGGAGACCTTTGGAGGCCTTCCTGGTGTCCAAATTGGGTGCAGGATATCTTGTTGGAAAGGTCTTTGAGTCTATGTTCCAAAACAGCTAGAATTTTTCAATTTGGAGTTCATTTTCCCTATCAAAAATCAAATCTTCCAAGACTGGTAAAAATGTACCAAATGAGGCTTCCTAAAGGCAGAGTGCTGTTATAGTCAACTTTGGAATGCCTTCCTCAGCTCCAAATTGAGCTCATGATAGCTCATTGGAAATTTCTTTGTGTCTAGTTATCATTTTATTCATCAAGAAAGTCATTTGGCTAATAACGCTAGGAGAAAATGTGATTTTCCCACAGTCACTTTAGAGGTGCATCAATTCTCCCGAGGAAATTGTATTTTTGACATTTCTATAAAACCATGACACCTGTGTAAAAAGTGAAGGAGGTTTTTCTTGCTTGGCCTTCTGTGGACAAAAACCTCTTTGAGTTTTTCCAAATTCATCTTTCCTTGCTCAGAAACATCATTTGAGTAAAACCTACCCCGATGTGTGGAACAAGAGATTTGTCGAAATGAAGAGAAATGAAGGGGATAGGGAGCTTCTAAATTCGTGAGGAAATTTTGGGAAGTAGGGAGGGATGTTAGAAAGTAGGGGAAAGTGGAATCTCAGAAATTGAGTGAGGGGAAGGGGTCCAAAAGGGAAAAACACAGGCCCAACCTAGAAAATAGGGTTTGTAGCAAGAAACTAGGGTTTGTGCGAAAATGAGGAATTACGGGAATCGCAGGGATGGGAAGTGTTTAATAAGGCACATTAAGGATAGGGGAAGGTGGATGAACATCAGGATACAAGTTTTGCAGATGATTTGACCGTCCAAGAGAAATTGCCTTCAAAACCCTAGGAGAGGGAAATGAACCTTACCTAGGTGCAATTGAAGCATGAACAAGGTGTAAAATGACTCATTGGAACCTGACATGATAATGAAAACCTATGAATGATGGTACACTCAGCTGAATAGTGACATAGACCGACATTTGGACAACTTTGAAAGGAATGAAAGAAAACCCTAGACCTAATGCCTAGTGACCAAATTTTTCTTGAAGACTCAATGAAATGATAAAATTTGACCTTGACACTTAAAAATCACTTTGTAAGAGCACGTTTGATCGCTAGAGGAAGGATGGAAAGACTGAAACTAACAGTAACCACTTGATCATCTCTTATCCTAAAGTTGGTTGTTAGTTTCAAGCAAGTTTGTGTATAAAAGAGAATTCCATCTCCATTTGAAAGGAGAGGAATCTTAGAGAAATTGTCCAACTTATGATGGAATAATATCAAGTTTCTTTTCTCATATCTCCATTTTCTAGTTTATATGTATAGTGCTTTAGTTTAGGATTATGGGATATATTTCTACTTTGTTGTTGGGATAAATGAGCTCACTCGAAATGGATCATTATAACATTCTATTCCATTGCATATTTTGTTTTTTGCGTAATTTTACTTCTTTCATATTATTTCTTGTATTTGTGTGGTGTTCATGAACAAAATATCATAGAATAGTTGCTACTTTTGAAGAAAAACTGATTTGCAAGCTAACCTAAGGACCAAGAGTTCCATTCACTATTTTTTTTTGGGAAAGGACTAACTCTCTCATAGCTTCTCACTTAGTGTTGTATCAAAAGCATCATAGTTTCTTGTTTTCATAGATTAATTTACTTTTAATGTCATGCAAGTGTGGTTCTTCTATGCAAGTGTGTTTTACTACTAGGATTTATTTTTCTGAAACATAGATCATTTAGAGATTTGGTGAAGATACTCTTTCTTCTGTATACTGCATAGAGTTCCTCGCAAGCTTACTAACCTTGGTTTGACAAAATAATGTGCACAATGTATCTAAAATTTCAATTCAAATAAAACGCATATAAATACACCATCAAAAGAAATACAAAGTTATGTATTATTTATAACAAAACCTTTTATGGAGATGGAGAAGGAACTTTAATTTTATTTTTTCTATATTAAGACTAACCTACGTACCCACGGGATATTTGAACCGGTGACCTATCGCAAGGAGTGCCTTAACAGCGCACTCATTCACCGTCAATCCAAACCCCCATGGGCTAAGGAACTTTAATTTTATTAACTATGAACAAATTTATAATTAATATTATTATGTTTCATTGTGCATATCTTTTACACTCTGCAGGATAATATATATACATGAGAACAAGAGTGCGTAGAGAAATTTATTCAACATAAATAAAATTATTGTTAAAAGATTTCCATGCAATATGCTAATAGATTCATAATGGGTATAATGTTCCTTATTTACAATTCATAATTGCACATACTTTTTGCAACACAATGATGCACACTATTTAGAGATGACTATTATTTTTACAATTTTCCACATCATATATCGTATTAATGTTTACGAAGAATGGGGTATGTTTAGGAGAGTAGGGAATATTATTATGTTTTATTGTGTGAAACTTTTACTGTGCAAAAGGTGGGATGAGTTTGAGAAAATTGGGGTGCATAAGGAGCTTTATTTGGCAAGGATGAAATTAATGTTGAAAGATTTCCTTGTGTGGAGTTTTTACTATGCATAGGGTGGAGTATGTGTGGGAGAGAAATTACATAGAGCTCTGATTTTATAAAGCTATGAATCTTTGTGGAGTGGAAAGGTTTACACATGCAAAGGTCCACTCGTATATTAGCAATATGTCAATTTTCATTCTCCACAATTAAATAGCAATAGAGGCAGGGACTATTTTGCATCACAACTATTATCCTTGTTAAGAAAATAAATACTTTTGATCTTTTAAATTAAGGTTTATTACATCCTTATATAATTATTTTTAAAATTTATCCACTAATTAATTGTGGCACCACAATTTATCTTTAAAATTACATGTAATAATATCTTTAATATTATCATTATTTTATAGAGTGACATCTTCCTATATACAACAATGATTTAGCCAAGACTTAGAATTTTTATATTGACCTCATTTTACCTATATGCCATTTTTATTAGAATTTTAATAAAGATTAGGAATATTCTTGTTTTTTGTGTTGTTATCTTGATCTCACACATTAAGTACCTAATCATAACCATGCTCTCAATGGGACAAATAATTTCTTTTATGAGGAGGATAATACAGGTTGCATTTCTTTTTATTTTTAAATCATATATTATAAATAACTTTTGGATTTTTCTACGATTCACTAGAAATGTTGGAAACCAAAACTTCACAATCATATAACATAACAAGAATCAAAAAATATTAAAGATGAGTTTGTTCTATCCCCTAGCCAAAGGTTCACTAATTTACAATTGTTTTTAACCCCATAATATTAAGCCTTGCATCCTCCATTTATCATTTTATGGATGCTATTTTTCCAATTAAATTTTTGATAAAGGTGAATTCTATGACACTTGTATGAAGTTGCTTCCTCCAGAATTTTGTTGTCATACATCAAATTAGCATAAGTGATTTTTTCAGGATTAATTACCATAAACATTTTTTACTCAATGCTAAATAGTCATACCTCTATTAGAGTAGAAATCATTCAACATCTATAGATTTTTTTCCCAAATCATAGTGACCGTTTTCCATAAGAAAATAAACATCTATGTAAAGATGAATTATGATGACTATATAACATCTTTTAGTAAATAATGGTATTAATTTTTATTTTAAATTTGTTATGATAACATCAAGCAAAATTTTAAAATAATGGATAAGTTCAAGGGTAAACAAAAGGAAAAATATTTTGAAATTTTTGTATCTCGCTATCTTGGGGTATAAGGATAATAGAGAGATGGACAAATTAATGTTGGTATGCATTCAAGAAATTAAAAAATCGTAAGAGTATAACATTGGATTATCAAGTTTCATCGTAGAAACAATTCAACTAAGCACTATCACCACCTTTTCCTCATTAAATATTAGACTTATCTAATGCATATAATCTTATTCAATCATTCTAAGTGTTTTACTAATAATGAGTTGGACATAAATATACATGGTGTGAGAAAATGGACACATGTTTTGTACCTTAGAGGAGATTTTATGGATTTTTATAATATCTTCTTGAATAAAGTTTACACCTTAGCAAAAATATCTAATTGATCCTAGAATGTTGGAGAAATATAAGAAAAAACAATAATTAAGTAAATACATCAGGATAAGGAACTAATATTTGTATAATATTAGGTTGCAATTAGGATTCATGGATAGAAAGGAGAACCCTTCTATATACTAGATTTCATTTCCTATTATATATTTTCTTATGAAGTGGTTAGACAAAGATTAAATGTAGATGAGGTACATTTCATTTATAAAACTAAAAGGGAATTCCTTTCATGCCATTTCAAATTTGTTTTCTTATTATAAAGAGTAGAAATAATTGTGTTATTTTGGAAGAAAATATCTTATCCTTAAAGTTACAAAAACAATTTCTTGGAAATATGATCCATATAACATCATTTTTGAATTGATAAAAAGTATTGATCTTTCTGCCTTTCAACATTTTAATAATTCTACTCTTAGGAACGTGTCAATAACATAAGAAAGATAGAATCTCAATATGTAGGTAAAATCAATTGAACAAGCAACTAAAAAGAATGATATTAGTCAATATAAAACAATTTTTGAAGCTACAAAATCAAAATGAATCATAGTAGAAGTCAATCTTATTAGTCCCTTGAGTCTCGGCATGGGACTATAGTAATCGAAAACGATGAAGTTAACATTATCTGACCTGTTTTCTAGTGCTAGTTCATTGAGAATAATCAAATTTCTTAGGCGCATAGTGATTCTCTGTATTATTTGGCCTCTTCCCGAGGCAGAAAGGCTAAAAGCATATATTATCTTGGCTTTGTGTTGTTCATTTTTCGAAGCTGTCGCCTAATGCTAACATTAGTCTACCAGTTTGAAATGCTAGTTTTTGGGTATTGTCTATGTGGGAATTGGTATTGTCTATATGGAAATCAGTACATGCTTCCTGCTATGACTGATGGGATTTCTCTTGGCTTTTATTAGTCTTTGAAGTTGCCACATGTTGCTACTTAGTCTCTAAATTTTCCACCTGTTGTTGCTGTGTCTACTGTGGCATTGCAGCATTTTATTCTGGTGTCTATGGAACCGAAGTTGAACTGAAGGGAACTGAAGCTGGAGAGAATAGAAGAAGATCATAGTTGTGTTGTGTTTTTCTAGGTGCCTAGTGGAGGGAAACCAAAGGTCCTCATAACTGTGTATTTTTTCACTTCCACCTATTGGTAAGGACTTATTTGCGGTAAGAGCTTCTCTTCGTTAAGGGGACTTCCCTTTGGTCTGGATTCTCTATGGTAAGGGGACATTAAAGCTCAATCTCTTCAAGAAATCTCACTCGACTTATGCGATCAAGCGTAGAGGAAAAGGTAACAAAGCAATAGAAAGTGTATTACAACAAACCAAGGAAGCAAAAAATAGTAGCATAGGACTAATAGAATATGACCATGGCTTAGAAAGATGTGCTTTCTAATGGTAAGATGCAGGTCATAGAGCACTCTATAATCCCTAGAACGAGAAGAGTTATTTGGATGACATATCTTCCATTAAAAATGTCTCAGAAAGCCTATTCAAAAGCCAACATCCGATTCCATTCCATCTTTCCTTTGCCCAATCCCAGAGATTTCATATGCAAACGAAGGAACTTCAGTTTTGAACCTTGAAGTAGTCTCAGTTGAAGTTGCAGCCTACCCATCAACATCAAAGCAGGAAGAAAACTCACCACCTACTATTTCTAGCTGAAGGTAGAGGTTCGTCAAGCTGAAGGCGGTCTTCTTCCTTCAACTTGGCCCACTCCCACACTGTCAGTTCCAGTAGGTAGGTAGCTTGAAGTTTCTTTTTTCATCAATCATAAGAAAAACAACTCAAAGAGAAAGGCACATATAATAGATCATCCTTTTAGAAACCATCTGAGCTCTATCAACTCATTCCTCAAAAAATTATTCTTTCATTACTGTATGGATCAATTTATTATTCAATCGACGTAAGGGTGTATAGCTCTAATAGTTGGGTTCTGCTTGAGATAATAAGCTATTGATGAACCCGCTATTTTCTAAAGACTTTGGAAGGAACAGAACACAAGGATATTATCCAGATTATAGATGGTTGCCTCCATCTGTAGTTCAGCGAGGTTCTATTTTTTAGGAAATTGGGGATCCTCTAATGCCTCGGACAATTCTCTCTCATGAATCCTCCAATTAAGAAACCATTTCAATTTGACACAAACACTACAGACCAGTCAAATTAGCATGATGCAACGTTAATGGGAATCCTTGAGGCTTACACGCTATGTTATGGAGACCAAGCGGTGAGGACAGGTGACCCTCATTTAGGCTTACACGCTATGTTATGGAGACTTAGCAGTGAGGATAGGTGACCCTCATGTGAAATGTGAATGGCCATCATGATCATTTCTAATTTATTTTTTATTCCACGCGTTGTTTAAAAATCATTATTTGTCGCATTGTGTTTAAAAGACACTTTAATGACTTGGTGTTTAAACATTATTCGACATGTTGTGTTTAAAAGTCACTTTAATGGCTTCATGGACTATCAGGGACAGTTCTTCTTCTCCAAATTCTACACAAGTTGTTCACAGCTACATTCTCCCCCTCCAAAATTTATACATTTACATTTTTCCCTCTCCAAAATATGTAGTATTCAGGGCAAATAGGCGAATTGAATAATGCAACATCGATTCAATAGTTGAATAATGCGACATCAATTCTATAGGAAAATATGTGTTTAGTTGGTTGGGAGGCGTATTATTTTTGGTTGTTCCCTCAAGGTTTTTTTTATATCTAGTGTTTTTAATGTTTGTCAGGATTTTACTGTTGACAAACTTGTTTGTTCGATGCATTGGTAGTTATTTTTTCTATTTGGGCATTTTTTTACAATGTTTTTACACTATTGATGTACTTGGGTGTCTCAGAAACCTCAAGAAGATTATACCTAGAATCCATATGTCAACCCCTACTCCAAAGACCATAATTAACAACAAATATGGTGCCAGAGCAGTATTTACAATAGTGTCTGTTCAAGACGAACTTGCAGTTGATGCCCAAAATTCCTTGTACCTCAACCTAGACAAATGAAATTTTGTTATTTCTTGGAAATTCTTGATTTTTTAGTAACTTACGCGATTTTCACCAAAAAAAGGGATGCAGAACAAGCAGACTAGATGGCCTTAGACAAGGTTTGAACTCTGGCCCAATTCATTACATTTTTATGTATATTTTTTACTTTCTAGTTTTCTATTTTGAAAATGTTGATTCTTAAATTACTAAAGGAGATGCAATTGACAGCCCTTCAAAGAGTGCGCTCCTAGCCATCATTACATCAAAATAACCTTTCCTTTAAGTAGGGAAAATGCATGAGATGCATCTCTACATATAATTTTTAGTGACTGATTTGTTTCAATAATGGCTTTAAAACCTGTGGCTTGAATCTCAGCAAATTTGTTCACTCATGTATGTTGTTATAGTTAGCACTTAGGGGCTCTGTATGATGATAACCAATTTGTCGAAGTGTTCATTGGAATTTTCAATTAGATGATATGAATGATTGTTATGGTTTCTCAAAGAGAGTGCTACTGTTGGTTAGTTTATCAATTTTGAATTAAATTCTATAGAAGGTATCTCCATTCATGTTTTATGTCTCTCCTGGTGGCTTTGCAGATGATACTACATTATTTTGGGGAATCAAACACTTCTATCTAGCTCAATGCAATAGTTTAGTAGTTTAGCAGTTGGTTTACTTGCATTCTTGGGATTTTCCCATGGATCTGTGCTCTTTGCCTATAAAGGGTTACCTTGAGTGATTCTAGTAGCATCATTATTTCTATTTTGAAAAAAAATTATTGCTTTAGTATGATTCTGTCTGTCACTGCTTTTATTTCTAGAGTCTAGATTGAAGTTTATGATTTATTTTCGTATTTGGGTGTTTTCCCTTATATGCGTATTCTAGACTATGCTTTTAATTTTGAAAATTTCCACCTTTAAATTTTGTGTCTCGCTGACTTGGTATTGTTCATTGAATGAATAGAGTCAAACCTAGGATGACATAGAATTTTTAAAGAATCAAATACATGCCCATGTCTACAAAACTGCATGATTATTGGTTATAGAAGGCAGTGTTAAGCTTTATTTCAAGTGCGATGGTGCTAAGTCTATACTTGGCAGGTTCATAATAATCATGTTGAGGATTGTAGAATGGCCTTCATAACTCACTGTGGGCACTTAATCATGGTGCTCACAAGCAGAAGGTCAGAGAATCAACAAAAGAAATGGGGGCATGTTGTTGGTGTTTCTCAAGGGAAGATGGTTACAACGAGTAAAGCACAAGGTGCATTTGTGCTCTCTACTATTTTCCAGCATGCGTTGCTTATTTTTGGGGTGGGGTATGGTTCAACTCACTTAATTAATTCCTTCTCTTCTAAAAACTATCATAGAACCTTTTTTCTCTTGCATTAGAACATTTTTTTTACTTTCATAAACTGGTTGTTTGATGTGCATTAATAGAATTTTTAATTTACTAACCTTCTACCTCAAAGGCTTCTGAATGAAGGCCCTAGATAAAAGTATCCTGAGACTTTGAATTTCTCTGGATTTCTTATTCAAGGTGTTAATGAAGTATTGGTTAATTCATGCATTTGGTTTTGACTAATAATATTGATTGCTATTCATTTGGGATACTCAACTACTCTTGAAAAAGTCATGAAGTACTTGACTTCTATATTACCTTTTAGTGACAAAAAATTCTAGCATTTTCAGTTCTATGTCATCGAAGAATAATACACAAAAACACTAGATACTTGTAGCTATGGAAAAGTTAAGGGATGCTAATAAAACTAGAAAAAAATAAAAACAACCTGGAAAAAGAAGAAAGTATCTAAAGCTTACCAGATTTGACTACTAGCCGTTAATTACTATTTTTCTTTTAGGAGGGCTTTTGAAACTTGTGAGATTTGTTAAACATTTTTGCATTTTGAAATCAAAAATATAAATTATGAATATTGTTCTAGTTATTAGGAAAATGAACCATATAAGAACGATCATTTTATCGTCCCCTTCATATTATAATGATTGTCAATGAGTCTAAAAGTAAATTACTATGAATGGATTAAAAATACGAAATGTATGTTTTATGTTGGCTCGATTGTAAACACATGTTGCATTCAAATACAATGGATAACACTTTACCAATATAGTTGGTGTTGTTTATTTCTATGGTATTCACTACATTGTCTTGATTGTTTATTAGGGATCAAATTAGCATTGTTGAGCTTATTGCTACTATGAGTTCTTTGTTCCAAATTTTATGGTATATCCCAATTGAGTTTCATTGTATGGTCGCTCAATCTAAATGAGTGTTGTCTATGTTTTAGATGTATAATTAGTCTAAGATAGTATTTTAATATGGAATATTTCTTGATAGCCTTTCTACAACAAATGTATTTCATTTATTAGTTTACTGTCTCCCAAATAGACAAAATGATTATTGTTTAAAAATTTATTATGTTAAAACATGTTTCCAATCTTATCATCAAGTGGTTTTGAACAAGAGGTGGTAGTAAAGATCCTTTGGATGTTTCAATAATGAACTATCTAATCCCTGCAATGGTTCCAATATCTGCATATAAGAAAACTCATCTCTTGCATATAAGAAAAGTCATCTCCTTCAACTTAAGTTGCCTTTGATGATGAGAAAAGAGGGAGGAAAAGCTCCACAATGGCAAAGGTTGTTCATTCAAAGAGGATGTGACCCTTTTTTTCCTTTTAGATTGATTTCTTCAATGATTTTCCTCGAGGTTGACCTACTCTTTCCATTTCAATTGCTAGTTGACAGATTTTTCCTGTTATTTTCCTTTAAGGCTTTATCTATGCTCTGTTTTTGCAAGTGTTAAGAGCCATCACTTATTTTTTTTGAACCTAATGGTCTTTATGCATCTCAAGCCTCTCCAATATCTCTTTCCAACACTCGAGTTAACTTTTGCATCATGTTTTCGTTATTGTTATTATGGTGGGTAATAAAGCCCTTGAGCCAAGCAAGATATGTGATGCTTGTACTTTCTACACTGCCTCTCCATGATATTAGGTACAAAGGGTGATAGGGTTGCATGAATGGCTAGTTAACATTACCAGTAATATACCTCACCTTATACTCATGCTACAGTTGGTTCTTTGGTTAACTTAGACAAGGACGTCAACATATCTCAACTCAACAAATTATGGTCGAGTTCCAAGGTTTGTTGCAAGATAAAGGGTTCTTAAGTCCATAGATACTAAGGTGTTCCATGCTATGGATTTCTATCAGTTGGCTAAGACATATGTTGTTTCTATGTTTAAGAAGTAGAGTCATTCTATTCATGAATCTATTGAAGGAATTAGAAATTTAGAAGCCAAATTAGGGATATATGTTTGCACTCCAATGTGAGTTCATGCTTGTTAAGAATCTATGTTTTCACTCTAGCTTGGGATATCTGCATCAGCCACAAAGAAATATTCACAGTTATTTTTTTATTTCATGACAGGTGCTCTACAGAACATTAATAAAATTATCTTATCTTTTCTAGGACCATATTATCTTATCTTTTACTAAAAAGGTTTCAAGTTTTAGAAACTCTGAAAAGTATTGAACTCTTCCCTCGATAGAGAGGTTTTCCACAGGTTGCAAAATTTGATCAAGAGCTATGTCTTTAAATGTATCAGGCTTCAAATCATTGAAAAATATGGAGCACTTGACTGGACCGACTGGGTTATGGAAAGAAACAAAGCTTGATGGAGCATTGAATGATTGTAAAGAATGTTTCTTTCATTTCTTCTTTCCTCTTAAACAAAGAACTGAAAACTTTATTTTTCTTTCCTCTGAAAAATGAAACTAAAAGCATCAAAGAATTTATCAGTCCGTGGGAAAATGCAAAAACTATTTTGATTCTTCAAGACATCTCAGAAAATATTGCATCCAAGATGCAAAGACCTCTAACTCTTGGCCAGATTGGAATATTGCAAGTAGTACTTCCCCTTCTACAAAAGGATCTTGTTTCAGAGTATTTAAAGAAAATTAGTACGTTTCTAGCTGCACATAAATACATTTCCCAAAATCATTTTGGTGGATAAAATAATGTGTCTAATCAAAGGCTTTGAAAAAGCCCTATGTTCTACATTTGACAACTGGGAGAAAATTGTTTATATTTCCCCTCATATTTTCCTAATTTTCGTTGAGAATTTATTCTTTCAAGAATCTTTGTGTAGACATTTATCCTGGTTTCTTTAATGAGAGAGTCAATCGAGATGTGAAGGAATTTCTGAAAACTTTTATGGTCCACTGAGAGATATAATTAGTAAACTATTTCTTGATAAACATAGAACAGTCAAACGGTGAATTGAAACTTCAAATATTAACTGCAGAAAATACTTTCCGAGCTTTATATTGCATTTGAGCAGTGTGATTTTATTTACATCGATCAACTCCACGGGAAAGCTAATAGATAATGCAAAAATATTGTAGCAAATCTTCACAGATAGTTAAGTACAAAGAATTTTCCTTTTAAATTTAGAGAAGGGTTGTTGCTACTATTGAAGAAGTGCTCTTGCAATCAAAAAGCCTAATTAAACGGAGTAGATTTTTCATACAAACGGGAAAGCTAACATATAATGCACAATTATTGGAGCAAATCTTCACATATAGTTGAATACAAAGAATTTTCCTTTTAAATTTAGAGAAAGTCTACTGCAATTGTCGAAGAAGTGCTCTTCCAATCAAAAAGCATAATTAAACATAGTAGATTTTGCATATGAATGAGGTGAGGATGATGTGCTTGGATAACAAGCCTTCCTCTAGGTGGAGGGTAAAAATTTGTCACACAATGAATATCAAACATCAGAAACCTAGAACACTGCATCTATCACCCGCATACACAATGTCACAGTGTCATCAAGCAACTTAGCCAGTTGAAGATGAACATATGCTTTCCTTATATGTTTTTCAGACACAATGTCACAACGTAATCAAGTAGCTTAGTCAGTTTAAGCTAAACATATGCTTTCCTTATATGTTTTTCATACACAATGCTACAACGTCATCAAGCAGCTTAGCCAGTTTAAGCTAAACATATGCTTTCCTTGTATGTTTTGCACTCAAGGCAAGCACTTGTTGCTCATCAACCCTCCTTGTTTCAAGTGGAGTCAAGTGGATGATTGAAACTGTGACTAAAATCGATTCTTTAAATATTGTGATTGGGGAATATTCTAAAAAAGGGAATTATCATAAATGACCTTTAAGAAACCCAAGTGGAAAAATAATGAAAGTAGGCATCTTGGAACAAGAATCATAGGATGAAGTTCAAGATGAACTTTTGACATAGGTTGATAGATTGCTAAGTGAGATCCAACCAAATAAAATTGAAAAACCTACCTTTATCATATCATTTGCAATCACCCAGACATTTCAG
Source organism: Pinus tabuliformis (assembly GCA_031772625.1). Lineage (NCBI taxonomy): Eukaryota > Viridiplantae > Streptophyta > Pinopsida > Pinales > Pinaceae > Pinus > Pinus tabuliformis. The sequence continues at coordinate 339,277,871 of CM062819.1, read as the reverse complement.
ATAAAGGTAGGGAGTGACTTATGTTTATCTATAATTAGAAATATAGAGATAATATTGAGTCAAAGAAGAGAATGTGGTCATGTTACTACCTAGTTCAAAGGAAATTATGGTGACAAGGTTCTTATCCTCGACTAATTTTGATAAATATATATTTAATATTTTTGTTATCTAGCCAAAAACAAAAGGGGAAAGTAAATTTTCATCCCTTAGGAATAATTCATAAAGGCTTATCTTAATCAAGTAAATGCAATTGACATCTTTGAATGACATAGGAAGACACAGGAAATGGCAGAAAAGGTGCTAATTATGTCTACTACAAATGTGAATATGTTACTGGTGCTATTAAGTAGGATGGATACACAACTAAAAATTACAAATATAATTTTCAAGAGTAGCTCCAACAATTTAAATGATTTATAAAATAAAATCAATTTTATTTTTACATGCCCAGGGATGAGAACAACACCAAATTGATATTAGACTTCAGAGAGAAAGAAATACATGGTTTAATGTGTGCTTATAATGGCACTAATTTTGAATTTATAATGAGTTACTTGCATCATATGAGGAAATAAATTAACTGTCCTTGTAATTTAAAGGATTGATTGATGATAGAGCAAAGATCTATTCTCAAATATGTTGTTTCCAACAAGAAAATGTTGATCTAATGGAAGAATTTAAAAAAAGGGGAAAGTGATATCAGAGAAAACATTTGAATACAAGACAAACCCAAATTCTATCTTGAAGTAAAATATATTTAATCATGACTCATCATAAGTTTCATCTGATCAATCATTGAAAAGAATTAGGTTTTTTTTAGGGTTAGAATTTTTGGAGAGCCCCCAGGTGGCAGCTCAATTTTTGATGACGATGAAAATCAAGTGTTATGTGCGAGGAGGTTAGAGGCTCAAATCCCCCTTATTCACTTGTGCCTGCAAAATGGGTATATGTCGGCACCTCAAAGTTATAGTGGTAGTAGTTGGAATTAGATCTCATATCGTACAAGTAGGAGACCAACCCAATTGTTGATTCTTGGTAGATAAAAAAAGCATTGCAAATTTAGAGACATAAATAAAAAAACACAATTTGGAAAAGAACTATAAATGATGAACAAAACCACCTTTTTTAACTAAAAAAAGTAAGATTATTGAGTCAACACATGCTAGGAAATGAAGAATCTAAATTGCATTCACTACAAAACATATTAATTTCAAAATTTGTGGGGAAGAAGACTCTGATGAAGGCCAAAGAAGAAATTTAAAATTTTGTCATAGATAAAATTAATGGCATTCAACTAGAAATCACTGTATTCCACTAAGACTTTATTTCAATAGAAAATTACCTATTAGATATAAGAAGGTATTGCTAGAAATTGAATGTGATCTTTCAAAACTGAACTCAATCAGGCAATGGATTAAATCTAATGATGAATATATTCATGAATTTTTGGGGATGACATATAGGGAAAAAAACCATCCACACTATAATAAGAATAATAGAAAATAATTTGGAAATTAGGCTTAAGAAAATCGAAATAGCATAGGTTGGAGTTGAAATAAATTAATTTAAAGAAGAATATAATTGCACACTATGTTTTGTATTTCTTAACCATGACACAAGATAATTGGATAAAATCACAAAATAAATATGGGGAAGCATTGGTCAAATTATAGAAGAAACATAATTATATACCCAAGTCAAGTGGAGAATTCATTTTTGATGAATTGATTATACAAGCCCTCATGAAAGAGTTTAATATTTTGATACTATCAGATAAATTGACTCGTGAATTTCCTCCTTTAACACATTATCTGATTTCAAGATTAGATGTAGATTACCTAAAGGTGAGAAGGTAACCTTTGACATCATCTGCACAATGGTAAAAATTGATAAAGGATAAGAGAGGGGTGACTAAAGGAACATTTCATTCTCAAGAAATCTAGTCTACTGCTCCATTACAATCAACCATTGAAGAACTTGAGGGGGGGATGTTGGCATTGATGTCAACTTCAATGCATTAATGTTGAATTTGATGCATGGATGCGTTGATAATATCAAGGGATATGGTTGGTATTGTTGTGTCAGCCTTGAATGGGGGATCGTAATCAGGGAGATTGTTTTGGTATGTGCAGTCATTATTCGATAAACATCATACAAAAAAATTAAGTGATAAAGATTCAAAACATTAACTACTATCATTGTCGGATGTGTGTTCTTACGAAGGATGCTTTGAAGGAATTTATTCCCTATTAAATCATTGTGGATTCTCTTGTAGATTTCATGGTTGGATAGTTCTTAGAGATACCTCTCTAACAATATAAGACAACTGAAAAAGCTCCTAAGCGTTGAAGATTTATGACTAGTTGAATTTTAGTACGGTTTTAGGGTCTCAAGGTTCCGTAGACTAAAAAACGGACATGAGGTGGACCTGTTTCCATCAGTTTCTTGTTAATTTCCACAATAGTGAAGATAAGATTGTGGAAGGTGAAATATGGATAGCATTGTGGTAGATGGAGGCCACGAGACAAAACCTTTTCCATCATTTATTGGGGTAATTCGCGTTCATTTCGTAGAAGCCTTGTCTCGAGGAGAATTTTGTTGACGAAGCCAAGGAATGGTAATTTTCCCATCGGTAGATGTGAATTTTCAAGTATCACCCTAGACGACATCATTGGATGACCTAAATTGGATTGCGTTATGGGTAGCGAAGCCGGGAGATGAGAATGGTTCCAATAGCTAACATTAATACTCATTCCATACCCTAGGAGCATGATTGTTGATGTATAAATAATGTGTTGGAAAGGTGTGAGCCACAAGATAGACTTTGGGAGAGGAAGATTCTACCCAGATATGGAATATAATGCACATTTCGCACCCCAGACCTTTTAATTCAACAAGGGAAAATAATGAAAAATAAAAGGTCTCTTGAGCCTCTACCTCCATACTCAATGACTTGAAAATAGTGATAGCTTGTGTAATAAAACTAGTTGTCTATGATGATGTGGTAGCTAGATAAGAAATGACATTAACGCAATGATGACATAGAGTCTCATGAATGTGACACATGGAATGTTGATTTAGCAGTTTCAAGTGGCCCATTTATAGGGGATACATGGAACCAATTAAAGGCCACCACGTGGAAGTGACAATGTCAATAATGACATGGCATTTGATAGTTGAGGTGGTAAGTGATGAGGTATGTTCTTGAAGTTTTCATGAGGGGTCCCTCTTCATTGATAGTTTCTTGTGTTAACAAAGTGCTAACATGGTGGAGAAAATAGAAAAGATCAAGAGAGATGGCATAGTGGGTGGTCCCACAATTGATAGAGTTGGGAGACATAACCATTCACAACATATTTGCTTGAAAAGAATTTCATTCCTTGGGTCATTGAAGGATAACAATGGAACTAGACATGGCATGATGGAGCGGGGAGCTATAAAACGAATGTCACAATACTTAGATATATAGAGCTAAGACATAAGGGTGTAAGATATTAGCTCGCAACATCAGTGACCCAAATTTATGCAGGAACAAAATGAAATACATATTAAAATAGAATCATAGAGCTATAGATAATGGTGAACTTAAATTCCTTAATAAAAAATACTGAGAACTGTTAACATGCATAATGGAAATAAACTAGCTCAGGCGATGGTAACTTATTTATGAGAAGAGATGTGATTGAAGCATTTCTCTAAACTATTTTAGAATGAGGCTTCTATGCCTTTTAATCATTTATAAATAAAGGAAAAACCATAAACATGTAAAATCCTAACCCTAGTAGATGAAGCAGCAAAAGAATGTTGAACCTATTGGGGTTAGTTGGTACATCAACTTCCTGGGTTCATATAATCTTTGTTTTACGCATATGATACCTCATTAGAAATATCTATCTGATAAATAAGACCTTTGGATGGTCTATATATCCAAAAAAATATTGTTTAGTGCCTCAAAACGGCTCTGAAAGTTCAAGACCCAAAAAATTCCAAAAATAGTAAATTGTGCTACAATTAAGAAAATAGAAAGAAACATTGTTGGGGGTCCAAATGGAATAGGAGGGTAGCCACTGATATCCACCTAGATCAGTCCCACCCCTTAGGAAGCAATGTCCCCATTGCATTTAGTGCCTCCATGAAATGGGGAAAGTTCCACAGAATTTGGTCCCTGGTGAGACACTTGCCCCAGTGCAAGAGTTCGCCATCTTTGACAACAAATATAGTTGAATCCATTGTTGGAGATTTTTGTTGATATTTTTTACCATGATCCAATTAGTTGTGGTCTATTCTATGCAATCTAGGTTGAGCTCTCTTGGTGTTAGCTATTCGACAATTTCCAAGGTGTCCAACAATGGTGGAAAGTATCACCACAAGTGGTCCACATTGAACACTCAGTGCTAGCCAAGGAATGATGGAATTTTGAGCTTGAAATAATTGTCTCCCATATTCTTGGTGATGGTGTAAGGCCCATATCAGAGTGGTCGTAACTTCTGATGGGCTCTGCAAAGGCATTCTTTCTACAAATGCAACCAAATTTTGTTGCCCACCTGAAACTAATGGACACCCATATCATTTTGTTGTTTATGCTCAGTATTAGATTTATCCAAAATGTCTTCAACCTTCTTCTCGATGTGTTGGATGCGTTCGATATACCTGGTTTCTTTATCGACCTCAGATTGTACATGCACAAATTATGACTATGCAGTCGCATGAGGCATGACAACATCAATCAAGCATAATGGTTGAAATCCAAGACCCACTTGAAATGACATGTCAGGTTATGGAGAGATCTATTGCATTTTTTCTTCACATAGGGAAGGCTCTCATCCCATGTGCATGGATGCTTGGAGTTGTACATGCATAGTGTGTGCATGATCATCACGTTCACAACCTCGTCTGGCCATTAGTTTGGGGATGGAATGTAGTCGGCCTCGTGAGCTTGGTGTCCTATACCAGAATGTTCACAGGAACCTATTATCCTTATTTTATATAATGGACTTCAAGATCCGAAAATGTACCCATAATCAGTGTCCTCAGTTATAATACTCTTCTTGCAAGTCGGTAATACATCCATCTTAGAAAAAATTTCCACGACCATAAATACATAGTCATTACCATTCTTGTTAGAAGGGAGGCTAGATAGATAGTCCATGGAGATGGATTCCCAAGGTTGGATGCAAGTAGAAAATGGTCGTACATGCCTTTTTTTAGGTGGTTGGCTTGACGATGGCACATGCAGTGTAGGATCTCATACATTTTCCAGCATCTTGTCAAAGTTTTGGCCAATAAAAATACCTATTTAGTACTTTAACAGTTTTCTCCAAGCCATAGTGTTATGAGACCCAATTGTAGTGTGCCTCCCAAAATCAGCTTGGCATGCTCACTTGAAGGAACACAAAGATGGCCCAAGTACCATAATAATGCATCCTAGAGGTGAAATTTTGGAACTTTCTTGTATTCCACTAGCATCTGGTTTGTGGTGGTAAACATTGGATCATTTTTGTATACTTGTGGCCATCCGGAGGTCTCATGGCCATAAGAGTTGATAATAGTGGTTAGTGTTGCAATTTGGGGCCGACTGAGGCAATCTGCAACATGATTGGTGTTTCCCTTCTTGTATTTAATGTTTAAATGGAATTTTTGCAAATATGTTGACCACTTTTGACGGTGATCGTTCTACAACTTCACTTGTGTCTATATAATCTGAAGAGGTCGATGATTCTTGTGGATGAAAATCTCCTTCCCCGTACTGTAATGTTTCCATTTTTGAGAATCCTACATGATATAATACATCTCTTTATGCAGGTGGGGTATTTTTGAATTTTATCATAAAGTGTCCCACTATGATAGGCCATCAGATGCCCTTATTGGGTGAGAACTACACCAATATCATAGTCAGAGACATCCGTCTTAAATTCAAATGATTGTTACATGTTTGGAAATGTTTGTACTAGTGCATAGAAAAGGTGGTAATTGAGCTCAATGAATGCCTTCTCTTAGGACTCAGACGAAAAAAGCTTTGATTTCACTTTGTCCTTGGTAACATGACTCAAAGGCCAAGTGATATGAGAGAACCCCAGCATGAACCTATGAAAAAAATTGGCAAGTCCCAAAGGGTTGTGAAGCTCTCTTAGAGTAGTCAATGCTACCAAATCATGAATGACTTAGATCATATATGGATCCACATGCACACCTTGCTCATTAATGATGTAACCCAGATATTGGAATTGGCTCACACCAAAGGTCCATTTATTCAACTACACACATAACTTGTACTACTAAAGGATTTGAAGGACTTTTCGAATTTGATGCAAGTGCTCTTCCCAAATCTTGTTGAAGATGAGGATGTTGTCTAGGTATACAACCACAAAAGAGTTTGTAAACGGTCACAAGGTGTCATCCATTGGCCTCATAAATGTGTAGGGAAAATTTTCAACCCGTAAAGTGTAACCAACCACTCAAAAGTCCCTCCTTGTATTTGAAGGCAGTCTTCCATACATTTGTGGGATATATTGGAACCTAGTGAGAGCCTGAATTTAAATCGATCTTGCTGAAGTACTTAGCCCCCTCAAGCTGGTCAAGAAGGTCATCAATCCATGGGATTGGATACCTATTCTTGACAATGATTTTATTTAGTGCCTAATAATCAATTCAAAGTCTCCATGTCTCATCCTTCTTATGTACAAGTACAATTGGGCTCCCACAAGGTGAGAAACTTATTTGGATGTGCCCCTTTTGCAACAACTCATGAATCTGCCTCTTGATTTTTTCATTTCGCATAATAGAGTGACATTATGTCATCCCATTGGATGGGGGTACTTTAGGAGCCAGATTGATTAAATTCCTAACATGAAAATAAAAATGTACCCATGTCGGTGAGGAGAAGATGTTCTTATATTCTTCCATGACCATATCCACCTACTTTTGTTGTATGGTGGAACCCTTCTCGGCGACCATAAATGTGGCCACAATCTTCTCCCTACTTTGAGAGTGAATAAAAAAGAAAACAAATTTCTCGGTCTAAGAGATTATCTTACTGCATTACTTAGTAGATATCAAGGAGATGGCAGTAGGTGTGGCTACCTATGGTATGTTGTATAACTTACTACCTAGCATAATAATAATAAAAATGCAAGGCCTAAACTCATACACTACATATCTCTTCCATAAGTATGGTTGGACTAATAACACATCACAAACTTAAAGAGGAGAAACATCACAAAATAACTCATCCATGAAGGGCTTGGTGTTGTAGGGAAGGAAGCACAGTTGGATGACGTAGAGATCTTATCCTTGATAGAGCTACCCAACGGTGTATGGTTGTGTATGTGGTTTGGTCGATAGGCCCAACCACTTAATAAAATCCATTGATATGAGGTTAGTTTGTCTCCTGCCATAAAAAATCAACTACAATGAAAACCCCTTCACCCACATCTGTGAGTGGAAGAGAGCCTCCCCTTCCTTTGGATCTTACACTCAACCTTCTAAATCTTGGTTGCGGAGATGATGGTACTAAGATTTTCTTCGATAATATACCTTCCTTTGTCATTCCATTTACTAGGTTTTGACTTAGATTCAAAACATCCATCTAACTTTGAAGCCTTCAGTTTGACTACCAGTGACTTCTTTGCGAGACATTCACCTGTGTTGTGAGTGGGGCTCTTGTGGAACTAACACCACTTTCCTGTGTCCTTCTTTGTATTCGTGGTGTTCTTCTTCTTTGCAGATTCATTAGTGGAATTTTTAGGTCCAAAATGGGCCTCCTAAGGAAATTATAAAATAACAGTGGAAATAATAAAATAAGATTATATTACATCATCAAATTTTAGAGGGGAAAAAGAAAAAAAAAAATTCAACTTGTATTTTCAACTTATCTTCTTATGGTTTTACTCAAATTTCAAGTGGAAACACTCATTGGATGCCGAATTTGATTCCTCATCCAAGGATTACCCATGTTGCATACTTTCGATAGACCCTGCTACACAAAAAAATCAGAAATACTTGAAAAATGTGATTGCAATCATGTTTTTCATGTATTTCTAGTATTTCTTGTAGCAAGGTCCATCAAACGTATGCAACATGGTTACTCCTTGGATGAGGAATCAAATTTTTCATCCAATAATTACTCCCACTAGAAATTTGAGTAAAATATTAGGGAGATAAGTTGAAAATACGAATTAAAAAAAGTAGTTTTATTATTATATTATTTTTTAATCTTTTCACATTTTTACTCCAAAAATGGTGAAACATCCCCCATGGTGGACATCATAATCTTGAATCCTATTGGTTCTTATAAAGTTAATTTTGGTTGTACAATTTTCTTAAGAAGTCCATTTTAGACCTCAAAATTTCGCTAATGTGATGCATTGTCTTGGATCACCCCACTTTTGTTTGTCCTTTGTTCTATGGTTTGGGGGTACCTTTTACTTGCATTGGATTTTCTGATTTCAATTCCCACTTCTTCTATTTAATTTTTTTCTTGATCTTAACAAAATATCAGTATGTGGTGCCAAGAGAGGAGACGTCCAAGAAATCCATCTCATCTTGGATGTATTTGTGTAGAAAACCATAATTCTTTAGTACATATTCCAATCAAAATGCTTGCTACCCAACATCATGCAAAGGGTATGAAAAATATTTGTGAACTCTGACACATCTTGATCCCTTCCCTGTCGTGATGTCGTCCATTTTATGTACTTATATTTATAGCTCCTAACAGGGTAATATTATTCCTCGATAACGTCTTCGAAAGAATTCCATGTGGGTGTGGCTGAAAATGGTCAGGGATCCTTCTCATCCCTCTGCTAAGAATAGGTTTCCCACTAGTCCTTCACATAGGTGGAAACCTTGGGGAGTGCAAAAGTGATATTTTCCCTGTTGGAAAAATTATGGACTGAACAATATCCTTCCAGCAGATTCAACCATTTATTTATGGCATCTACATCTATCTAGCCTTAAAATATATGAATTTCAAAGTTAAATTGTACCTTGAAGCGGTTGGAACCCCTAAGGTGGCTCCCAGATAAAGAGGCTTCACCCACTAGTACTTGCTGAAAGATCTGGGAAAAGTTATCCATCATCTCGTTCCTTTTACTCTCCAGGGCTTCTTCGATAAATGTTTTGAAAGGATATCCTTCTCCGTCATCTTTCTTTATTTTTTCCATGGGAGGTTGTTGTGGTCGGCAAGGCTGGTTTTGAAATGGTTCAACTAGTTAAAGTCCTAACTTCTTATACTCCCGACCTCATTGGGGACATGCATAGAAAAATAGAGAGAGAGCATACCTCTTTAATAGAATTGATTTAGATTTATGCAGGAATGAAATGAAATACAAATTCAAATAGAAACATAGAGCTATAATGAAAAATAAACTTCAATTCATTAATAACAAAATAATCATTATTGTTTACATGCAGAATGGAAATCAACTAGCTTAGGCGATGGTAGCTTATATATTAGGAAAGATGTGATGACTACATGCCTCTGAACTATGTTACAACTAGGATGCCAATCATTTTTATTATTGAGAAACAAGGGGAAAAGTCTAAACATCCAAAGAACTAACCCTAGGAGATGAAACACCAAACATTTGTGGTCCCCATTGACATTAATTGGTACGTCAGCTTCCTGAGGTTGTAACTTTGAAATACGACCTTTGTTTGATGCGTACGATACCTCATTAGAATGATCTATTCAAGGACTACAAATTTAGATTATAGAACCCTACCATATCTGATAAGTTTTCCTTTTCTTCCCAAAAAACATCGTTTAACACCTCAAAATAGCTCTAGAAGTTTAGGACCCAAAACAACGGCAAAAAATAGTAAATTCTAGTACAATTAAGGAAATTGAAAGAAACAATGTTGAGGGTCCAATGAGAATAGGTGGGTGGCCACCAATATCCATGTGTATCAAGAAGCATGGTGGCATGTTAAGATCATGTTGATGGCTCTTAGGAATATGATGCCAAGAATCAAGGGAACAAAAGCATAGTAGATTGAGAAAAAGTGCAACATAGTTGTTTTGGTGGAAGACCCAAAAGGTGTAGAGACAACCTACTGTGATGTATGACTATTCAAGCACCAAAGTACAATGAAAAGTGAGGTTGAAGAAAATGTTGGATGGTTGTTGCGATAATCAAGTCTATCGAAGGCATTCAAAAGAAATATTTTCTAGGAGGAAAAGCTAGAGGTTGATTGCCCAAAGCACTTGATGTGCAACAATTATAAAAAACAAAGTTACTGGTCAAATGAGAATTATTACCTCAAAACGATAATTTTAACAAAAAAACCCAAAAAAGACTTGAAAAAACAACCTAAAAATGAAAAGTGTTGATGTTGGAATAACGTTTTTTTTTCAAGGTTAATTTTCAATATTTTTTAAAAATTGAAGTAAAAGTCAATTTTTTTGTGCAAAAAACACCTTGAAAATGAAAAGTGATGATACTGGAATAACACTTTTTTAAATTTTTTTAGGGTAAATTCTCAACATATTCTAATAATGACGTTAAAGATAAAATATCATGACTCTAAAAAACCTTAAAATTCCAATGATATTCATGACATTAAAGATAAAATTTCACATCTTTAAAAAGTCTTAAAATTCTAGCGATTTTCAGGCATGGTATTAAAGATAAAATATCATGTCTTTAAAAAACCTTCAAATTCAAAGGATTTTCAGGCATAGCATTAAAGATAAAATATCACCTCTATGAAAAGCCTTAAATTTCCAAGAATATTTAGCCATGTTAATATTCCTTTAAAACGTTATTACCATTTAATTTATATTTATTTTAAGTTTATCATATTAATAACAATTTATTAAATATAATGTCTTTTTTATATAATGTATTGAAGTCAAAAACACTTCAGTTATGGTGGATGAACAATTTTACATAACAAATTAATTTATATGTGATTTTGGAGTTTCTATACTCTCTCCATTAAAACATTTGTTTTTTTAGAAATTTATGTAAATATTTTATTTTATAATAATTTTAAGATTTTGAAATTTGCAAATTGTTAAAAATATAGATATATATCTATATATATATATATATATATATATATATATATATATATATATATATATATATATATATATATATATATATATATTTCACTATTCAAAAATATATATATTTTTCAGTTAATTTTTATATATAATAATAATAATAATAATAATTTAATATTTAAATTATATTTCTTTTAAATTTAACAAATGAAAACTAATAAACATATTGAAGATTACAAAAACAAAAGAAAGAAATTGTCATTTCCATAAACCTATCAACTGCACAAGAAATACACAATCAACAAAAAATTGTTCTCCTAGACTTGTTACTTCTACATACTCTTTATTTTGACATATATATCCCATTAAATATATTGCGAATATGAAAGCATTGAAAAAAAAAATAATTAAAAATAATAATAAGTAAATAAAAATATGTATTAAAAAAAACATGAAAAAGATTATAATAACAAATATGTACATATAAAGGACAAAAAACTAAAGAAAGAAAAAAAGAAAAAAAACAACAACAACAACAAGAACAACAACATAAAAAATGTATTAAAAAAAAACAAAATTAACAAAACCAAAAAAAAATTAAAAAATGGAAAAATTTTCAAAAAACATAATTTAAGGAAACAATTCAAAAAAGGAGTTGTCTTTAAAGAGACTTTTTGGAGGCTTTTCCGGTGGGTTTTTCCGGTCAAAATCCGGCCGCAATTTATTGAAATCGCAAGTTTGATAGCTAATTTCTGCACGATCAAAGCGTCCGAGAGGTTTTTCAGGGTGCTGAATCCAAATATGCAGTTAAAAAACCATTTTAAATAATACAAGTCAAGATTTAACCTCAATTTTTTTTGCCGGATTCTGTCACCAGAATCTCCAAAAAGTCGCACTAAAGACAATTCCATATAGGAGTTGCCTTTAAAGAGACTTTTTGGAAGCTTTTCCGGTGGGTTTTTCCGGTCAAAATCCGGCTGCAATTTATTGAAATCGCAAGTTTGATAGCTAATTTATGCACAATCAAAGCGTCCCAGATGTTTTTCAGGCCGATGAATCCAAATATGCAGTTAAAAAACCATTTTAAATAATACAAATAAAGATTTAACCTCAATCTTTTCTGCCAGATTCCGTCACCGAAATCTCCAAAAAGTCGCACTAAAGACAACTCCATATAGGAGTTGTCTTTAAATAGACTTTTTGGAAGCTTTTCTGGTGGGGTTTTCTGGTCAAAATCCGGCCGCAATTTATTGAAATCGCAAGTTCGATAGCTAATTTCTGCACAATCAAAGCGTCCGAGAGGTTTCTCAGGGTGCTGAATCCAAATATGCAGTTAAAAAACCATTTTAAATAATACAAATCAAGACTTGACCTCAATTTTTTCCGCCGGATTCTGTCACCAGAATCTCCAAAAAGTCGCACTAAAGACAACTCCTTTTAAATTATACAAATCAAGATTTAACCTCAATTTTTTCCACCGGATTCTGTCACGAGAATCTCAAAAAAGTCGCACTAAAGACAACTCCATATTGGAGTTGTCTTTAAAGAGACTTTTTGGAAGCTTTTCCAGTGGGTTTTTCTGGTCAAAATCCGGCCGCAATTTATTGAAATCGCAAGTTTGATAGCTAATTTTTGCACAACCAAAGCGTCCCAGAGGTTTTTCAGGGTGCTGAATCCAAATATGCAGTTAAAAAACCATTTTAAATAATACAAATCAAGATTTAACCTCAATTTTTTCCGTCGGATTCCATCACCAGAATGTCCAAAAATTCGCACTAAAGACAACTCCATATAGGTGTTGTCTTTAAAGAGACTTTTTGGAAGCTTTTCCGGTGGGTTTTTTCGGTCAAAATCCGGCCGCAATTTATTGAAATTGCAAGTTTGATAGCTAATTTCTACACAATCAAAGTGTCCCAGAGGTTTTTCAGGGTGTTGAATCCAAATATGCAGTTAAAAACCCATTTTAAATAATACAAATCAAGATTTAACCTCAATTTTTTCCTCCAGATTCCATCACCGGAATCTCCAAAAAGTCGCACTAAAGACAACTCCCTTTTTATTGGTAGAGATAATATTTTATTTAAGTGTTTTTTAAATAATTTTATTATAATATTTAATATATCATATTCGGCCTTCTTTGAGTAAATTTTCATTTTGATTGAATTACCTAAGGGAACTATGCAACTTATTCCTACACTTTTTCGCTCTATGATATGAGTATCTATAAAACTTAGTTTATTGGTCATCTTTTCTGTGATTGATGTAGGAGCATCCAATTAGGGAGGCCACAGCTGGTCATGTTGTTTTTGTTTTAAAAACGAAAAAAAAAACAAAAAGACAATTTTAATTTTCAGTTTTCTTTATTGTATCATTTTTTCAAGAAGGTTGTCATAGCCAATGTCATTATTTCTTTTAAAAGTCAATAGATTAGGGAGTGACCTTCATAGATTAATTTTTGAAAATAGAAAACAGAATGTAACTGTAAAGTTGTAACTACAAGTAGTTCCTCAACTAAATGAGGCCACAAGCAGTTTATATACATGAAAAAAAACAAGAAGCAAGTTGTTGTTGCCAAACAAAAGAACAGAAGCTACATAGTGTATATCTCTGACAGAACAATTTCTCTTTTCTTATATAGTGGAAGACATTATTTCAGGTAACTAACAGTATTTAATATGAATGAATGCTACTATGTACGAAGTTAGCTATTAGATGTCTGTAACGAGACTGTGCATTGAAATAAGCTTCTATAGACTGCTAGCGAACTCATTCAGGTATTTCACAAGACAACATATTGAAATTCTTACAAACAGCAAAAGCATTCATTTATTTCCATAAATATATACATCTATATATCGCATAAATATTTGTTACAGTAGAGAAAGTATCCTGTAACCCTACGTGAGTTCAGAGTCTAAGGCAAGTTGCCTTTCCAAACAAAATATACAAATACCAGAGACAGTCCGTAGACATTTCGTTTCAGACCTAGGAGGGTTTTTGAACCCCAAGAGAAAACAACTATTACAAAATAGACAAGATAGCCCAGGACTTTCAACAGAGGAACAAACTCAAGAATAAACAAAATGAGACTATGTCTCTGAAAGGTCCAACCTACAACTATCAAGTAAAACACATAGGAAAGACACTACCCGTTTCGAGTGACCATGGCCACAGAGAAGTGAAGAAACAAAGGTCCTTGAGGTCCAAACCCTCGTCACCACCACTGAGGAACGAACCACTTGCAAAATAAACAAAAGATGTTTAGAGAGGCAGCATAACTAACATACAGAAAGAAAATCGAAAGAAGGGACACAACATTACAGTCAGAGGGTTACCTGAGATGGAGGGCATGTTTCATAGTCGAACTCTAACTGACAGCATTCAAACCACGACCACAGAGCCACAAAACCCCAATTGCTCACAAGGAGAAAACCTGTTAGTAAACGAAGGGCAAGCAAGAAGTGTGAAACTGGAGCAGAAGAATTACCTTGCATGAAGACAGAATCGTCGCCAATGAAGTCGAGCTAAGGACCTGACAACAATTACCACCAACTGTCACCAAAAAAAATGAACCAGTAGTTACAGCAAACAAGTTACAGTCACAAAACAAACCTCGCATGCCCAAAATAGTCACAAGGCTCGACAACATTTCATGAAACCATACAAGGAGCAGCCACTAAGTTTGACGGAATAGCATCCCTAAGTTGCCCATAGGCATAGGACCAAGGCCGAGACTGGGACCAGCGAATGGTGGAAGGCATAAGGACATTACTATTAGCAGAAGGAACCAAGTAAGGAAAAGAGCGAGTCCAGCAGTGACAAATGACCAAGAAAACCCACGAAGACACAATAAAACCCTAGCACAGAGGCCGAGGATACCTCGAGGAGGAGGCAGAATTATTGCACCATTAAGCCCTCACCAAAACGCAGCTACCTTTCAATACGGGAAACGGTCACGTGGGCCAGTCACCACGTAGGTGCCACCTCAGGGTTTTGGGGTGAGCCATCCAATTTTGGTATCAGAGCAGTTCTTTCCTTAGGGAAGAAAGTTTAATTATGGAGGTAGGAAGAAGAGGAAGAGGTATTCGGAGGGAAGCTGATGAAGGACTGCGTGAGGAAATCAGGATCCTAAGTGCCAGATTGGTAGAAGTGGAAGTAGGGAGGCACAGGGATCTAGAGGGTGGTGATGTCAGTGAAGAAGAAGCTACAACCATAACAGATGGGTCCAATGAGGAAGGACTAGAGATAAGGTTGTTAAAATCTATTTTGTTAGCAAGTAGCAAACCGAAGCCTAAATTGTCAACTTATGATGGTAGCTTATCCACTGAAGTATTATTGGATTGGATTAGTGAGTTGGATAAGTATTTTAAATGTGAAGAACTTAGTGAGGATAGGAGGGTCAGATTCACAGCTACAAAACTGAAGGGGCATGCAACACTGTGGTGGAACAGTGTGCAGGCAGAGCGAAGGAGATTAAATAAGCCACCAATCAGAACATGGGCCAGAATGATCGCCAAAATGAAAGGTAAGTTTTTACCTAAGGATTATCAGATTGCTCTATACAGACAGGTACAGAACCTGAAACAGAGAGCAATGACGGTGAAGGAATATACAAAAGAATTTTATAGAGTGAATCTATGAATGGGTTACGTTGAGGATACCCCAGAAAAGACAGCAAGATTCGTGAATGGATTACGGGTGGAGATATTGGATGAGATCAGTATTCTCTCTCCCAAATATATGGAAGAAGCATATCAAAGTGCTTCAAAGGTGGAGGAGAATATCATGAGGAGATAGAATGCCAGGAGAGGACGTGGAGCTGGTCGAGGAAGGGGACAGTCCTTTGGCAGAGGCAGCACTGCCAACAGTAGTGGGGAAGGCAGCAGTTCAAAGACCGCAGGGTCAACTTAAAAGGATGATAACACTAGAGGGGGAAGGCCTTACCAGCGCGGTAGAGGTAATGGCAGAGGCAGAGGAGCTTCCTACCAGTGTTACAAGTGCCACAAATGGGGGCACAGATCGTTTGAATGCCCTGAAAGTGATCAAGCAAGAAAAATGGGAGCATATGTTGCTTAGCCAAAGGAAATCGAGGCCCCACCTCAAGAAGTGGAGAACATGCCTAAAACAGGAGAGGCCTTGGTGTTGAACAAAGTCCTGTTGAAACTAGCTAAAGAGTTAGTTGACCAAACATAGCAGAAAGCCCTGTTTCGGACTATGTGTAAATCACATGGGAAGTGTGGTAAACTGATCATTGACAATGGAAGCATTGATAATCTGGTAGCCACCAAGATGGTGGAGAAACTAGGTTTGAAAACACTAAAACATCCAGCACCATACTGGGTGTCTTGGTTGCAAAAAGGGCATCAACAGCTTTTTGACGAGCAGTGTGAAGTGGAATTCCATATTGGCAGGTATAAGGATAAGGTGACATGTGACATTATGCCGATGGATGTGTGCCATATACTGCTAGGTAGACCATGGCAGCATGATAGGAAGGTAGTGCATGATGGAAAGATAAATTGTTATAAGTTTGCAAATGATGGGATCAAGCATATATTGATACCCATGAAGGAAGAAGATACAACAGAGAGTAGTGGGTCGAAAGCATTGTTACTAGGGGAAAAGAGTTCCTACAACATATGGGAGATGACAAAATCAAATTTGCAATCGTGCAGAGGCCAAGGGCAGTGTTAGTCCATATTGACATTAAGGATTTACCGGAGGAAATCCAAGATATGTTGCATGAATTCAGCGATATAGTGGTGGATGATTTGCCGGGTAAGTTACCTCCAAAACGGAGTATTAGCCACCATATCGACTTTATACCAGGAGCTAGTTTACCCAACAAATCCACTTATCGAATGAGCCTGAAAGACAATGAAGAGATTAGAAAATAGGTACAAGAATTGTTGGACAAGGGACTGATTCGGGAAAGCCTAATTCCATGTGCAGTACCAACAGTTTTGGCTCCCAAGAAATGAGGACAGTGGCGAATGTGTACCGAATCCCGAGCAATCAATAAGATTACTATAAGATATAGGTTTCCTTTACCACACTGGATGATATGATGGACTGCTTAAGTGGAGCAGCATACTTTTCCAAAATTGATTTGAAAAGTGGTTATCATCAGAAATGGATTTGGGAAGGAGATGAGTGGAAGACTGCTTTTAAGACCAATGAGGGCCTGTATGAGTGACTCATCATGCCATTCGGATTGAGTAATGAACCCAACACGTTCATGCGCTTCATGAACAAGATGCTGAAAGAGTACATTGGGAATTTTTTTATCGTGTACTTGGATGATATTCTTATTTTCAGTAATACCAGGGAGGAACATTTCAGACACGTTAGGTGTGTCTTGGAAAACTACAACAAAATAAATTGTTGTTAAATTTGAAGAAATGCACATTTTTCAAGAAGGAATTGATTTATTTGGGGCTCGTGATCTCAAAGAATGAGTTGAAGATGGATCCAGAAAATGTTGAAGCCATACTTAGCTGGTCATCCCCAAAGAGTTTATTTGAAGTGCGAAGTTTTCATGGGCTAGAAAGTTTTTACAGGAAGTTTATAGGGGATTTTAGCGATATTTACGCACCCACGGTGGAAACTGTCAAGAAGGCCAATCAGCCATTTCAGTGGACTAATTCAGCTGAAAGGAGTTTTCAGTTGCTGAAAAAGAAAATTAGGGAATGACCTGTTTTACAGTTACCAGATTTCAACAAACTTTTTCAAGTACGTTACAATGCCAGCGGGACATCCATTGGAGCGATGTTGAGTCAAGAGGATAAACCGGTGGCCTATTTCTGTGAAAAATTAAATGAGAGTAGACAAAAATATTCATCCTATTATAAGGAATTCTATGTAGTAGTACAAGCACTAAAACACTGGAGACACTATTTGTTGGGAAATGAAATCGTCCTGTTTTCAGACAATTCTGCTCTGCAATATGTTATGAAATAGCACAAGTTAAACCACAAACATGCGAAGTGGGTGGAATATCTTCAAAGTTTCACATTTCTATTAAAACACATCAGTGGACAAGCCAATAAAGTGGTAGATGCATTAAGTCAAAGGAGTTTGATTTTGCAGGAAAGTAGAGTACAGGTGTTGGGTTTTGAACATCTTAAAGATCTGTATGAAATAGATGCATATTTTCACGAAGCATACGAAGCTTGCCAGAATCCGCTGTTGAGGGACAACAACTTGTGGTTAGATTATAACTTGCAGGAAGGATTATTGTTCAAAGGTGGACAATTGTGCATCCTAGAGTGTTCAATGAGGGAAAATCTAATCCAAGAGAAGCACAATGGTGGTCTAGCCGGACATTTTGGTGTAGACAAGACATTGGACCAGGTAAGTCATTTTTATTATTGGCCAAGGATGCAAAGAGACGTGAAACGGTATGTGGCTAGATGCAAGATGTGTTAACTGGCAAAGGGACGTAGTCAAAATATGAGATTGTATACACCATTACCTATTCCGGACAGGCCTTGGGATTCAGCCAGCTTAGATTTTGTTTTGGGTTTTCCGAGAACATAAAAAGGATACGATTCAATTATGGTAGTGGTGGATCGATTTAAAAAAATGGCACATTTTATTCCTTCCAAGAAGACTAACGATGCCACGCATGTAGCCCATCTATTCTTTACAGAAATTGTCAGGCCACATGGCTTACCAAAGTCTATTCTTTCAGATAGGGATGTGAAGTTTACGGGCCATTTCTGGTGAACTTTGTGGAAGAAACTGGACACTAAACTGAATTTCAGTTCAACTTATCATCCACGGATTGATGGGAAAACTCAAGTAGTAAACTGATGTCTCGGAAATCTGCTACGTAGCTTAGTTGGATAAAATTCACGAGAGTGGGATCGTGTACTCACCCAAGCAGAATTCGCTTATAACGACTCTCCAAACAGGAGCACCGGAAGGAGCCCTTTCTAGATCCTGTATGGCATGCACCCTCATGGAGTGCACGAGTTACGAGATTTGGGTCGGTTGGAATGGAGGAGTGTTGACAGAGAAGATTTCGCCAAAATGATTAACGATCTTCATGAATAGGTGAAAGATAAATTGCAGAACAACAACCAAAAATACAAGAAGAGAGCAAATTTAAAATGATGGGAAGTGCAATTTAATGTAGGAGACCTGGTACTGGCACACCTACGGAAGGAGAGGTTTCCTAAAGGGGAATATGACAAGCTTAAATTGAAAAATATAGGGCCTTTCCGGGTACTACGAAAGTTTTCTGCCAATGCATATGAACTGCAACTACCCCCGGGTATTGGGATCTCGCCCATTTTTAATGTAGCAGACCTATACCCTTATATTTCTGCTAACATGAACGACAACTCGACAGGACACACACGGGACACCCAAGGAGACGAAAAGACAGAAACATGGATCAAACAAATGGCGCCAGCCAAGCCTTTGGAGATTGACCAAATATTGGACACTCAGGTAGCCAGAAGCACACCCCGAAAGGAGTACTTGCAGTACTTGGTTAAGTGGAAGGACCGTTTGATTGAGGACAATACCTAGTTGGATGCCAAATAGATTCAACACGTCGGGTATTCGATCGACGAGCTCATGGACAGGAGCCATGAGAATCAATCACCACGGGAGCCTGATGCAGGAGCATCTAATTAGGGAGGCAACAGTTGGCCATGCTGTTTCAGTTAAAAAAAAGAAGAAAAAAAGACAATTTTAATTTTTAGTTTTCTTTATTGTATCATTTTTTCAGGAAGGCTATCACAACCAATGTCATTATTTCTTTTATTTCTTTTAAAAGTCAATAGATTAGGGAGTGACCTTCATAGGTTAATTTTCGAAAACAGAAAATGGAATGTAACTGTAAAGTTGTAACTGCAAGTAGTTCCTCAACTGAATGAGGACACAAGCAGTTTATATACATGAAAAAAAACAAGAAGCGGGTTGTTGCTGCTAAACAAAAGAACAGAAGCTAGATAGTGTAAATCTCTGATAGAACAATTTCTCTTTTCTTGAATAGTGGAAGACATTCTTTCAGGTAACCATCAATATTTAATATAAATGACTGCTACCGTGTGTGAAGTTAACTATTAGAGGACTGTAACGATACTGTGCATCGAAATAAGCCACTACAGACTGTTAGTGAACTCATTCAGGTATTTCACAAGACAACATATTGAAATTCTTACAAACAACAAGAGAATTCATTTCTTTCCATATATATATACATATATATATATATATCGCATAAATATTTGTTACAGTAGAGAAAGTATCCTTTAACCCTTCGCGGGTTCAGAGTCTAAGGCAAGTTGCCTTTTCAAAAAAATATACAAATACCAGAGACAGTCCGTAGAAATTTTGTTTCAGACCTAGGAGGTTTTCTGAACCCCAAGAGAAAACAAGTATTAAAAAATAGACAAGATAGCCTCGGGCTTTCAACAGAGGAACAGACTCAAGCATAAATAGAATGAGACTATGTCTCTGAAAGGTCCAACCTACAACTATCGAGTAAAATAGACAGGAAAGACACTACCCGTTTTGGGTGACCATGGTCATAGATAAGTGAAGGAACAGAGGTCCTCGAGGGCCAAACCCTCATCACCACCGCCGAGGAACGAACCACCTACACAACAAACAAAATATGTTTAGAGAGGCAGCCTAACCGACATACAAAAAGCAAATCGAAAGAAGGGACAAAACATTACAGTCAAAGGGTTACTTGAGACGGAGGGCGGGTTTCATAGTCAAACCCAGAACTGACAGCGTTCAAACCACGGCCATAGAGCCACGAAACCCCAACTGCTCACAAGGAGAAAACCTGTTAGTAAATGAAGAGAAAGCAAGAAGTTTGAAACTGGAGCGGAAGAATTACCTTGCATGAAGACTGAATCGTCGCCAGGGAAGTCGGGTTGAGGACTTGACAACAACTACCACCAACTGTCAGCAATAAAACGCAGAAGAAAATGAACCAGTAGTTACATCAAACAAGTTAGAGTCACAAAACAAACCTCGCATACCCATAATAGTCACAAGGCTCGGCAGCATTTCGTGAAACCATACAAGGAGTAGCCACCAAGTTCGATGGAATAGCATCCCTAAGTTGCCCAAAGGCATAAAACCAAGGTCAAGACCGGGACTAGCAAACGGTGGAAGGCACATGGACATTTCTGTTGGTGGAAGGAACCAGGTAAGGAACAAAGTGAGTCTAGCAGTGACAAATGACCAAGAAAACCATCAAAAACACAATAAAACCCTAGCATAGAGGTCGAGGATACCTCGGGCAGGAGGCGGAGTTATTGCCCCATTAAACCCTCACCAAAACCCAGCTACCTTTTAGTGGGCCAGTCGCCACGTAGGTGCCACCTCAAGGTTTTGGGGTGAGTAATCACTGACCAAGCTGGAATAGATCACATTTCTCTTTTCTTTCTTCACCAAACTTTATTCCTCTTTTTTTAATTATTCTATGATTAAATATTAACTGAATTTTTTCTTCTTTTCTTGCTCAAAGTCTTTGCTTATTGCAGTTAAGCTAATACTCTCATAAAAGTTCACATTCAGAGCAGAAGAATCATGCTTCTTAGTTTTTTTCCTGAAGTTTCTCGAGAAAAACATCAAATTTATGTTGATTTCTTCCTTCTTTTATAACAATGCCTTTATGATAATCAAAAAAGGAAACTCATCTTCCTCTACCATTTTATTTCTTCTCATATTCGATGACCAAGTTACTTCTTTTGGCTTCCCATTTCGAGAGGGAGTCATTGTCTTACTATATTTTCATTTTGTTGTCTTGTGCCTGAAATTGAGACAATTGTAACATTCAAATTGACTTAAGAAAGGGGAAAAAGAATTATCATTCTTAACAACATTCCTACCATTTATTCTCTCGATGCTATCTTACCCATCCTTGGGTGATTACTAGCTCTCTTGTTGTTGCTACTCAACATGCCTTGATTTCTTGCACACCATCTACTTTCTATGGCTTTATGTCCAAAATTATTGTAGGAAAAACAATAACCATGAAATAACCTTTGATATCTTAAGGTAATTTATCCTTGAAGGGGAAATGACCTTTGTTGGTTCTTTAATCGTCTCCATGGTTGTTTCAAATTTTTTTATGAGCATTTCTTTGTTGCTACTATTTTTTGGTCCCTTTTCTTTGTTGTTGATATGCACCACTATTCTTTATCTTTCTCATATATTGCTGCTCCTTAAGGTTGTTACTGATTTTTATTTTTTGTCTTTATTTTCTTTGTTGTTGATATTCTATGCCACTTCCATTGATGACATTGCTTGTAGACCTTTTATCTTCCCTAACATGGTTGTCTATGCTTTAGTCATCTACCATTTAAGGGCTTGATTCTTCTTTAAATCCCAAGCCAGTCTTAATGATAGAGATCTCTAGCTCCAAGCTATTGAATCCCTTTCCAACCTTCTAATATTGAGATAGTTAATCATTGGACTTTTCCATTGTAAAGTAGTTTTATATTGTAAAATTTAGGTGAATCATTTTATAAAAAATGGAAATTCGTGAATCTCTTTTGTGGAAAAATCATGGAAAATTAGCCCACCTACGAATATTAAGCCCTAAAATTTTCCATGCAACTAATACTCTCAAAATGTCACAACTAGAGTAAAAGAATCATGCCTCTTAGTTTCTCTCTAAATTTTCTTGAGCAAAACATCAGATCTTTGTTGATTTCTTCCTCTTTTTAGCACAATGCCTTTATGTTGATCATAAAAAGAAAACGCTTCTTCCTCTACCATTTTATTTCTTCTCATATTTAATGGCTGAGTTACTTGTTTTGGCTGGCCATTTTGAGAGGGAGTACTTGTCTTACTATATTTGCATTTTGTTACCTTCTCCCTAAAATTGCCACAATTGTAGCATTCAACATGACTTAACAACATTCCTACCATTTCTTCTCTCGATGTTATCTTACCCACTCCTTGGTGATTGCCAACTCCTTGTTGTTGCTACTCAACATGTATTGTACATGGTATCCATGAGGGCGCAATGCATGGCGAACACCACAAGGGCGCAATGGAGGGGGAACACCATGAGGTATTGCATGAAATTTGAAACCTTTTATAAAAAAAAAATTGATGACTACATTCTCATTTAATTTTAAAACATTAAAATTTAATTTTAAAGTAAATAATGTTATGTAAATATGCATATTACACATGTTGTGTGGGGCACACATGATTCTGATGAGAGAACAAGGATGTTGATAGATCATATATTTAAGCAATATTCTTTTTGATGCAATTTTTTTTTTATGGTCCTTCCATTATATTTACTTTTATCAAGATATATAAATTTTCTAAATATTTAAAGTAAAACTCTTTATTAGGAATTGATCTCTTTGATGCATATTTTTATTTGACAACTTTTTATTATATATTTATTTCTATAATGCTATAATTTCTAGACATATATTAAATATAACTCTTTATTATGAATTGATCTTTAATATGCTAATTTTGGATTTTATGTATATTTTGCATGATTATTCTTATAATGTTAGTGGAAGATAATACATAATTGGCTTCAAATTATTAGGTTTTGTGAAGCTATTTTGTCAAGTTCTTTAATGAATAGTAAAATTGCAAATTACAAAACATGGTACATTTTGCATTCATAAATCTTATCATGGTGTAGATGTCTAAAATAATCATAACTTAAAATTGTATTATAAAATATGTTGTACATTTTGCATTCATGAATAGATCATCATCTTGTATAGAAGAGCTACTATGGATGTGGTTTGATACTTAACTTTTAATATAAAGTTATTCATGCAAACGCACTATAAAATTGCATTATAAAACATTGTACAATTTGCATGATGAATGGTTTGATACTTAAAGGTTTTACATATTTAAATTCATGAATATGAAGCAATGAAATTAAGTTTTCATTTAGTTCATACATTTTGCATGATGATTCTTATAATGTTAGTAGATGATTCTTAGATTTTGTTCAAAGTTATTTTTTCAAGTTATTTAATGAATAGTAAAATTGCAAATTACAAAACATGGTACATTTTACATTTGAACAAATCTTATAATGATGTAGATGTCTAAATAAATCACATAACTATAGATCATTTTGTATTCAAGAATATATCATCATCGTGTATAGAAGGAATACTATGGATGTGGGTTGATACTTAAATTTTAATATAAAGTTGCTACCCAACTTTTGATAACCTTCGTAATAGTTATAATTTCCTTATACCATCTTTTCAAGTGATGTATGTTTCAAATTAAATGATAAGTAGAATGCATGTCATTTTGGATTTCATTATTACCAACCAAAACTCTCATGGGTCAACCTTTGCTTGGTTGTTCTAGTTAACTTCCAACTTTTTGTTTGATGTAAGGTTTCATGTTATAGTTTGTGAGTTTAATCAACAATAAACATTATTTAAAAAATGTTACATTTTCCATGATGCATGGTTTGATGCTTAAAGGTTTTACATGATGATTCTTATAAATATGAATATGAAGCAATGTTTGAAAATTTATATTTAGTTGTTACATTTTGCATGATGATTCTATTAGCGTTATGATTCTGGTATGGCTCTGTGTTACAGATGTTGTACTTGATGGCAATACCCATGGCAATGCTCTAATCAGGCTCTCAAAATGTTGAAAATTAAGAAGTACGCAGGAGAACAGTTCAGAAGATGCGTACACGCAGGTACACCGTGAAGGGACCACGGCCAGACACGCAGGTCACCCGTTCAGGAGGTGCGTACCCCCAGTTTCACTTACTTCAAGGCAGAGAAGCGCGTTCACGTGGGGTTTCCCATGTTTGGCCTGTGGTATTTAGCCCGCCACTCTTGATTCTATGGTTTTGGTCCGTGGTATTGTTTTATTTTATTATTATTATTGAGCCCCATGTTTTTGGGCCACTTGTATTGGTTATCTATCGTATTGATCCATGATTTTAGGAGGAGCTTGCCTATATAAAGCGAAGGAGATCACTTGGCTAAGCATCTTTTGCAAATTGAATATCTTGAGATCTGAAATATTGGGTTATTGTTTTAAAAGCTTGATCTATATGAAAGTAAAGTTGAAAGCGAATCTGAGAAGGCTGATCTCTCGAGCGCATGATCAGATCTGGGCATCTGACTAACTATGTCACACTGGTGGACTGCCAATTCGGCCCTAATCAGAAGTATGCAGGTGATTAACGATACAAGTGCATGGGTACGCAGAGCAGAAACAGGAGAGCTGCATGGGTACGCAGAGCAGAAGAAGGAGAACTGCGTGGGTACACAGCGCGACAAAGGTTCAGGTGCGTACGCACAATAAAAGTACGCGACGCGATAGTATCTTTGGGTGCGTGGCTTCAGTAACAGTACGCGGCGCGATAGTGTCTCTGGGTGCGTACCTACAGTAACAGTATGCAGCGTGATTGAAGAAGCAGTGCGTGGGTACGCGGTGCGGCAGAAGGCTCTCTGCGGGTATACGCAGGGGAGCAGAAGGTGAAGTGCATAGTGACGCAGGCCAGAGAAAAAAAAAACTGCGTATCTGTCTTAAGACCTTCTGTTGACTGAATTTTTCTGTTGATAAGGTGTTCTGGGTTAGTTCTGTTATTGTTGATCTGGTTACTGCAGTTGACTGTGTAATTTGCATGTACTTGATGATCATGCTTATGGATCCAGTTTGAAAATTTATCAAAAGTGGTCCTTGTAAGAAAAGAAGTAAGGGGTTGTAGCTCCCTTCCAGGAAAGACTGGAAAATGAGAGAGAGTTGTAGCTCTCTGCAGGTTGCAGCCTGTGTACTGGTAAAGGACTGCACCAGTACAAAATCATTGTAAAAGGAGTTTCTAATTTGAAACAAGATAGAGACATATTACAGCAGGTGGTTTTCACCCACATTTGGTTTCCACCTTACATCTGGTGTTCTTTGGTGTGACTATCTGTTTTTCTTGTTCATGCTCATTATTTTATGGTACTGATATGCAAAAATAATTCAAAGTATAAATAAGGAAGATTTGTTAAGAACTTGATAATACTGATTCACCCCCCCTCTCAGTATTATTTCAAACAATTGGTATCAGAGCAGGTCCTTTGGAGAAGCTTGATCGCTTGAAGGAAGATCATTCATCATGAGCAACTACGAGAGGGAAGCATCAATCAGGCCACCAATTTTTGATGGGACAAACTTCAATTATTGGAAGGTAAGAGTTGCTGCCTATCTTCAATCTCTTGGTACAGAAGTTTGGGATATCATAGATACAGGCTACACTTTTCCTTCAGCTACTCCTACAGATACGACTGAAAAGAAGAAATATGAAACAAATGCTAAAGCAGTCAATACTTTGCTGGGATGCTTATCTCAAACAGAATTCGTAAAGGTTATACAATATAAATCCGCAAAAGAAATATGGGACAAGATTGTCTTGAGCTACGAAGGAGATGAACAGGTAAAGCGTGCTAAACTTCAAACTCTCAGGATTCAGTATGAGAATCTCAGGATGTATAATGATGAAAGTGTGGCTAACTATTTTCTTCGGGTAGATGAGATTGTTAATTGCATGAAAAACTTGGGTGAAGAAATAAAAGAGGCTATTGTGGTTGAAAAAGTTCTAAGATCATTGTCCCCCAAGTTTGAATCTAAAGTGTCTGCAATAGAAGAAAAGGAAAATCTACGAATTCTTACTATGTCTCAGCTTCACGGAATTCTAACTGCTTATGAAATGAGAAAGGGAGGTCCTTCAGACAGAAGAGAAGTTGCTTTCAAGGCTTCAGGCAAAGGAGATTATTATGAAGCAAGTCACATGCCAGAAGAAGAAGAAGAAGAATCAAATTTTGTCAGAAATATTCAAAGGGGTTCTGGAAGGTTCAGAGGTAAGTTACCTTTTAAATGCTTTTCTTGTGGAAGAGTAGGTCATTATGCTGCAAAATGTCCTTATAAGGATAAAGGAAAGGAAACTGCTAGATGGAACAAGAAACAGAATGCAAATAAGAAAAGCTACTACACTCATGAAGATAGTGATGGTCTATCAAATAGTGATGAAGATGAACGAGGTAATGACTATAAACTGTTAATGGCATTTGAAGATGATGATTATATGGATGCTATAGATGTGGATAGCCTTTATGAAGAAATTACTAAACTCAAGAGATGTATAGAAGAGAAGAATATGATCATTGATACTCTACAATTTCAAATTGATGAAAAGGAAAAACATCTTGAAAAATTACAAGGTGAAATTGTTGGTCTTAGAAAAGAGATTGAGAAAACAAAAGATATTAATCTTAAGTTTGTCAAAGGATCTGAAACCTTGGATGAGATTATCAATGTACAACGTTCTCCTCTAAACAAGACAGGTCTAGGCTATAATGGAGAAACTTCTCAAGCATCCACCTCAAAAACTTATCTTGATGCAGCAAGAAGGAATGATGGAGACCATTAGGTGAAGCAGGGACGAATTGCAAACAGAGACTATCAGGGGCAATCCGTCTTAAGGGTGAACAAAAGCTACAACCAGCCATAGGTAAAATCTTCTCAATTTGGTTCAAGAATGGATGACAATAGAAATTACAATCATTTGGCCGGTAGATTTGATAACCGCAGAAGTTTCTTCAATGGACAATGTTTCTCTTGCCATAACTTTGGTCACAAAGTAGCTCAATGTGTTGCATATAAAACAATCATGACTACAGAAGCTCAAAAACAAAGAAGTATGACCGGGATTACAAAAAGGACCTATAACAACTTTTCGGCTCTTGAAAATGAAGTTGAATGTTCTATTTGCAATAACTTTGGTCATAAAGATTCTGAATGCAGGAGCAGGTTTCAGCAGACAAAGGAACAAGCCTCAAGCACCAAAACATGGAGAATAAAGGAACCACAAACAGAAAGATGTGGGATAGCATTTTATGCAGAAGGATAAGAAAATCTATGGTACATTGACAGTGGATGTTCGAAGCATATGACAGGTGATAAAGAAAAACTTGAGTCATATTCTGCTCTAGAAAAAGGAAAGAAAGTTTCTTTTGGAAATGATACTCCTGCAACTATAAAAGGAAAAGGCATTGCTCGGTTAAAAGAAAAGGTCAAGTTGGAAATGTTTTGTATGTTGATGGATTGAAGCATAATCTTCTAAGTGTCAGCCAGATGTGTGATCAAAGAACCGAGGTGATATTCAGATCAAATGGATGTCTTGTTCGTGATCTTGATACAGGTAAAACAGTGATCAAAGGTCAAAGAACTCCAAATAATCTGTACATATTTGAAGAAGGACAACAACAATGCTATCTGAGCAAGGATGATGAGCACTGGTTATGGCATCGGAGGTTGGGGCATCTAAGCTTTTCACAAATAAGGAAAGCATGCAAATATTAGGCAGTTCACGATCTTCCAGATATCAAAATTACAGACAACACCATATGCAAATCATGTAAGTTTGGAAAGCAAACGAGAACTAACTTTCCAGAGAAGGAAGGATCAGCCAGCATGCCTCTTGAGCTAGTTCATACAGATACATGTGGTCCATTCAGGAAAAGGACACCTCGAGGAGAAGAATACTTGATATTATTCATTGATGATTTCTCTAGGTTTGTCTGGTGAGCACTTATGAAGCACAAAGATGAAGCATTCGAAAAATTCAAATCCTTCAAAGCCTTGGTTGAAAATGAATGAGGATACAAAATTAAGTGCCTCAGATCCGACAGAGGTGGGGAGTTTACCTCAAATGAATTTTTAGATTTCTGTGAAGAACATGGGATAAGAAGAGAATTCTCTATAGCTAGAACTCCTCAGCAAAATGGAGTTGTGGAAAGAATGAACAGAACAATCCAACAAATGGCTCGTGCTATGCTTGATGAGTCGGGAACTCCCGCAAATTTCTGGGGTGAAGCTGCACATGCTGCGGTTGTTATTCTCAACAAAACAAATGTCCGCGTGAACAGCACTCAAACCCCTCATGAGCTCTGGTGTGGTGAGACTCCTTCGGTAAAGCACTTCAAAATCTTTGGGAGCAAATGTTATATTAAGAATACTGATGAGCAACTTGGCAAACTTGAACCTAGAGCAGATGAAGGCATTCTTCTTGGTTATTCTCCACATAGCAAAGCATACAAATGCTACAATAAAATACTTGGCAGAATTGTTGACAACATTGATGTAGTGGTTGATGAGAAGGGATACATTCCTAGGCAAGTACAACATGAAGACATCGAAGAAGATGAAGGCTACCCTCAAAGACAGAATGATGAAGAAGAAGAACCTCAAGAAGAACCAGAGCAGCAGACAAGAATAGAAGAAAAGACACCATTCAGATATGTTCAGAAGAATCATCCAGAATCTCAGATTGTGGGGCAGAAAGAAGCAGGTGTACAAACAAGAAGAACAGTTGCAGAAGCTTCAAGCTATTTGGCATTACTCTCCTCCATTGAACCACAAAATGTGAAAGAGGCATGCAAAGATGAATGTTGGGTGAAAGCAATGGATTAAGAACTTGAGCAGATCGAAAGGAACAACACTTGGGAGTTGGTTCCTAGACCAAAGGATAAGAATGTTATCGGAACAAAATGGGTCTTCAAAAATAAATTGAATGAAAATGGAGAAGTAATTAGAAACAAGGCCAGACTTGTTTGTAAAGGGTATGCGCAGCAAGAAGGAATAGACTTTGAAGAAACCTTTGCTCCTGTTGCAAGACTTGAGGCCATCCGAATGTTCCTTGCTCTCTCAAGCTTTCAAAACTTCAAAGTATTTCAAATGGACGTGAAATCAGCCTTTCTGAATGGAGACTTGGAAGAAGAAGTATACATTGAGCAGCCAGATGGGTTCATTCTTGGAAATGATCCAAATCTTGTATGCAGATTGAAAAAGGCTCTCTATGGTCTCAAACAAGCTCCAAGGGTTTGGTACTATCATTTGGACAAATATCTTCATCAACAAGGTTTTTCAAAAGGATCAACAGATAGCAATCTTTATATAAAAGTTGAAAATGACAAATTGCTAATACTTGTTTTGTATGTAGATGACATTATCTTTGGCAGCAATGAAGAAGCTATGAGTCAAAGCTTTGCCTTGGTCATGTAGAAAGAATTTGAAATGTCCTTGCTGGGAGAACTGACATACTTCCTTGGTTTGCAAATCCAACAAAAAGAAGGAGGAATCTTTTTGTCTCAAACCAAGTATCTCAAACAGATTTTGAAGAAATATGGCATGGAAGATGCAAAACCAGTATGTACACCCATGGTCACAGGATGTAGCTTCAGTGCAAATGATGAATCTGCAGCAGTACATCAACCAACCTACAGATCTATGATTGGAAGTCTACTTTATTTGACAGGTACCCGACCGGACATCATGCATGCAGTAGGAATAGTTGGAAGATTTCAGGCAAATCCAAAGGAGACTCATCTTCAGGCAGTGAAGAGAATTTTCAAATATCTTCAAGGGACACAAAATTATGGCTTATGGTATCCTAGAGATACAGATCTCACACTTCATGCTTATACAAATGCAGATTGGGCCGAAAGCGTGGATGACAGGAAGAGCACAAGTGGCGGTGCGTTCTTTATGGGTTCCAGATTAGTACCTTGGCTCAACAAGAAACATAGTTCGATTGCCTTGTCTACAGCTGAAGCGGAATATGTTGCTGCTGCATCTTGCTGCACTCAACTCCTTTGGATGATGCAGACCTTGCAGGATTTTCAAATCACTTGTACACCACCTATCTCCATCTTATGTGATAATACAAGTGCAATCAGCATCTCAAAGAACCCAGTCATGCATTAAAAAACCAAGCACATACCAATAAAGTATCATTTTCTCCGAGAACAAGTGCTTGAACAAAAGGTCAAGTTGGAGTATGTTCCTTCTAAGGAACAAGTTGCTGATATACTCACCAAACCATTGCCCAGGGAGACTTTTGAATACCTCAGGCAAAAGCTAGGGGTTGTTGAAACTCTTCTGATTGATGGTTGTACGAAAGGTTCATCTGGGGTACAAGCGTACATGTGCTGAGTTGCGGTTTGATAGAAGATAAAATGGCACAAGTTCAGGGGGAGCATATAA
Source organism: Pinus tabuliformis (assembly GCA_031772625.1). Taxonomy (NCBI): domain Eukaryota; kingdom Viridiplantae; phylum Streptophyta; class Pinopsida; order Pinales; family Pinaceae; genus Pinus; species Pinus tabuliformis. The sequence continues at coordinate 339,246,826 of CM062819.1, read as the reverse complement.
TGCATTGTTGGCATTATGGAGGATGTACAGGAGGAGATCCCGAATGCTGGTCTAAATATAGCTGCAATATGTCTCTATCTCTTTCATGGTTCATGTTCTTAGGGGGAGCATAACCCTTTGCCCTTGATGTCAAAGGGGGAGAATGAAGCTGAAGATTTTGAGGTTGCCATCAAGTCCAAAGGGGGAGATTGTTAGCATTATGATTCTGGTATGGCTCTATGTTACAGATGTTGTACCTGATGGCAACACCCGTGGCAATGCTCTGATCAGGCTCTCAAGATGTTGAAAATTAAGAAGTACGCAGGAGAACAATTCAGAAGATGCGTACACGCAGGTACACCATGAAGGGACCACGGCCAGACACGCAGGTCACCCGTTTAGGAGGTGCGTACCCCCAGTTTCACTTACTTCAAGGCAGAGAAGCGCGTTCACGTGGGGTTTCCTATGTTTGGCCCGTGGTATTTAGCCCGCCGCTCTTGATTCTATGGTTTTGGCCCGTGGTATTGTTTTATTTTATTATTATTATTGAGCCCCATGTTTTTGGGCCCCTTGTATTGGTTATCTATGGTATTGATCCATGATTTTATGAGGAGCTTGCCTATATAAAGCAAAGGAGATCACTTGGCTAAGCATCTTTTGCAAATTGAATATCTTGAGATCTGAAATATTGGGTTATTGTTTTAAAAGCTTGATCTATATGAAAGTAAAGTTGAAAGCGAATCTGAGAAGGGTGATCTCTTGAGCGCATGATCAAATCTGGGCATCTGACTAACTGTGGCACACTGGTGGACTGCCAATTCGGCCCTAATCAGAAGTACGCAGGTGATTAACGGTACAAGTGCGTGGGTACGCAAAGAAGAAACAGGAGAGCTGCGTGGGTACGCAGAGCAGAAGAAGGAGAACTGCGTGGGTACGCAGCGCGACAAAGGTTCAGGTGCGTACGCACAGTAAAAGTACGCGGTGCGATAGTATCTTTGGGTGCGTGGCTTCAGTAATAGTACACGGCGCGATAGTGTCTCTAGGTGCGTACCTACAGTAACAGTACGCAGCGCGATTGAAGAAGCAGTGCGTGGGTACGCGGTGCGGCAGAAGGCTCTCTGCGGGTATACGCAGGGGAGCAGAAGGTGAAGTGCGTAGCAACTCAGGCCAGAGAAAGAAAAACTGCGTATCTGTCTTAAGATCTTCTGTTGACTGAATTTTTCTGTTGATAAGGTGTTCTGGGTTAGTTCTGTTATTGTTGATCTGGTTACTGCAGTTGACTGTGTAATTTGCATGTACTTGATGATCATGCTTATGGATCCAATTTGAAAATTTATGAAAAGTGGTCCTTGTAAGAAAAGAAGTAGGGGGTTGTACCTCCCTTCCAGGAAACACTGGAAAACGATAGAGAGTTGTAGCTCTCTGCAGGTTGCAGCCTGTGTACTGGTAAAGGACTGCACTAGTACGAAATCATTGTAAAAGGAGTTTCTAATTTGAAAGAAGATAGAGACATATTGCAGCAGGTGGTTTTCACCCACATTGGGTTTCCACCTTACATCTGGTGTTCTTTGGTGTGACTATCTGTTTTTCTTGTTCATGCTCATTAGTTTATGGTACTGATATGCAAAAATAATTCAAAGTATAAATAAGGAAGATTTGTTAAGAACTTGATAATATTGATTCACCCCCCCTCTCAGTATTATTTCCAACAGATTCTTATAATGTTAGTAGAAGATAATAAGGATTTGTGTTGATTTTAGGTTATGTGATGTTTTTCAAAGCAAACATACATTAAAATTGCATTATAAAGCATACATTATAAGTTGTAACTTCTTTTTCTTAAAGTCTACTTTCAGATACTAAATTTTATTTTTCATGAATTTGAGAAATATTAAAGATTGAGAATTAAAAATTGAATGTTGAATCAACTTAAGTTGTATTAATCTCAAAAGTTGCATTAAAGAATTTATAAAATTTTAAAATATTAAATACAATGTGTGGAGCATGCATTGTTAGTTTTAATGTGTTTTGTATGCACTAACTGTATAGGACAAACATATAGAAATGAATTTATTTCTAACTTAACAACAAAGCCACCATATTAATGAAAACAATTTTGTAATACGTAGTAAGTTAGCTAGAATGGAAAAATTAAGAGTGCACAAAGGGAAAGGATAAAAATATATTTGAACTCTTTCTCAAACATGAATAAGGAGAATATATTGTTGGACATTTCAATTAAAAAAATTAATGGAATTCCATCCTCAATGATCCATTTGTGGTCATATTTTGACATTCTCCATTTTTTTACTTTCATTTTTTTTCTTGATTGAACTTCTATCAACTTTATGCGTGCTACACACACCAAGTGACTATATTAACAAGTTATGTCATTGGGTTGATAGCCTTGAAAGTAAACATGACTCAGTTTGTTGAGTTTCTTGTCAAAAATATCCTTTCAGTATAATAGTCCCTCTTTCATATATAAAACAATTATCAACATAGTCCTCCAATAACTTCATCTTTTGTTTAGTGCACCACATCAAATAATACTCGACATTTTCTATGTTGTTAATGCTTGCAACTATAAAAAAAAACATCTCCTGCATACTAAAAAGGTGTAAATTCGCATCATAATTAACAAGAAATTAGTTATCAACATGTACTTGATTTTACTCTATAAATAAATCTATATTTTAACTATTATCTAAAAATTGAAATGTTACCTTCTCTCATAAGATCAAAAACCTAGTCACCTTCAGATGACACTATAGTCTCCTCTGATTCCATCTCTTCCAAGATTGCAAACAATTTGTTTCTCTTTGTATTAAGTTATGTATGCTGCCAAGCTTTTACATACATATTGTTTTCACAAAAATCATTGAATTGCGTGTCCTCTACGAAAACAAGACAAAAACAAGACTCTTTTCTTCTATCAAATGAAAACTCATTTTGATACTCTTTTGTTTCTAATTGAATGCAAATTTCGAGTCCCTTTTACCGTTTTAGTTCAATATGTAATCAATATATCTATATCTTGGACTACAATATGTCCGAAAAACCCATAGTGAATTCAAACAAGAATTTAAATATGTTATTTAAAATACAATTTATATATCAACGATAATCATCAATCAATTATTTAAACTATATAATTTAAAAATGTTTGAAATTAGAAAATTAACAAAAATTATCATATATTAAAAAGATATACTTGAGTTAATGTATATGTACATACCTGTGCACCTCCCTTGATGGGTTAGTCTCATGGCTTAGTGCAATAATGCACCATTAAACAACTTGTTCAGTTGAGACAAATCAGTTTCAAAGTGGTCCATTTGATATCTTCAAAGTGCTCATTTTATACATGCCCCTATGCCATCATGTTCTCCTTTTCCATGACCAGTCTCAAAGAAATTCCAACAATTTTTAATGTTGGTTTTCATATGAAGATGATACAACCAAAACAATGATCGTGGATATTTGAATTGACCTGTGCATCCATCTGACCATATCCAATGTTCATTTAATTTTATTCCATGACCTTTCAATGAGTCATAAATCTTGTCAAAGAAATATTGTACAAAATGTGTATCGTGTGTACAACCATCGTTGATATAAAAATGATATTCTTTAATAACACGTCGATTCTCACTCGTGCTTTCTATATGATCAACATTTTGTTTAGCATGTCTACATAGAACATGGACAAGTATACATATTTGGTTAGAATCATAATATTCACTATGTATTTCATTTTGGGCAACAAATGTGTAATCTTCTCCAAAATCAATTATTTACAAAATGGTCCCTGGTGGAAAAAATTCACGCGATTTTTTGAATTGCATGTTTTTCCATTGAGATATATGAGAATGTGTGGTGTATTTATATTTTTTATCTCAAACTTATCCAAAAACTCTATCACAAAATTTCTTCTTCTTGTAAATTAATCCTTTTAGCACTTGTACTACTACTTGAACCAATCGATGTATGAATATATTCATATCTCTTCCATTTCACTTTCATTTTGGACAATTATTTATCATTCATATCAATAGGATATTTTCCGTGAAACAAAGTCAAATTTCCAAAATGATCACATTTTCTACCACCAACACATTTATTTTGGTAAAATATTTCATAATTTTCTCTTCCACATAGAATTTCAGATATGAAATCATGGATAGTGCAAGGAGGGGGTGAATTTTTCCAAAATGTGATGTAACCCAACCTCACGGTCCCGCAACTCTATGTGACTTGGGCTTAGTCGGCAGTCGCCGGACTCACAATATGGTGGTTCTTTTCCGGTGGTCACGTGCAAAGTTGGTGATGTGTATTGGTTTGTAGCTGTGGGAAATTATTGCCGCATTTAACTCCACTCAATGTGCCTCGAGCCTGGCTCCTCCGCACATTCTTAGGCAAAATATCCCGGTCCTGTATTCATTCGAGAGGGTTCGGCTCTGGTGTTCGACTGCTGTGAGGGTTTGAATGTGGTCTTGCCTTTTCAATGACTGTAAATTCTCTGCAACTGGTTATGGGTTCACCCAACTTCAATGGAGTAATACCTTCTCACTTCTTCTAGCTCGCTTGCTGGTTAACACCCACTGTAAGTCTTTGGGTTTCATTCTACTGTTCTTTGCCATGAGATTGTCAAGAAGTTTGAGTTCTTTACTAGGTCTTGTATTCATCTCTTGTTGTGCTGTCATCGTTGTCATGCTGTTACTTCTGTTCTGGTTTGGTCACTCTGTTGTGGTTAATGGATGCCTGTAATAACTGTTTTATGCTCGGTTATGTTGCTTTTCATCGCTCTCGACTGTCCGGTAACAAATCACCAGGTTTCGGCAACTTCCAACAGGTATACTCTTCCTCCTTGCTTCAATCTAAATTTCCCTATTGAGATTCGTATTAACCAGGGTTTCTCCTTTGGTCTCCATTTCAGTTGTTCGGCTAGGCTCTGCTTCTCGGCTTCTCAGTCCACTTGCGCAGGTAACTAGCACCCAAAATCTTTCAATTTGCAGCTGTTTTGATGATTTAATGGTAATGCTCAGACAGTGGCATTGCGATGTTTCTTTTGCAGGTTATGGTTCGACCTGGGCTCGTGGGTTCTCTGGGTTTTAATGCTCAAAAGGATAGCGTAATCTCCGGTAGGCTCTGGTTCTCCAATGCTTGTCAACACATGGTAGCTTCCTTAATTTTTTGTAGTTTTTTCTGGTCGGTTGTTGTTGCCGTGAGATGTTGCTATTCCCTGTATATTCTTGGTCTCGCTCACTTGTTCCGTCAATCGTTTGTCGATGGGAACATTGGCGTTTTTATTCCCAAACCCTAGGCCAGGGTTTGTCCAATTCTTGGACGCGGCACTTGGGTTTTGTCAACAATTATATATTGTAATTAAATATGAGTCGAATTAAATGAGAACTAGTTGAGCTATGGTTTCATTACTCAAAAATTATGTGGAATTCTTGGTCTTGAGGCATTACCCTTCTCTGTAGATTGCTTCTTTGATTTGATGTGCGGTTCTGTTCATTCCCGAGCCTCTGATGGTGACACTCCTATAAATGGGGTCCCTTCACGTCGTATTCTGCTTGCAATTATACAATCAGTTATTTTCTTGATAGTTTTTTCATTTTTTGAGAATAAAAAAACATTGTAACCTCACCGTGGCTTCCCTCTGGCTGTCAAGACTGTTAGTTTTGATTCGTTATGCAAGAAAGAAAGTTTTGTTATTCAGCAGATAGACAGTATTTGTATACAGATGAACGATTATAAAATAGATCTGTTTCTCTTATTTCATATTTGTGAAATTGCAGAACCCTGCCTTGGTGTTGAAATTACAGTTAATTCGAACTTTCCCTCACAGTCAGTTGAACAGAAAATAGTTTTTTAAACAACTGTTTAATTATTATTTACAAGTTCTGCTTGTAGACAGTTTTGTTTCTTTTTGTCTTTCCTAATTTAACAGGTCAATTTCTAACTGACTTTTATTTCTATTAAAATTATAATGACCCTAACCGACACTTAACTTTATCTTTTGGTAATTAAAATTAAATATACAGACTATCTATCTTATGACTTCCTAAACTCGAAAATAAAATAAAACATTCCAGATACTTGTCAATCTTCCAACCTGGCGAGACTTCACCCGGTCATGGCGAGCTAGATGCTCTTGCATCAGGCTCCTGGGGAAAAAATAAATCATGGCTCAGGTCCATGGGCTTCTCAATGGAAGTTCCTGTCTGTTCAATCTGCCTGGCATCAAGCCATGAACTGTCCTCGATGGGATGGTTCTTCCACTTGACCAGGTACTGCATATACTCTTTCCGCCAAGTTCGTTTAATGACCTGAGTGTCGAGAACACTTTCGATCTCGGGAGGTTGAACGTAAGGCATCTGTCTCTTCCAAGTCTCCTCGTCTTCCTGGGTACGCCGCGTAGGTTGCGTGGTTCCATCTTCTTCCTTTCTCTCTGGGTCAGCCGTGTACGGAAACAGGTCTGCTACGTTGAAGATAGGTGAAATGCCTATTCGGGCGGTAGCTGTATCTCGTAGGCATTCGCTGGAAATTTTCGCAGAATCTTACAGGGACCTATCTTTTTATATTTTAATTTATTGTATGTACCTTTGGGGAAACACTCTTTGTGTAAATGCGCGAGGACTTCGTCCCCCACGTCAAATTGTGCTTCCCTTCTCTTTAAGTCTGCATGTTGTTTGTACTTTATGCTGTTGTCCTGTAACTTCATCTTTACCTGTTCATGCAAATCCCTCATCGCGTTAGCAAAATCTTCCGCGTCTACACTTAGCCTTTCCTGTAATCCAAGGTCCCGCAGTTCGTGCACTCCGCGTGGATGCATGCCATACAGGATCTAAAAGGGACTAAAACCTGTGTTGCGGTTAGGCAAGTCGTTATAGGCGAACTCTGCCTGTGCTAGCACCCGGTCCCACATCCGTGAATTCTCCTCGACTAAACTGCGTAACAGGTTTTCCAATCCTGTTCACAACTTCTGTCTGCTCGTCGGTTTGCGGATGATATGTAGAACTGTAGTTTAGCTGTGTGTCCATTTTCTTCCATAAGCTATGCCAAAAGTGTCCTGTGAACTTCACGTCCCTGTCCGAAAGGATAGATTTAGGTAATCCATGTAACCTCACAGTTTCATTGAAAAATAAGTGTGCCACGTGGGTGGCATCACTGGTTTTTCGACAAGGTATAAAATGTGCCATTTTTGAAAACCTGTCCACCACTACCATTACGGAATCATATCCTCACTGTGTCTTTGGTAGAACTAAAATGAAATCCAAACTGATTGAATCCAACGGTCTGCTTGGAACAGGTAACGGTGCATATAATCCCGTGTTCTGGCTCTGCCCCTTTGCCAATTGGCACACTTTGCATTTGGCCACAAATCATTGTACATCTCGCTGCATCTTTGGCTAAAAATAAAAATGACTAAGCTGCTCGAGGGTCTTATTCATGCCGAAATGTCCGGCCAAACCTCTGCTATGCTTCTCGCGAATAATATTCTCCCTCATCGAGTAGTCAGGTATGCATAGCTGTCCTCCCTTAAACAACAATTTTTCTTGCAGATTGTAGTCCAACCAAGGACTATTGTCTCTCACTAAAGGGTTCTGGCACACCTCATAGGCCTCCTTAAAATCTGTATTTGTTTGGTATAGATCCTGTAAGTGCTCAAAACCCAACACCTATACAGTGCTTTCCTGCAGAAGTAGAGCTTTCCTACTCAACACGTCTGTGACCTTATTTGCTTGCCCGCTAATGTGCTTTAGTACGAAATTGAAACTCTGTAAATACTCTACCCATTTGGAATGTTTGTGGTTAAGTTTGTGCTGCTGCATTACATACTGTAATGCAGAATTATCCGAGAACAACACAAATTCATTTCCCAATAAATAATGCCTCCAGTGCTTTAATGCCTGTACAATAGCATAAAACTCTTTATCATATGAAGAGTATTTCTGCCTACTCTCGCTCAACTTCTCGCTGAAGAATGCCACAGGCTTGTCTCCTTGACTGAGCACAACCCCGATTGTTGTCCCGCTAGCGTCACAGTGAACCTCAAACAACTTCTGGAGATATGGTAGCCTCAAGATCGGCCTCTAAGTAATCTTCTTCTTCAACAACTGGAAACTTAGCTCTGCTGCTTCTGTCCACCGAAAAGGATGGCTGGCCTTTTTGATGGTATCTAGCATGGGTGCACAAATTTCGCTGAAATTTTTGATAAACTTCCTATAAAAACTTGCCAATCCGTGAAAGCTACGTACCCCAAACGGACTTTTCGGAGATGGCCAATTTACTATTGCTGTCACTTTCTCCGGATCCATCTTCAGTTCATTTTCTGCTACCACAAACCCCAAATAGATTAATTCCTTTTGCAGAAAAGTACATTTCTTTAAGTTTATCAGCAGTTTGTTCTGCTGCAGTTTTTCCAGTACCTTACGTACATGTTGTAGGTGTTCTTCTCTTGTCCTACTAAAAATAAGGATGTCATCCAAGTAAAAACTACGAACTTCCCAATATACTCCTTCAGCATCTCATTCATTAACCTCATGAACGCACTGGGTGCATTGCTTAGCCCAGATGGCATAACCAGCCATTCGTATAGCCCCTCATTTGTCTTAAAGGTTGTCTTCCATTCATCACCCTCTCATATCCGAATCTGATGGTACCCTCTTTTTAAATCTCTCTTCGAAAAATAAGCTGCCCCACTTAAACAGTCCATCATATCATCCATCCGTGGTAGTGGAAATCTGTACCGGATGGTGATTTTATTGATGGTCCTTGAATCGGTGCACATTCGCCACTCTCCTCCCTTCTTGGGAGCGAGAACCGTTGGAACAGCACAAGGGCTTAAGCTCTCCCTTATCAAACCCTTGTCCAACAGCTCCTGCACCTACTTCCTGATTTCTTCATTATCCTTGGGGCTCATTCGGTATGCTGCTTTATTCGGCAAGCTGGGTCCGGGTATGAAGTCAATGTGATGACTAATGATTCGCTTGGGGGGTAACTTGTCTGGCAAGTCATCTACAACTATGTCTGCAAACTCCTCCAACATTTTTTGAATCTCTATGGGAAAATCGAATATTTCTGTATGTAGCAGGACTGTCCTAGCTTTCCTTACTACTGCATAACCTATCTTACTGTCCTCCACCTATTTTACAAACTGTTTCCCACTCACCAGCAATGCTTTGGTTTCACTTTCCTTAGGTGCTCCTTCTTCTTCTTTGACAGGGACAAGTGTATGCTTGATTCCATCCTTCATGAATTTGTAACAGTTGGTCACTCCATCATGGGTCACTTTCCTATAAAATTGCCAAGGTCTGCCCAAAAATATGTGACAGACATCAATTGGCATGATGTCACAGACAACCTTGTCCTTGTATTTGCCTATCTGAAACTCAACTTCGCTCTGTTCATCCACCAGCAATTGATGGCCCTTTTTCAGCCATGAAACTCTATATGGATTGGGATGCTTTGAGCGTTTAAATTCCAACTTTTCCACCATTTCTGTGGACAGTAAATTGTTAGTACTTCCGCTGTCAATTATTAGTTTACAACGCTTACCTCGTGACTTACAGATCGTCCTGAACAGAGCCTTACGCTATGTCTCTTTGGTATTCTCCTTGACTGGTTTCAATAGCACCTTATGCAGCACCAAAGCTTCTCCCATCTCTGGAGCATTCTCCGCCTCCTGAGGGAGTGTTGCTGCTTCATCTGGTTGCGCCACATACGCACCCCGTTGTCCAGTTGGTTCTGCTTCTGGACACTCAAACGAGCGGTGCCCCCACTTATGACACCTATAGCACTGATAACCATCCCCCCTGCCTCGGCCATTTCCTCTGTCATGCTGGGACGATCTGCCACCTCTCGCACTCTCTCCTATATCTGTTGTTCCAGAAGTTTTCGAACTGCTAGCTTCCTTATTGCTGTTAGTAGTTCGGCCCCTGCCATAGGACTGGCCTTTTCCTCTGCTGCCCCCTCATCCTCTCTGGGCATTCTTCCTTCTATTAATTTTCTCCTCAGCCTTTATTGCGCTCTGATATGCCTCCTCGGTATTATTCGGAGATAAAATACTTATTTCATCTAAAATGTCCATCCTCAGCCCATTAACATACCTGGTTGTTCTTTCTGTTGTATCCTCTGTGTATCCTGCCCGCAAATTCACTCGATAGAACTCCTCCGTGTACTCTTTAACCGTCAGTCCTTTCTATCTCAGATTCTGCACCTGCCTGTGCAATGCAATCTGATAATCCCTTAGCAGAAATCTGCCCTTCAACTTGGCCACCATTCTTGACCAGGTTTTGATCGGCACCTTATTCAATCTCCTCCTCTCATTTTGGACACTATCCCACCATAGGGCTGCATGTCCCTTCAGTTTCGTCGCCGCAAACTTGACTCTGCGATCTTCGTTGACTTCCTCGCACTCAAAGTACTTATCCATCTCGCTAATCCAATCTAGCAAAACCTTGATAGACAGGCTGTCGTCATATGTTGGGAGTTCTGGTTTAGGTTTATTGCTTTCTAATAAAACAGATCTCAGCAATCTCACTTCCACGGATTCACCTTCCGGTACATTTCCTACCTCTTCTACTTCCTCTTCACTAGCATCGCCTAACTCTGGATCTCTCCGTCTACCTGCTTCTACTGCCTCCAAACGGGAAGCAAGAATTCTGACCTCCTCTCTTAACCCTTCATCTGCCAATCTGTGAACACCTCTGCCACCTCGGCCACCTCGACCATGACCTTGTCGTCCTACTTCCATATCCTCAGTCAACTTAATGCTCCGATACCGCTCTGATGTAACCCAACCTCACGGTCCCGCAACTCTATGTGACTTGGGCTTAGTCGGCGGTCGCCAGACTCAAAATATGGTGGTTCTTTTCCAGTGGTCATGTGCAAAGTTGGTGATGTGTATTGGTTTGTAGCTGCGGGCAATTACTGCCGCATTTAACTCCACTCAATGTGCCTCGGGCCTGGCTCCTCTGCGCGTTCTTAGGAAAAATATCTCGGTCCTGTATTCATTCGAGAGGGTTCAATTCTGGTGTTCGATTGCTGTGAGGGTTTGAATGTGGTCTTGCCTTTTCTATGACTGTAAATTCTCTGCAACTGGTTATTGGTTTGCCCAACCTCAATGGAGTAATACCTTCTCGCTTCTACTAGCTCGCTTGTTGGTTAATGCCCACGGTAAGTCTCCGGGTTTCATTCGACTGTTCTTTGCCTTGAGATTGTCAAGAAGTTTGAGTTCTTTACTAGGTCCTGCATTCAGCTCTTGTCGTGCTATCACCGTTGTCGTGTTGTTACTTCTATTCTGGTTTGGTCACTCTGATGTGGTTAATGGATGCCTGTAATAACTGTTTTATGCTCGGTTGTGTTGCTTTTCATCGCTCTCGGCTGTTCGGTAACAAATCACCAGGTTTTGGCAACTTCCAACAAGTATACTCTTCCTCCTTGCTTCAATCTAAATTTCCCTATTGAGATTCATATTAACCAGGGTTGCTCCTTTGGTCTCCGTTTCAGTTGTTCGGCTAGGCTCTGCTTCTCGGCTTCTCGGTCCACTTGCGCAGGTAACTAGCACCCAAACTCTTTTGGTTTGCAGCTGTTTCGATGATTTAATGGTAATGCTTAGACAATGATGTTGCATTGTTGCTTTTGCAGGTCATGGTTCGACCTGGGCTTGTGGGTTCCTCCGGGTTTTAATGCTCAAAAGGATAGCGTAATCTTCGGTAGGCTCTGGTTCTCCAATGCTTGTCAACACGCGGTAGCTTCCTTAATTTTCTTTAGTTTTCTCTGGTCGATTGTTGTTGCCGTGAGCTGTTGTTATTCCCTGTATATTCTTAGTCTCGGTCACTTGTTCCATGAGTCATTTGTCGATGGGAACGTTGGGGTTTTTTATTCCCAAACCCTAGGACAAGGTTTGTCCAATTCTTGGACGTGGCACTTGGGTTTTGTCAACAATTATATATTGTAATTAAATATGAGTCGACTTAAATGAGAACTGGTTGAGCTATGGTTTCATTACTCAGAAATTATGTGGAATTCTAGGTCTTGAGGCATTACCTTTCTCTGTAGATTGCTTCTTTGGTTTGATGTGCGGTTCTGTTCGTTCCCGAGCCTCTGATGGTGACACTCCTATAAACGGGGTCCCTTCACATCATATTCCGCTTGCAATATATAGTCAGTTATTTTCTTGATAGTCTGTTCATTTGTTGAGAATACAAAAACACTGTAACCTCACCGTGGCTTCCCTCTGGTTGTCAACACTGTTAGTTTTGATTCGTTATGCAAGAAAGAAAGTTTTGTTATTCAGCAGACAGACAGTATTTGTATACAGATAAACGATTATAAATTAGATCTATTTCTCTTATTTCATATTTGTGAAATTGCAGAACCCTGCCTTGGTGTTAAATCTCTTCTTTTATATGTTGAAATTACAGTTAATTCGAGCTATCCCTCACGGTCAGTTGAACGGAAAATAGTTTGTTAAACAGTTGTTTAATTATTATTTACAAGTTCTGCTTGTAGACAGTTTTGTTTCTTTTTGTCTTTCCTAATTTAATAGATCAATTTCTAACTGTATATTATTTCTATTAAACTTATAATGACCCTAACCAACACTTAACTTTATATGACTTCCTAAACTCGAAAATAAAAGAAAACATTCCAGATACTTGTCAACCTTCCAACCTAGCGAGACTTCACCCAGTCATGGTGAGCTAGATGCTCCTGCATCAAAATGTTTTACCAAAATTAAGGAAGATGCCATACTATAATTGTAATACCATGGTGTATCAATATGACATTCCAAAAAACCATAACTCATTTCACAATCAAAATATTTTATAAATATTTTATTTTAATTTTAATTTATTACATTTTTTTAATAAAATCTAAAAGTAAAAAGGTTTAACATTAATTTTCGCATTCAAAAATAAAATTGCATGAGATTTGATCCCTCTTGGTGCTTGGTAAATCCAGAGTTAAGATGCATCTATGTTGGTGGTTAAAAAGATGATATTTCTATTATTTTTAAATGATAATAAAGATTAATATTCATTGAGAATAAAAATATTTTATTAAACTTTAAAGAGGTAAAATATTATTTAGACTTATTTAAAATTTTATTTCTCTATTTCAAAAGATTAATAAAACCATTCCAAAATCACCATAGTTTGGCTAAGACAAAATGTCAAAAAGCTTGGTAGCACAACAAGTATTTTGAAATTTAAATATAATTTAAGTATATGATGAACAATTTAAGTGAAAGTTTCTTTCAACCTTATTAATGTTGCAAAGGTGACAAACTCTTTCATCCTAAAGAGTTTTAGTAATTGACTAACTCATAATTTTACTATAAAAACTCATTAACATTTCTTTTTATTTATGTTTATTTTTTCCTTTACACTACTCAAGACAAAAGCATACTTTAGATTTTTGAAAATTTAAGTTAACCATCACTTTATAGATTTAATTTCTTTTTATTCTTTTAACACATTAATAACCACTAGTGTAAAAGTAAAAAATCTATCCAAATAAAAAGCTTCTTACTCAGAGCAAGATTAAACCAACATAAAAATTTGAAAATAAAATTAATGGAAATTATGAATTTGGTTTGAAAATGAATACTATTTCTTGAATAAAAGAAAAATGTGGCATCAAATATTTCTAAGTAAAAATATATTGTCTTAAAAATATAAGAACTTCATGGACTTATCATTGTCCCTAAACTCTTTTGGTGCATAGAAAAGATGGTGCCACAATGTTTTATTAAGATACTATGTGGTGGAAAGGTTGTTTGTTCGAAACCTCGTGGGCAAAAATCGAGTCATGCTAAGTGCTAGTGTCACCCAGACCGAGTACAATTCGTGGGGGATTTTAGGCCTTAGATACCCCTAGATCATAGTTAATCAATCCACAAGTTATGTGTTCCCGCCATCTCAAGAATCACATTATTAACAACCAAAAATAACCATTGCTTCTAGAACCATGGTTAACAGCAATAAATTTCAACTTTAAAAATATATTTCATTTTATTTTATTTTATGGATTTTATGATTAAAAAGTTCAAAAAATGTTGGTGATTTTAAAGAGTTTATTGAATTAATTTATTTAGTATTTTTTATGTTGGATTATTTTGATTTGTGGTCAAGACGTTGGTAACTATTATAAAAAGAGAGATAAACAAAAATGTAATAACAACACATTAAGATAACAACATATGAACACCATAAATTATCTTGCAGGAAAACCAACTCCTAATAATAGATCTATTATTCTTTGGCTCAAGGTTTTCATACAATGAAGTCATCATTCCTTTAAATATGATACATTACATCAAAATAACACTGGAAAAACCACGAGTTACTATATCTTGAGCTCGTAACTAGAAAGGATAAACATGTTAATGATTATTCAAATTGACTTTGTGATGAGACAAGTTTAGCCTAATTATCCTAACAATTATCCCCTTAAAATTGACTTGGGGAGATTAAATTAGATATTTTTTGAAGTCCATAGAAAAAAAATTACCATCCATCAAAATACATGGGCAGCCATTTGTTGTATTCATCATTTTTCTTGGACAATTTTTCTTATACATGGCTCATCAACCATCTCACATCTTGAAATTTCACATTCCCCCTTCAAGCTAGCGTATGGGTACACATTCCATCGTAATACCTATTCAAGTGGACCGTATCACAATTTGATCATATGTAACTCCATGTTCCACTACACTACAACATGTATGCTTGAATTATAGGTCTTACAACAAAAACCTCAAACTAGTATATGAGTACATCTGCCACCTTTGAACCTATTCAAGTGGTTTATTCCACAATTTGATCCTTCCTCTTCTCTGTGCATGAGAGGGATGGCATCATGTGCATCATGTTATAATATGTGTGCTTGAATAATAGGTCTTACAACAACCTTGGGCAATACGTCTTGCCTATGACTAGGCTTTACAACTTGGACCAAACACTCTAGCCGATCATGCACTACTACAACTATCTATAACATGATATCTCCTTTAGCATGGCTTGACACCATTAAATCCATCTATGTTCCCTATTCCATGCATTTATAGAACCTTTATCTCACTATATACCCATGAATTTAAGTGTCTTTATATTATGCCTCCACTTGGTAATCATGTACTATGATTGTCTCACCATGACTCGTCCTTTCAAACTCATTTACACTCATTAGATCAAAAACCCAAATCCAAATCGAATGCTCTCCTTATGCCACTTCATCACTATTAACATTGTAAGTGATGTCTATAAGCATTGACCTCACTAATCCATGTGCCTTCTAACTACAACTCAATTATCCTCAACACAACCTAAATATGCTAGATTCATCTCTCCAAAGCCCATACACAAATACAAAAACTTTATTGCATAAAGTGTTCTAACCTTGACTTTGGTACCACAATTCGGAAAAAAGAGATAAATGAAAAACATAATAGCAACACATAAATGCAACAACACATGGAAACCATAAATTATCCTAGAAACCCTTGGGGGAAAACTATCTCCTAATAATAAATCTATTATTCTTTGTCCCAAATATGTCTTACAATGGAGTCACTCATATAATTGAGTCATCATGCCTTTAAATAAACTACATTACATGAAAATACCATGTGTTATTGAAACTTCAAAATTATAAACTACCAATGTTATGCTTGTTAGTGATCATATCAAATTGATTTTATGATGAAGCCAAGTTTACCCTAATAATAATTTTGAATGATCATCCTTTTCAACTTGTATGTTAATATTGTAACCAATAATATAAGTACAAGTAAATATTAAAACAATCTTTTCATTAAAATAATTAACCAAATTAATAACATTTTTATAAGCTAAATTAAGATTTATGTATATTTAACTTGTGGAGAAATAAATTCATGTTTTTCAACTTAAATTTTATTGTTTTTTATTAATATGTTTTTATAAATATTATAAAATTTAATGAAAGTAATTATAAATATCATTCCAAATATTTCTTTTGCTCGAGATTAAGGGGGCAGTGTTTGGTTTTTAATGTTGAAATGCTATTAAAAATATATGACTCCATTAGAGGTAGTCTCTACCATGATCATAAAAGATATTGGTTTTCTCACAAATATTTTTTATCCTATATTTACCAATTTTTTTTTAATTTTTTTTTAAATAACTCTTTATGATAAACTAGGAGATCACCTTCATTCAATTTAAAGAAACATGTCACTAAATCAAAACCCAAAAATATCATAGAAAAGTGAAAATCTACTCCCTTATTAACCACAACTAATTTTTTCAAATAATATAATTTTAAATAAAAAATTTCACCAATCAATTTACATTTTCTAATAATAATTAATAATAACTATTCTCTGTACTCATCTATTGTTGAATTATAATAAATTTTGTCATGTACGAAACTTATAATTAATCATCTCATTAAACTAAATTCTATTAAAGTAAAAAAAATGATGTGTAATATTAAAATTCTCATTTCAAAAATATTTGCAAGTGGGAAGATGCTTTAATTTATGCATTAAGGGTGTATTATTAGTCCCTGCCTCTGGCATAGCAGGGACTATAGCGTTCGATTGAGCGTTGAATTCATATTAGTTGTCGTTGACCAAACAATATATTGCCGTACATTTTAGGTTTAACCAATGTTTTAAATAAAATGTTCTGTGCAATAGAGTTTTATCCAATGTTTTTGTTTTGACCTCTTATTGCCAGCTCAACTGTATAATTTTCTCAAAAGTTAGGATAAAGAGTTTGGGGCTCCACTATGTACTTTTCTAAAAAGTTAGGATAAACAGTTTGGCAGGCTCGACTCTATGCTTTCATTTGCCCACCAGCTAGATAGCCATGCATAAGCTATGGTTGCCAGCGATATAGCCATGCATAAGCTATGCTTGATAGCCTTCCACCTATTTCAACTGCTACCTATTTCAAAAGTCATCTTAGCCTGCCAGCTACACAATCTTGGTTTTTGACATCCTTCCTTGGTTTCAGGATCCCATCGGTGAGTGATAACTGCATCCTTTCCATTTTGATAGATAGAATCAGATCCTGCATAGCTGAAGAATTCATCATAGAGAGCAGAGGCCGTTACATATCCTGCATATCCTCCTGACAATAGCCGAAGAAGTCATCAAAGAGAACAGAGGCCATAGAGGTTGGTATATAGAGGCAGATATTCAAAAGGGAACTCAAACACTCAACCTTTCAGCAAAAGAAAAGGTAAGGTGTTTTAAGCGTCCTTAAACTCTACCTACCCTATTAATGTTGAATCTGAAGTATATAATTAGATTCACTATAAAAAAACATACCTGTGCAGAGAAAAGAATGTGTGGTGACCCTCAAACCAAGCCTGTTTTGTTTTTGTAGCCATCTATATGAATAAACAAGCAATTTATCACTGTTAAATATTGTTAAATAAGGTAAAAATGCATTCTTTCAATGATTAACACGACGCTTTTGGAATTTAGTACATGCAAAATATTACCAAATTATTAATCACTCTGCTTTTGCAAGTTCTTACATGTAGAATATTACTAGATTATTACCTTCCAGCAATGGTAATGAGCACTACCGATGATTGACTATTAATTGCCCTTCTCAGAAATTGGCTTTCTCATAAATGCGAAGCAACTACAGTACTCCACTGCGTCAGCATCCAACTCGGACAACGTCAGGCTGGATGTTTGCATTTCTTTCGCAAACATTACTAGAACCTGCAATCATGGATATTTGCTGTAAACATATTCTTTTATTTCCACTGCTGCTTCCTTCCACTCCCCCTGAACTGTAAACATATTCCTTTATTTGCAATGATGCTTCCTTCCATTCCGCATGAACTGTAAACATATTCCATTATTTGCACTGCCACTTCCTTCCACCGCGCGGAGCTTCCTGTTCTCAGTGAAGGCAGTGTTATGATTTTTGAATTGAATGCGAGGCCGCTGTCAAGAATCACGCTGGGGGTCTGGCATTGATGGGCCAGAACCTCACCCTTAACGTGGCAAAGAAAGGCTTCTCGACTTCCGCACAGCAATTCACAAAACGCTGGAGCGGCGAAGTCACTTGGATCAAATCTGGAGCGGCCGGAAAGGTAGGTGGCTGAGAAGGGTTTGTTGTATTTGGGAATGGGGTCTCTGGTGGTGAGGAGGGGCCTTTCCATTGCCCAACGAACCATCGAGGCTTACAAGTGAGTGAAAACATTGAGGCCTAATATTTTTTCTGACCATCCAGCATTTCTACAAAAGTTCCTTCCAAATTTCTCTTTTCAGAATCCCACAAATGGTGATCATCTTCAGTTTTTTCATCTAATTGCTTTGCCCTGGCCATGAATTTATTCAACTCAGATTCCAATTCATTCATTTCTACTCTGCATTGGAATAAAACCCTCTCATCCTCCATAGAGGTTGCCGATAAAGAAGCTTTTTCTTCTCGTGAACTCTTCAGTTCTTCAACAAGGTGTTGATTCATTACATGCAACTTGGACTGGTCTGGTTCTGCCATAAAATTCATCTCTAAATGTGGATGTATTTCACTATGTACCAGCCATGAGACAACCTCAAGTGGTAGGTGATATCATAGCATGATTCTTACCCAAGAATCTGGATATTTTTGCTACAGTTCGGCGAGAGTTTGAACTCTTGGCCCTGAATTTCCACCATTTAGGCTCGCCAATATTCTTGTAGGCTTGACGAGGAACCTGACTAACCTGAAAAGGTTCATTAGCTCCCCATAGTGATGATTCATTCCTATGACCCTTTGATCTACGCATGCTAGAAACACCTGCACTCGACACCAGCTAGAGGGGGCACGTGGGCTTCATGCAAGTCCCCACATGCTTACGAACAAGTTTTCTGTTCAGGTGGATTGCCAATGTATTTGTATTTGGTTACGTGCATATTAGTGCATAAAGTTATTTCTATCTCTATCTTTATAATTAAATAAAATTAAAAATTCATTTTCATTATCCAATTCCATCTGATGAGTAAAATCTGCCTGGCAATTAAAAGCTATTGATTCCCGGGTAATCTGTTCCATTAAATATACATAAATCTTTGTTCTACTGAATAGAGATGTTTCGACGTAAATAGAATACAAAACAAGCTGCTTTGTAATGTCAAAACACTATCAGGTAAACCCTATTTCTTTCATTTCAAATTGGCTTTGATTGGAAAGCATTTAATTGTATGAATTTATAAACTGTTTCATCATAGTCGGTTCCCTAAGATTCTGTATAAATAATCTTTTCACGGGTGTGACTGAATGAGAAATATGTATGTATCTATACCAACTTTTCTACTTTTCCATGTGAGTTATTCCTCGCCTTTATCTTGTTTTGACCACTCAGCTCTTAACTTTACCATGAAAATTTTGTACAAAGAATAGCCAACGATGAGTCAAGTTAATTGAATTAAATGCGTAGCCTACGTGCCACTCATTAATAGGGAAATCACTGAACTACTACCGACGAATAATCGGCAAATGTCGATTTCACGTTAAAAATTTCCATCGCTTTCAATTTTCACAAGTAGATAACTCTATCCAAACTACTCTGGGGTGATTTAAGGTTCTGGAATATTTGGGATAGTTTTTATTTTGTTTTTATGATAATTATAAATTATAAAATGTCTGTTTCTTGTAAATGTAGTACTATCAAACATAAAAAAAAAAAAAAAAAAAAAAAAAAAAAAAAAAAAGTTATAAAATATTTTATATTATTAAATTTTCTAGTATGATGTCTTTTTTGACAATAGTTTGCTTAGTGAAATACGAGTGTAAAGTTAAAAAAAAATGTAAAAGAAGACAGCTTTTTTAACGGTAAGATAGACTCTCAGAAAGGAAAGATAAACAGAGTGCAACCATGGAGATATTTCATGATGATCATACAGCTTACGGAGGAACAGAGAAATAAAATGTAACTGCGTTTAGTTTTAACAAAAGTCTGTAGGGTTTTTTTTGTTGAAAAAAATTCCATCTCATGAGTAAAATCTGCTTGGCAATTAAAAGCTATTGATCCCCGGGTAATCTATTCCATTAAATATACATAAATCTTTGTTCTGCTGAATAGAAATGTTTCGACGTAAATATAATACAGAACAAGCTGCTCTGTAATGTCAAAATTTGAATACTTTTATTTTCAAAATCACCCATTATTCATCCTCCAATTCCGATGAAATTGGCGAACGAACAGGAACTTTGGATCCACGAATAGACTACCTACTTCCCTCCAATATCTGCAAATTTTTGCTCCCACAAATACTCAGATTCCACGTTGGACGGAGCGGTAAGAGACGACACTGGCAGTGTCGCCGACGTTGGCATCGTGTGGTCATGTCATCTGATATCATGTGAATTGATACCTTAAAAAAAAATTAGAAACATCATACACGACAATCATTACTCAGAACCTATCCTGGTTTTTGTGGAACCACCTGCTATAGCTTGTTGAGGCTGCTAACCTGACTGAGGGTGCTGAATACATTGGCAACTCAAACAAAGTTTCTCAACCCTGGCAGGGACTACCGCTACGACAATGGCTCCCTTGTTTTATGTAGATGTCAATCTATAACACAATTTTAATAGACCAATATTGTTAATTTAATGCAATAGTGTTCATTTAGAAAGTTTTGTATCAAGAATATATACACTTGTGGTGTTAAAAAACATGAAATACCATGGCATCACGTAAATCTATCAATTTAATGTGGAATGACTTGATGGGTAAGGTATTAACTTGGAATCTTCTATTGAAAAGACGTAAAGTTTGTCTGGTCATTTGTGTGCTCTATAGAACAGGCGCAAAATACAACAAGAATCTATACTTATACAATACTCTTATGTACACATGGTGGGTCAACAAAATATATGCTCAATCTCTAACACAGAGGATTGTCCAAAACCCTATTATGAGAAGCATTTTGTTAAATGATAGACAATTTTACCTTTCATAGTTGTATGGCCATTTGGATTGCTCATTAATTCATTACTGCCCATATTTATGCAATACTCTTCTTCACACGTGATGGAACAACAAAATATATGCTCAGTCTCTAGTATAGAGGATTGTTTAAAACCCTAGTATGACAAGAATTTTTTTAATAAATAAAGAGTTTTACCTTTCGTAGTTGTATGGCGATTTGGACTACTCATGAATTCATTACATTCCATGAGACTTATTTCTCCCCTTCTGAAACATTGGGCCAAATTTAGTCAAAGGTGTCCTACTTCCTCATTAGAGAGAACAAGGCCCCCATTTTTTTTAAAATGACAATCAACAACTACGCCTTCATCGTGCTCATGTGACATGGGGTCAATTCAAATAGTAACCAATATAACTACCTAGGTGGACACTCGTTGCCCACAACAGGAGGCCATTGGTTAACATCATGAGGATTTGAACATGGGACCTTTGTAATCACATTTACTTTTTATTTTCATGGGCTTGCCAAGTGAGCTCCTCCAAGGTGGCTACCAAAACCCCTTAGGTTATGAAGAAGATGAACTTAGATAAGCATCAAGTCTATTTTTTTTATTATCGAGAATGCAGAGATAGAGATTTAATTATGTGCTAGGATTATTCTCTTTTTGTTAGATGCATAGTACTACATTTCTAAAGCCAATGGACATGCTACCACAAACAATGTTGGTGATTTTAGTGCTTTGCTTTATCTTTTCAAACTTGCTCTATAAATTTCATTCAACTCTTTGCAAGTCTTTAGTGACTCATTAGTGGTAATCAATTGGATGTAAGATAAGGTTTTTGTGGTAAATGACTTGTTATTTCATCATAAAAACTTGTTATAGACTCTGAAGAACAAATTCCAAAGCATGGATTTTTGGCATATCTATTGGGAACAAAGATGGATGCCGATAAACTTTCAAAAGTAAGATTTGATATAAAAACCAATTTATTTATAAGAATTTAACTCTAAGATCCTATCAAATAGAACCAATTGACTAGTTCATTTAGGTTTGTTGTGGTCTCATTTAATGAGAAGATTGTATCTTTAAATTTCTTATATATAACATCTTGTTGAAAATTTTGTCTAAAGATATAACTATTAGAAACTAAAAATGATTCTTCTTTTATCTTTTTTGGAAACCATGATTATTGAAGCTTTGTAAAACTAGAATATATTTCGATTTTTTCTAAATAAAAAATACATTTTTTTAACGAAAAATACATACATATACCCTCAAACTCATATAATTTTATTTTTTATATTTTAAAACTTTATTTATCTTAAATATATAAGTATTATATAAAAAATAAAACATATAATAAAACTATATATATATATAACCATTTAGGTATGAAAATAATCCATAAAGTGTTATTCAAAGATGAATAGTGGGCTAAAATTAAAGGATCCTTTCTCTAATTTGGAAATTGTGAGTAAGTGATATGGGGTTTAACGGTAAGTTTCGTTGGGTGAAACCCACGAGACGGAGGTTCAAATCTCGTTGAGTACATGGCCTGTTGTGTCTTAGCTAGAAGAGTAGGCGACCCCAGAGTGGACGTCTCGGCTCTTGTTGAGGCATAAGTTCTTGCTATGTGTGGCTTGCAGGTTGCTGCACCTAGCCTAGGTTTATAGTGGCAGCCAGTTGGATTTGATCCTGGGCCTGCCAGGATAACTCTCACCAGTTACGGATTGTCCTAGTGTTAAAAAAAAAAAAAAAAAAATAATGTTGTTCAAGATATACATTGTTGGCTTCTATATGAACTTTTATAAAACACCAATTAAGAGTCGTTGATATTCAAAACCATTTATATAAATAATGAGAAATAATGTTTACATGCTTAGTTTAAAATTAATTTGGAATTATATTGAGAGAATATCTCTTCTTTATCTATGTTTAAAATCTTTTGGATCTCAATCCAACTATGTGTGTGTTATATGTGATCTCTACGTCGCCCATTTCTTAGAGTTTCGGCTTACCTATCTGCGTGCTAGTAACAGATCGATAGCCCCACACCTACGCAAATGATAGACACCTTCATCAATGAAGATGCTGACGTGAAGGCTACTCCAAAGGGTCCTATTTTTTGCCATAGATCTCTATATGTTAACAATCTCATGGTCAAGATTTATCGTCTCACTTTTTCCCATCAAACTGTAGTGTATCCATGTGTAGGCAACGTCGTGAAGTAGATAGCGAGTACAATACTTCGAAAGAGTTGTGAGGGCTTTGGAGCTCGAGATTGAGGTGGAGCTGAATACCGAGCAAAGTTGTGAAGAACGATGCGTGTGGGCTCAAACTGTGCAAGGAGTTGAAGCCATTACTGCATGTGTTCGAGTTGTATTGTTGCATATGTCGTGCACGGGTAAGGAGCCAATACCGATCGGGGTTCAAGATCCACGTCATAGCACTTAATCCACTGTTATATTCAAATCGAATACATGAGCTGAGCTATCGGGTAGTATGGAGTGCAGAGGCACTTGAGCTGTACATTTCATCTGACTGAAAATCCTTCTTCACCTGTTAGTTTAGTAGGTTGTCGTCCAAATTCGTTGCTCCGCGTGTCATCGCTTACACATCTAAATCGTAGACCAGACTATTGTTGGTCACGGTGGAATTCAAAACGATGCAGTTGTGAGCTCGATTCAATGTTATGATAGTGAGCGTGGTTTGAAGTTGCTCTTTCTACGTGCCATGGAGATGTAGAGGATATTGCTGCTGAAATTTTATTAGGGGCTTCATATACCTGTTTCACCACAGCCAGCTAAAATACAATTGCCAGAACTCCTTTGATCGACCAAAGAAAACCAGTGTATGTGAATGAATTTAATTTTTTGGTTTTTGCGGCTGTTTATTTTGCTAGATGTTGCAGCTTGTAAATTTGTAATGTATTGTCGTCATGTCACCGTAATTCTGGTTGTCAATAAGTGACATTACTCTGATCAACTATTGTCACCAGTTTGACTCTTCGTTGGAATTGGTCGTTTCTAGACAGATTTATTTGTAGGAAGTATTGATAGATATGACACAGAGGATACTGGTTGGAGCTGCATCCAAGGTTAAAAAATTATATTTTGTCTGAATGTGTGAGTTTGGTGTATTATTTTGTATTTATAATGCTTTGATAAAATTTTAAATAAATAACCGATTAAGCAGTAAATTAATATAATTTAAATTATAGTTTTTGATATTTTTTTGGTCGCTGAAGAACATATAGTTAATTTGATTATGTGAGTTTGTTATATTTCTATGGGTTTTATTGTGTTTCGGGTTTCAAGAGCATCAATTACAAGTTATTTTTGGGTATGTAAGTGTGTATGTAAAGGAAAGTCAGTGGTATAATTGACTGTTGAATATGCTCAATATCCAGATAACTTATCTATATAACATTGAAAATTGTAGTTTGTTGCATTTTAATAGATGGTAGTTAGTCCATATAGTGGTTTAGAGATTGACCTTGGAGAGGTCAATAATCAACAATTCTACAAAGTTCGTCAATGATAGTAAGAGACACTTATGTTTTATATAGAGGTCAAGTGGTAACTTTAGTTGTGGTGAAGAAAGAGCGGTATCTACAAGATTCCAAAGTGGATATGAGTGTTGATGAAGACCAACCAGACATAGATATTTTTTTTATTGAAATATCTTAACCTCCTATTTACATTTGGAATTTGTTGGATCTCCATCGATATAAATATATATGTATCATATTTGTGAATAAAAAATAATTGTAATGTTTGTAAATTAATTGTCTTTCTTAAATGTATTCTCATCCAATCCAACTTATACTTAGATGGAAACATTATTGTCAATACTCTTCAATGATGTACAAGAGTGATATACTTGTGTGCCTCTGCAACATAGATTTGACCCTGCACAGATTTACCATCCCATGTAAGGATATCTACCTTCTTCATCACTGTAATATCAGTCAGGTATAGGTTGCTCACATGCATGTCCCATATCTATAAATCTAAATCCCGAGAGCATATCCAAAAAGGATAGATGAAGGTGGCATCATCTGAAACTTGTATTTGATTTAAGAAATAAATACCCAAATTATGAACGTACCCAATAAGTGTGATATGCAATCTATGATTTCCAACAAAACCTCTAATAGGATCTAGACACATCTCCACCAAAGTGTTTGTTATATAACATACATTATTAAAGAACACTAATAAGATAAATATTGATACTAGCAAAAACACACAATAGGACAATGCACAAAGAACACGAGGTTATTGGGAACGAACTCCAACCAATGTTCCATTAGACTTTGAGTATATTTATACATAAATGATATAGTTGGAGTGGTTGTACCTACTCTCCACCAAACTCTATTTACTTTATCTTACATATTTAGTGAGGATTATTGACATTTACGCAATACATAATATATGATGATAACATAGCTCTAAACACCCTTACAACATCTCCTCCACCTTCTCCTCCACCGTCATCATGATACTTTTATTCCTCATCATGATACTTTTATAACTTTTATTCTTCCATGGATGTATCTGCTTTCTTTCTAATGATAGGGCTTTCCCTCTTATTTGTAACTAACTGACTTAATGAAGCACCCCAACCCACTGGGTTACCATATTGAAGGCACTTATCACAAGAATTTGAGTGGACGTCTAGTCCTCATCATATGCAAAAAAAGGTGTATCAAACTCACTGGACCACTTGTTCCATCAGCGAGAGCGATTGGTGATGGAAATATGTTATGTATTCAAATTTGCAACCGGTGTGACACCTCCAATGAGTTGTTACATAAAACAATGTTTAAAGGTTGATGGTGAAACCAACCATGGGTTCAGGGACAAATCGAAGGATGAGAGAGGAAAGAATAACAAGCCGCGAGGGGGAAATGGTTATGAACCCTTTCATTCTAAATCTATGAAAGAATTGAAGGATAAAAAAAATTCTAGGAGCTGAGTGTTTTGTCTTTTAATTGACTGTTGTGTCTTTTTATTGAAAATATGTCATAGGAGGAGCTTTACTAGAAGAATTTTGAAATATATTTATCGAAAAAGAATATTCTTTAATAGTTGATGTATTGTATATTTGAGAACTCGAGGATCCTTCAATATCTTATATAGTGTATATTTGAGAACTTAATCCTTAAGGCGTAAGTTAAAAACGAAAACCACTTTCTAGCCGACATGTTGATTTATAAATTCAGCAATATTTATCACTATTCGACCAAGGTTATTTAACTTCAACTTCGCTTTTGAATTTCAAACATCTAAGATCCAAGGATTCTTCTTATAAGATAAATGCGAGGATACACAGATGTACCCAGGGGTTTTTGAATCTGGAATTTCTCTTCTATAAAGATATGGGAGTGAATACCTAACTTGATTTAGAATATTTAGATTTTAAATCGCTAGTTATCATAGCTTATGTGTAATATATTTGTGTGACTTTTATATTTATTTATTTCTATATAAAAATTTGAATTTTTATTGTGTTGAGAGCCTTTTTTATTACTGTGTTGAGAGCTTTTTTTATTAGTTTAGTATGGGTTCATGTTGTAATGGTGTAATATTTACATATACACTCAATTAAAAAATAAATAATAAAAAGTTAAAATTAGTTATATTAAAATTTTGTTTTATTATTAAAATTAAGAAATATTTTTAAATTAAAAAAATTATAATATATATATATATATATATATAATATATATATATATATATATATATATATATATATATATATATATATATCATTAAAATATATAATATATAAAAAGTAGCTATAACATGTAAATTAAAATAATGATTTTGGAATCATATTTAAATTTGATTAATAAATACATAAAAACTTAATATTTACAATATAACAAGATTCTTAACCATGGATCTTCACCTCCACATTACCTTAGATATTATAAACTTGTAAATAGGATTTATTACAATATCATGAACAAATAGCATGGTTTATCAATATCACATTCCAAAAAAACATAACTCATTTCACAATCAAAATATTTTATTTTCATTTAATTTTATTACGTTTTTGTAATTAAATCTAAAAGTAAAAAGGTTTAAAAATAATTTTTTCATTCAAAAAAAAATTACATGATGGCATTTGGTAAATCCAGAGTTAAGATGGATATATGTTAGTGGTTAAAAAGATGATATTTCTATTATTTTTAAATGATAATAATGATTAATATTCATTGTGAATAAAAATAGTTTATTAAACTTTTAAAAGGTAAAATATTATTTAGACTTCTTTAAAATTTTATTTCCCTATTTGAAACGATTAAGAAAACCATTCCAAAATCACCATAGTTTGGCTAAGATAAAATATCAAGAAGCTTGGTAGGGCGACAAGTATTTTGAAATTTAACTGTAATTTAAGTATATGTTCAACCCTATTAATTCCGCAAAAGTGACAAACTCTTTCATCCTAAAGTGTTTCAGTAATTGACTAACTATTACTTTTACTATAAGAACTCATTAAAATTTCTTTTTATTTTATGTTTATTTTTCCTTTACACTACTCAAGACAAAAGCATACTTTAGATTTTGAAAATTTAAGTTAACCACCTCTTTATAAATTTAACTTCTTTTTATTCTTTTAACACATTAATAACCACTAGTGTAAAAATAGAAAATCTATCCAAATAAAAAGCTTCTTACTCAGAGCATCATTAAATCAACATAAAAATTTGAAAATAAAATTAATGGAAATTATGAATCTTCCTTGAAAGTGAATCCTAGAATAAAAGAAAAATGTGGCATCAAATATTTCTAAGTAAAAATATCCTCTCTTAAAAATATAAGAATTTCATGTACTTAAAATTGTCCCTAAACTCCTATGGAGCATAGAATAGATGGTGACACAATGTTTTATTAGGATACTATGTCGTGGAAAGGTTGCTTGTTCGAAACCTCGTGGGAAAAATCATGCTAAGCGCTAGTGTGTCCCAAGCCGAGTACCATTCGTGGGGTATTTTATGCCTTCAATACCCCTGGATCATAGTTAATCAAGCCACAAGTTATGTGTTCCCGTCATCTCAAGACTCACATTTCTTAACAGCAACAACAAAAAAACCATTGCTCCTAGAACCATGGTTAACAACAATAAATTTTAAATTTAAAAGTATATTTCATTTTTTTTAATTTATGGATTTTATGATTAAAAAGTTTTAAAAATGTTGGTAATTTTAAAGAGTTTATTAAATTAATTTATTTACTATTTTTTATGTTGGATTATTTTAATTTGTGGTCAAGATGTTGGTAACTATTGTAAAAAGAGAGATAAACAAAAACATAAAAACAACACATAAAGATAACAACATATGAACACCATAAATTATCTTGCTGGAAAACCAACTCCTAATAATAGATCTATTATTCTTTGGCTCAAGGTTTTCATACAATGGAGTCATCATTCCTTTAAATAGGATACATTACATGAAAATAAAATTGGAAAAACCACAAGCTACTATATCTTGAGCTTGTAAGTAGAAAGGATAAACATGTTAATGACTATATCAAATTGACTTTGTGTTGAGCCAAGTTTACCCCAACTATCCTTACAATTATCCCCTTAAAATTGACTTCGGGAGATTAAATTAGATATTTTTTGAAGTCCATAGAAAAAAAGTACCATCCATCAAAATACATGGGCAACCATTTCTTGTATTCACCTTTTTTCTTATACATGGCTCATCAACCATCTCACATCTTGAGATTTTGCATTCCCCCTTCAAGCTAGCATATGGGTACACCTTCCATCGTAATACCTATTCAAGTGGACCATTTCACCACTTGATCATATGTAACTCCATGCGCCACTAGACTACAACATGTATGCTTGAATTATAGGTCTTACAACAAAAACCTCAAGCTAGTATACGAGTACATCTGCCACATTTGTACCTATTCAAGTGGTTTATTCCACAATTTGATCCTTCCTCTTCTCTACGCATGAGAGGGATGATATCATGTGCCTCGTGTTATAATATGTGTGCTTGAGTAATAGGTCTTACAACAACCTTGGGAAATACATCTTGCCTATGACTAGGCTTTACAACTTGGACCAAACACTCTAGGCGATCATGCACTACTACAACTCTCTATAACATGATATCTCCTTCACCATGGCTTGACACCATAGAATCCATCTATTTTCCCTCTTCGATGCATTTATGAAACCTTTCTCTCACTATATACCCATGAATTTAAGTGTCTTTAAATTATGCCTCCACTTGGTAATCATCTACTATGATTGTCTCACCTTGGCCCGCCCTTTCAAACCCATTTACATTCATTAGATCAACAATCCAAATCTAAATCGAATGTTCTCCTTATGCCACTTCATCACTATTAACATCGTAGGTGATGTCTATAAGCATCGACCTCATTAGTCCATGTGCGTCCTAACTACAACTTAATTATCCTCAACACAACCTGAATATGCTAGACTCATCTCTCCATAGTCCATATACAACCACAAAATAATTATTGCATAAAGTGTTCTAACTTTGACTTTGGTACCACTATTTGAAAAAATTAGATAAATGAAAAACATAATAGCAACACATAAATGCAACAACACATGGGCACCATAAATTATCCTAGAAATCCTTGGGGGAAAACTAGCTCCTAATAATCAATCTATTATTCTTTGTCCCAAATATGTCTTACAATGGAGTCACTCATATAATTGAGTCACCATGCCTTTAAATAAACTACATTACATGAAAATACCATGGGTTCTTGAAACTTCAAACTTATAAACTACCAATGTTATGCTTCGTAATGATCATATCAAATTGATTTTATAATGAAGTCAAGTTTACTTTAATAATAATTTTGAATGATCATCCTTTTCAACTTGTATATTAATATTGTAACCACTTATATAAGTACAAGTAAATATTAAAACAATCTTTTCATTAAAATAATTAATCAAATTAATAACGTTTTTATAAGCTAAATTAAGATTTATGTATATTTAACTTGTGGAGAAATAAATTGATGTTTTTCAACTTAAATTTTATTGTTTTTTATTAATTTTTTTCTTATAAATAATATAAAATTTAATGCAAGTAATTATAAATATCATTCCAAATATATCTTTTGGTTGAGATTAGGGGGTAGTGTTTGTTTTTTAAAGTTCAAATGCTATTAAAAATATATGACTCCATTAAAAATAATCTCTACCATAATCATAAAAGATATTATTTTTTTTACCAATATTATTTAAGCCATATTTACATTTTTTTTGTATGTTATGTTTAAAGACGAACTCTGTATGATAAGCTAAGAGATCATCTTCCTTCAATTTCAAAAAACATACCACTAAATCAAAACCCAAAAACATCACACAAAGGTAAAAATCTAATCCTTTATTAATCACAATTAATTATTTTAATTATTTCAAATAATACAGTTTTAAATAAAAATGTTCACCAATCAACTTACATTCTCTAACGATAATTGATAATAACTATCCTCCTTACTTTATAATAAATTTTATCACGTAGGAAACTTATAATTAATCACCATATTTAAACTCAATTCTATTAAAGTAAAAAAAATGATGTGTAATATTAAAATTCTCATTTAAGAAATATTTTCAAGTGTGAAGATGCTTTAATTTCTTTTGAAAATTTTGAAGGCATTCTAAGCAAGTGCTTGTGAATGATTTCATTTATGAATTATTGAAGGCTACCAGTGACACCGCCATCATATTTGTGAACGGGAAAAGAGATATATTAATATACGAAAGATTGGGTGGTGGATAGCAAAGCGGGCCTTTGGGAAGTGTAAGTGTCACGTTGATGTGGTTTAAATGTGTTTAAAGTTTATTATTGGAAAAAGCGAGCTTTCAAGTATAAGTATGCCCGGATTCCTTTTAAACGTGTTTGAAGGCTATGCTTTAATTATGTTTTTTTTTTTTCTAAAGCGTCATAAAATATTTAAAGGCTATGCTTTAATTACGTTTTCTTTTCTCTTTTCGAAAGTGTTACAAAATAGTTTTTTGTTTTTATAAAATAGCTTTTGTTTTTTAGGGCAGAGAATACGATTATATTTAAGCATTTTTTTATTACTCTTTGTTTCATTATGGGCTATAGCATTAGTCTCGTGGTCAAAGAGTGTTGATTTTGCATTATTTTGATGTGAATTTGCAATTTAAATTAAAATTTTAGGAAAATGTTAAATAATTTTATTTTCTCGTAAATTCAAATATGATTTTTTTTTTGGAAATTTTTTCTCTAATTTTTTATTAGCTGAGTGAGTTTTGATGAGACGCACTTCCCCTAGTGGGGAGTGTTTTATTTTTTGTATTTGTCAGTGCTGAAAATTGAGTTAAAAAAAATAAAATAAAAAACCTAATTTTGTGAGTGGTCATTTCATCGGTGAGTGTTTTGACACTGACACAGACACTATTATGCTATTGCTCTGCCCAATAATGCCGAAACTAACACAGATGCATGTCCTTTATGTGGGATGGTATGAACAAAGCACATGAGGCCACGTAGTATGTGAACAATATGAAATTATTAATGTCACCAGAGCGAGATATTCCACAACATAAGTTTTACCCACGCCGTGATTGCATCAAATCATTCCTCTTCTATTATGTTGACAACCACAAGATACAAATATAACAGCTCATTTTTGTGACTTATGTATTTGTTTAACATACGACTTCCACCCTTATTAAAATATTTATCTTAATCAAATCATAAATAATGTGGAGATATGCAATGATTGGATTACAACAAAAACCTAAGAATATAAAAAAAGATAATAGAATCCATAGATTATTTGCGTAAAAAGGCTCACAACTTATTCATATGAATTTCAACGACATTAAAAAAAATGTATGTCACATTTATTAAACTATTATGTATATCTGCACTTCTGCAACACATAATCGTTCTATGGAGGCATTCATTGTGTGAAGGTGCGAAGTAACCTCCACTCCTCCGCATAATGAAAGCATCTGCACAATTTGGGGGGCTAAGCAAATCTTTCATATTATTGTGTAGAGCTTTTCTTTTGCGGACCTCTACACATTGAAAGCTTCGCATCAGCAAACTCTCTTCCTCTTTTATTCCGTTTTTAAAATTTTACACATTTTGGAAGAACAAGAATTAATTCATTAAATAAAAATGGATCATTCATAACCTGTTATGTGTCTTCACAGACACAACTTGTTACAATATTGATTCGAATATGTAAATTCTTATTTTATAAATTTTGTTTCTACCTCCAAACCGAAAAGGAGAGAAGCCATGGTGTCTATAACTCAAATTGACTATAATTGCACTCCCTTTGTCATTTCCTAGAAATGTTCCCCTTGTCTTGCTATGGGATGTTAAAAGAATAAATGCCATTAGTTCCCCACTTCAGAGGGATTGTGTTGTGATGACGTCAATAAAGGAAAAATGTCATTGTCAAACCATGCGACACATGTGAGTGCAATGACAAAAGGGTAGACGAAGGTTGTCCTAACCATTTTCAAGAAGAGATTCCTATTGACATAACTAGAAAATCAAATATGACTCAACATATACACATATGGATCTGATATGCATATAAGGAAACCTTGGGAAAGAAGTCCTAATGATCCATTTAGCATACCAAACGCGATGCACCCACATAAGTCCACATATTGATTTCTTCCTAATCATGTTTTGACCTCACCATATTCCTTTGTTGGTGCTAATCATCATATCCAAGTGTCAGATATAAAATTCTAGGCTAAATCCTTCCTATTGCGCCAAGAGACCCATTCTACAGCCTAGTATGACCCTAATGTGTAAGTATGCCATGTCCTCAAAAAATAATTAAAATAATGTTCACTAATGTCAACTAATCTTAAATTATATATAACTTTTTAATTTTATTAATGGACTAAGATTAATTACTAAAATATAACTATCTATTTGAATGGATAGTAAATTATATCATGCATTTAACAGTTCCTTTATCATATACGTGATTTTAAATGTATCATAAATTTACCTTTAATTTTTTTTTACCACTTTAAAATTCTAAATTAGGTAAATTTTAGACATTTTTACTCTTTACTAAAGTCAACGCCATTTCTTAGATGAATGGAAAAAAGTTAATTCAACATAAAGAATCAAAAATCTCGCTCAAAAATATTTTAATATTTCTTTTACTAAACATTTGTAAAATAAATCTTTAAAAGGAAAATCCATACCCTAGGGATATATTAAAATCTTTAAAGACATAATATCTCCACATCAAAGTTGTAATATTTCAAAATATTAATTTCATGTAGTTTTATTATAAATTTTGTTATCATGCCATATAAAAAAAATCATTAAATCTAATATTGATATTACAATATTAATATTATATTTAATATTAATATTGATATATTATAATATTAATATAATTAAATTTAATAAATTTGGATTAATGCAATATCAAATTTAATATAATATTCCATTTGTTATATTACAATATATATTAATATATCATGATATATATTAACTCTGGATATATATGGACGGAAGAACAAAGATGTAGAGTGATAGACGTTGAGAGATAGGGGGAGTGACAAGGGAGAGGAGGAGATACAATGTAGGAGATGGAAGAGGAGGAATGAAGAGAGAGAGAAAGAGAAGAGTGAGAGAGGGAGAGAACGGTAAGAGAGAGGGGGGAAGAGATAGTGACAAGGTTGGAGGGCAGAGAGAGAGAGAGAGAGAGAGAGAGAGAGAGAGAGAGAGAGAGAGAGATGGGGGGTTGAGAGAGGGAGGTTAGAGAGAAAGGGAGAGAGGGGAAGGACCAGAGAGAGGGATTGAGAGAGAGGAGGAGAGAGATGAAGGAGCAGATAGAGAACTTGAGAGATAGGAGGAGAGAGGGAGTGATAGAGAGATGGAGTTAGAGGGGGAGAGAGGGAGTGAAGAAGAAAGACATAGAGAGAGAAAAGTGGAGCGAGAGAGACATAGAGAAAGAGAGAGGGAAAGCAGAGATGAAGAGAGAGTGTGTATGTTTTCAGGAGATATAGAGAGACAAATAAGGATAGATGGAAGGAAGGGGGAAGAGAAATAGAGAGGAGAGAGGGAGGAAGATAGTGACAGAGTCATAGGGCGAAGAGAGAGAGGGGGGAGACAAAGTGAGGTGTGAGAGAAAGGGATAGAGAGAAAGGAAGAGAGAGAGAGGACGTGAGAGAGAGGAGAGAGGGAGGGAGAAAGAGGGAGTTTGAAGGGGAGAGAGAAGTAAGTAAGAAGAAATGCATATAGAGATAAATATGGAGAGAGAGATAGAGAGGGAGTGATAAGGTAGAATGAGAGAGAGGGAGAGATGATAGAAGGAGGGAAGAGAAAAAGATGGAGGGGAGAGGGAGAGGGAGAGGGAGAGGAAGAGGGAGGGAGATATATATAGATATGGATAAAGAGTATGTATGCTTTGGGGGTGATATAAAGAGAGAAAGGAGATCCATAGAGAGATACAGATATGGACCGGAGGTGAAGATATGGAAAAAGAGAGAAGTAGAGGGAGGGAGAGATAGATATATCTGGAGAGAGAGAGTGTGTGTGTGTGTTGGGGGGGGAGATAGAGAGACAAATAAGGAGAGATGAAGGGATATATAGATATAGATGGAGGGGGGTGGGGGGGGGGGAGGGAAGAAGATTTATTGCACAAGATGTATTGGTTTTAGTGTAGATGATAATTTATAATCGTATTTGATTTCTTGCACTAGATGCATTGATTTCAGTGTAGAAGTTGATTTATAATTATATTTGATTATTTGCACTATATGCATTGACTTCAGTGTAGATGTTTATTTCTGATCCTATTTAATTTTTTTCTCTAGATGCATTGATTTCAATGAATATGGTGATTTCTAATCCTATTTTATTGCTTACACTAGATGCATTGATTTCAATGTAGATGTTGATTTCTAATTATAGTTTATTTTTTGCACTAGATGTATTGATTTCGGTGTAGATGTTGATTTCTACTCTTATTTGATTTCTTGCATTAGACAGATTAATTTTAGTTTAGATTTTTTTTATTTGATTTCTTGCATTAGATGGATTGGATGTTGTTAATCTTGATACTATACATTATTAAAAATATTTTTCAATATTAGATGGATGTGAGAGAGAGGGAAGAATATTTCTTGAACTTGATGCATTGATATCAGTGTAGATTATGTTTACATGGAATTATATTCAATTTCTTGCACTAGATGCATTGATTTCAATGTAGATGTTGATTTCTAATCCTATTTGATTGCTTTCTCTAGATACATTGATTTCGATGTAGATGTTAATTTCTAATACTATTTGATTGCCTGCACTAAATTCATTTATTTTACTGTAGATTTGCATTCCTAATCCTAATTTATTTCTTTCACTGGATGCATTGATTTCAGTGTAGATGTTGATTTCTAATATCATTTGATTGCTTTCATTAGATGGATTGATTTTAGTGTAGATGTTGTTTTCTAATCTTTTTTGATTTATTGCATTAGATGTTGTTAATCTTGACGTTGTATATTATTAAGAAGAAACATTTTCAAGATATATTTAGTAATACCTAAAATGACACTATTAAGAATTAATTAGCTGTCAAAAGTTGTGATGCCTAGAATTAAAATGAAATAGATGTGCAGAATCAATCCTCCTACAAAGTGAAAATTCATCCTTGACAAGATCGTCTCCCTTCTACATCTCAAACTAATTACTAATAAACAATTACATATATTCAAAATTACTAATAGATAATTGCATAGAATACTGTATTCCTAATATTTACAAGAGGAAGAAATATATTTATAAACATTCAAAACAAATCAAAATATTCTTGAAGGAGATGTGATAATTATTTAGAGAAATAAATAATGTAAATATTTTATAATTCTGGCCACTCGTTAAAAAAAAATCAAAAATACATTATTTCTTTACTTTCCTAAATAGACTATAGATATAAAATCATCAAAATATTCTTGAAGGAAATAAATTATTTCAAACATTAGCAAAGAAAAAATTTATTTTCAGAGTAATCTTGACACAATAAATTATTAAAAGTACTCTTCAAGATATATTTAGTAATACCTCGAGGGACACTATTGAGAATTAATTAGTTGTGAGAAGTTGTGATACCTTAAATTAAATGAAATAGATGTGCAATATCAATCCTCCTACAAACTATTGACAAGATTGTCTACCTTCCTCATCACCAACTAATTACTAATAAACAATTTAAGACATAAAAATATAACACAACAAGTGTAACATTCAGAAACATTATCATCCAAATGCAAACACATAAACATACAAATCACTCAATGCATCCAAACACATATGTACAAACCATTCAAGGCAAGCAACACGAACTAAATTAAAGAAGATAATGATATGTTCATGACAAGCAAAGAAAACATAATGTGAAGTTTCAATTTAATCTCAATCATATGCATAATAATGATAATGTAATAATGTGACATTGTTTCACTCAATTGGAATTATCTTAGATCCATATAACAGTGTATCTATCATGCACTGAGAGTGATCAAATCCCTCGAGGTGCAAACCTTTCCTCAAATTATACACTCCAAAAAATGATTTGCACCATAGGAAGAGGAGGAATAAAGAGAGAGATAAAGAGAAGAGTGAGAGAGGGAGAGAAGGGTAAGAGAGAGAGTAGAGGAGAGAGATAATGACAAGGTTGGTGGGTAGAGAGAGAGAGAGAGATGGGGGAGAGAGAGGGAGGTAGGAGAGAAAGGGAGAGAGGGGAAGGACTGAAGAGAGGACTTGAGAGAGAGGAGGAGAGAGGGAAGGGAGAGAGGGGAAGGACGAGAGAGAGGACTTGAGAGAGAGGAGGAGAGAGGGGGGATATAGAGATGGAGTTGGAGGGGGAGAGAGGGAGTGAAGAAGAAAGACACAGAGAGAGAAAAGTGGAGAGAGTGAGAGAGAGAGAGAGAAGGGAGATATGAAGAGAGAGTGTGTATGTTATAGGGTGAGATAGAGAGGCAAATAAGGAGACATGGAAGGAACATGGAAGAGAAAGAGAGAGGAGATAGGGAGGGATATAGTGACAGATTCAAAGGGCGAAGAGAGAGATGGGGGCGGGAGATAGAGTGAGGTGGGAGAGAAAGGGAAAGAGAGAAAGGAAGAGAGAGAGGAGATGAGAGAGGGAGGGAGAGAGATGGAGTTGGGAGGGGAGAGAGAAGAAAGTAAGAAGAAAGACATATAGAGATAAAGGTAGAGAGAGAGAGAGAGAGAGAGAGAGGGGGGGAGATAGGGGAGCAGGAGGGAAGAGAAATAGAAGAGGGAGAAAGGGAGAGGGAGAGGAAGAGGAAGGGAGAGATAGATAGATATGGAGAAAGAGTGTATATTCTTTGGGGGTGATATAGAGAGAGAAAGGAGATGCATAGGGAGATATAGATATAGATGGGAGGTGAAGAGATGGAAGAAGAGAGAGGTAGAGGGAGGTAGGGAGGGGGGAGAGATATATATATCTCGAGAGAGAGAGTGTGTGTGTGTTAGGGGGTGACATAGATGATCTAGGTGGATATTGGTGGCCATCGGCCAATTCCACTTGGACCCCCACCATTTCTTCTTTCAGTTTCTCAGTTTCCTTAATTATAGCATAGTTTACTATTTTTAGCAGTTTTTTGGGTCCTAAACTTCCGGACGCATTTTGAGGCCCTAAACGACGTTTTCTGGGAAATATACCACCGGCAATTTTATGTTGAAAATTGTCTTTTCCATAGTAGTCCTCAGAGATATCTTTCCAACGGGCTATCATGCACGTCAAATGGAGATAATATGACCAAGTCGCGACCCTGGGAAGTCGGTTATCCAACTCACCCCAACGGGTCCCATAAATTCTTGGTGTTACATCTCCTCGGGTTAGGGTTTTGGTTGTTTAGGGTTTGCTCTTATTGTTCAATAATAAAAAAGGCGCTTGAGCCTCATTGTAAGACAATTCAAAGGCATGTAGCCGCCACATCTCTTCTCAAAGATAAGCTACCATCACCATAGCTGGTTTATTTCCATTCCTGTTTGTAAGCATATTTTAGTATTTTACATTAATGAAATGAAGTATTATTTTCGTTGCATCTCTGTGTTTACAGTTATCTCTATAATTTGTTGCATTCCTTTTTAAATCTAGATAAATAAAGAGACAAAGAAGGAGAGATGAAGGGAGATATAGATATAGATGGAAGGGGCAGAGAGGGAAGAATATTTCTTGCACATGCTGCACTAGTTTCAGAGTAGATGATAATTTATAATTGTATTTGATTGCTTGAACTAGATTCATTGATTTCAGTGTAGATGTTGATTTATAATTATATTTGATTGTTTGCACTAGATGCATTGACATCAGTGTAGATGTTTATTTCTAATCCTATTTGATTGTTTTCTCTAGATGCATTGATTTTAGTGCAGAAGGTGATTTCTAAACTTATTTGATTGCTTGCACTAGATGCATTTACTTGAGTGTAGATGTTGAATTCTTTTATTTTTGATTGTTTGCACAGATACTGTAAATTACTAAAAATATTTTTTCAAGATTAGATTGAGGGGAGAGAGAGAGAAGAATATTTGCTACACTAGATGCATTGATTTCAGTGTAGATGATGTTTTCTTATAATTCTATTCAATTTCTTGCACTAGATTCATTGATTTCAATGTAGAAGTTTATTTCTAATCCTATTTGATTGCTTTCTCTAGATACGTTGATTTTAGTGTAGATGTTGATTTCTTATCCTATTTGATTGCTTGCACCACATTCATTTATTTTAGTGAAGATTTGGATTTTTAATCCTATTTGGTTGCTCTCACTGGATGCATTTATTTCAATGTAAATTTTGATTTCTAATCTCATTTGATTTCTTGCATTAGATGCATTGATTTCAGTATAGATTCTGTTTTCTAATCTTATTTGATTGCTTGCATTAGATGCATTATATGTTGTTAATCTTGAAGTTGTAGATCATTAAGCAAAACTAGTTTCAAGATATATTTATTAATACCTAAAAGGACACTATTAAGAATTAATTAGCTATCAAAAGTTGTGATACCTAGAACTAAAATGAAATAGATGTACATAATCAATGCTCCTACAAAGTGAAAATTAATCCTTGACAAGATCGTCACCCTTCTACATGACCAACTAATTACTAATAAACAATTACATATATTCAAAATATATTCAAATTTACTAACATATAATTGCATAGAATAATGTATTCATAATATTTGTAAGAGGAAAATATATGGATATAAACATTCAAAACAAATCAAAATATTCTTGAAGGAGATGTGATAATTGCTTATAGAAACAAATAATGTAAATATTTTATAATTCTAGTCACTCATTAAAAAAAATACATTATTTCTTGACTTTTCTAAATAGACTATAGATATAAAATCATCAAAATATTCTTGAAGGAAATAAATTATTTCAAACATTAGCAAAGAAAAAATTTATTTCGAGAGTAATCTTGACGCAATAAATTATTAAAAGTACTCTTCAAGAGATATTTATTAATACTTGGAGGGACACTATTGAGAATTAACTAGTTGTGATAAGTTGTGATACCTTAAGTTAAATGAAATAGATGTGCAATAGCAATCCTCCTGCAAACTATTGACAATATTGTCTCCCTTCTTCATCACCAAATAATTACTAATAAAAAATTACACACATAAAAATATAACACAACAATTGTAACATTCAAAAACATTATCATCCAAATCCAAAAACTTAAGAACACAAACCACTCAAAGCATCCAAACACAGATGTACAAACTATTCAAGACAAGCAACAGGGACTAAATTAAAGAAGATTATGATATGGTCGTGGTAAGAAAAGAATACATAATGTGAATTTTGAGGTTAATCTCAATCATATACATAATAATGATAATCTAACAATGTGACAGTGTTTCCCTCAATTGGAACCATCTTAGATCCATCTAACACTGGATCTATCATGCGCCGAGAGGGATCAAATCCCTTGAGGTGCAAAAATTTCCTCAAATTCTACACTCCAAAAAGAAGGTTTGCACTAAGGGATTTGATCCCTCTCGGTGCATTATAGATCTAGTGTTAGATGGATCTAAGCTGGTAATATTCCATCCTTAAATCACATTGATATTTATTTTTCATCATTCTCCCATAATCTAAGGCATTTTCAATAAATAAATATATTATTCATTTTATTGACTTTTTTTTACACAAAACAAAAAACCCATTAAACATGGTTGAAAAATGGACATCATGCATAGAAGTTTCTTGTTATCTCAATCTAGGGCAAGCAATGATTACTTATGTTCTATGCAATATTGTGACGAACAACGCACTCCAAAGGAAAATGAATGTACTTGGAAGGACAAAAAACAATGAAACAGATTATACTGAATTAATATAGGGCTTAAGAACAACCAGGGAGTATGTATCCAATGGAATTGTAGTCTTTACCAATTATGAACTTGTGTGCAACCAAATGAAAGGCATGTACCAAGTCAAAAGGGAGAAGTTAAAAAAACTACATGGAGAAGCAAAATATATCATTACTCAAGTTCAATCATTTAGCATAACACATTGTGAAAATGTTAATAGGATCTCTAGTGATCTATTGTATGGGGCAATGCAAATTCAAGGTTTGTGTGTGGAAGATGAATTGGTGTCAAGAATATCTCCATCAAAATTCAATTATGGAAATTATAAGATATCTTTCATATGTGTGTGTCTTTTAGTTATAAATGTGGTGTTTTTAATTACCATGTGTTTTTTTCAATACTATACTAAGTGTGCCCCCACTATGTAAGCAAAACTTGGTGAACCTGACATGATTTAGAAAAAATTGTAGTTAATTCTCAAAATGTGTACTTCAGAATTTATGTTTTTAGTCTCGAGTATATTTAAATGAATAATTTACACCAAATAATTTTGAAGTAACCCTTGGATAATTACATTAA
Source organism: Pinus tabuliformis (assembly GCA_031772625.1). Classification (NCBI taxonomy): domain Eukaryota; kingdom Viridiplantae; phylum Streptophyta; class Pinopsida; order Pinales; family Pinaceae; genus Pinus; species Pinus tabuliformis. The sequence continues at coordinate 339,205,903 of CM062819.1, read as the reverse complement.
TTTTATGAATTCCTAATCTTTTTAAATAACAATTTTTAAGATTTTTAAATGCATGAGGTAACTTCAAGTGTTTTTTTTAAAGATCATATATCTTTTTTTTTAAGATTATATATCTATATATCTATATATTGAGGGCCTCAATCATCACATGAGAAGTTGCCACTTAATTCTTCGAGGCATAAACGGGATAGAGAATCGACTAGAGGGTGACTTTCTATGCATGTTGACGAGATTGTTCATGGATTGAGGAGATTATCACATGAATCAAGGGAGGGCCATCATTCGTTACATCATGATCGTGGTATATATATGTTTATGTGCAATTTTTTAAATGATGTTTCTATAATCATATGTACATACATATGAAATTGATTTTTTTTCAATTTATATTTATTAATTTATAATAAATTTCCTCTTTTTTAGGAGCATCTCTCACTAGGTCGAAGAGAGTATCAGATCAATCAATTTAGGACCATCATTCACACCATCGTGGTTTTGTATATATATGCTTATGCGCATTTACTGAAATGATAAATAGGTAGAATCAAATGTACATACATATATTGAATAGAGTTTTGTCAATTTAACTTAATTAATTTATTATAATTTCTATTTTTTTAGAAGCATCTCCCACTATCGCGTCGCGTGAGGATGGTCAAAATTCTCCTGGTGGTTAACAAGATTAATAAAATCATGTACTTGGGCATGATGGTGCTCAACTATCTCCGAGTGTCCATCAATATCAATTGGATCATCATGATTGTCACCATTTTGGTAAATTATATAATTTATCTATTTTATATGTTAAAACAATTTTTTACATCTAAATGAATTGTATGTACATATATGTGTACATATCTATCTTGCATGTGTATAAATACATTTGAACATATTTTTATATTTATGTAATTATATTGAAGAAAGGGTGATAATGTTGATCGAAGTAAATGTAGGGGAAGCAGGGAAATTCAAGAAGAAGATCATAAGCGAACTACCACCTGTCCATCTAATACTCTTGGTGAGCTTCCTTAGGAAACAAACATCCAACATTGTAGGTTAAAGAGGTGCATAGGTCATTATTCAAAATTTAAGAAAGATCTTGTGACTTTGGACCTCCCTCCAGAGAGTCGACAAAGCTTAGAAATAGTTGTGCACTCTCTAAGCTCATTTTTTGATATTTACAAGAACCTTGGGCCAACAACTGATTTCTTTATATGTATAATTACGCGTAGAAAGGAAGAAGTGATGGGTTTCAATAAATGGGTCAAGGTAAGTTAAAAGGCTACAAAATCACATGTTAAATCTATGTTTAATTTTGAAGAAGGGCCGAAAAGAGGGATGCTCAAGGTGTAATATTTCAAGCACCCTGAAATAACCCACCATTTGTATGATAGGTTCCTTGCAGTGTATGGAAAGCTGCCATGCAATGATGAGGTTCCACATTATTTTTCAAAATTCTTCTTGGGTATGAAACCTAATTATACTGACCTTCCATATGAATTTTAAGGTATTGGGAGAGGTTGGACATATGAACGTAAGGGTGCATTAAGGGACATGGAATTGCCTTGCCCTCCACCACCTTTGGTACCTCAACCTCCACGTCTGGTAACTTTGCAGTCAAATATGGATGCCACTTCTCAGATTGGTCGAGAAGAAAAGGATGCCATTATAGACAACATACATACTACATTGACTGGAATTCATGTTGATCTAAATCGACAAAGAGCACAAGATGGTGGACGTGCTAGTTTTGTATATAAACCAGATGAGGAGATAGATTATATGAATATTGAAAAGGTTAAAGCATATTCAAAGGGTTGTCATGATGGTTGGCAAGACCTAACCGGTCATTAGAAAGAGGGAATGGGATCAGTATGTGTTAATGGTTAGGGTGGATATTTTAATGTAATGTAATGTATGTGTTAATGTTGAATCACATACTTTTTGTGAGAAAATTCAGACATAATCTAACACGAATGTATCATATGTTCACCATTTGTGGTTAATTCATTTGTTGAATGAAAATTTTGACAATATCACGATCCCATGTTCAGGTTCCAATCAATATATATTGAGAGATGTTAGTTTTTTTTAAGAGTTCATGTTGATACTATTATTCTACTTTTATTATATGGGTATTGTGAAGACATGTTTGTAAAAGAAATAATTACATATATAATTAAATGTTAACATATTTCAATTCCATCTGACGTTTTTGATAGAGCACCACCCTCTTCCTCCTTATTAGGAGATGTGTCAAATATTCGCTTGTCACAAGTATTGAATATGTCACTTTTGTTTTGTTATAAATTGAAGCAAGTTTCATTACAAAATGAGATCTCTATCTTACAGTTTTAAAATTTTAAAATTTTTATGTTTGTGGAGATGGTTTTCTCGAGCGACATTATTGATGGAGTCGGCTATGGGGATAGGATTGTCTAAGAAATTTGAAAATGTTTTTTAACATTTTTTTAATATTGCGAGTTTATGCATTTTCATGTGCAATTTTAAATTTTTAATATATACATGTACATGTATTGTATAGGGAATCCATGAGGGTGAAATGCAAGGGAACACCATGAGATATTACACGGAATTTGAAACTTCATTCGGTTATACTGATTGAATCGTCCAAACAATTTGAAGAAGTTGTTACTTGATATGTTTAATATTGCGAGTTTATGAATTTTCATGTGAAATTTTAATTTTTTTAATATATACATGTACATGTATTATATAGGGTATCCATGAGGGCGTAATGCATGGTGAACACCACAAGGGTGCAATGGAGGGGGAACACCATGAGGTATTGCATGGAATTTGAAACATTTTATAATTTTGTTTTGATGATTACATTCTCATTTAATTTTAAAACATTAAAATTTGATTTTAAAGTACATAATATTATGTATATATGCATATTACACATGTTGTGTAGGGCACACATGATTCTGATGAGAGCACAAGGATGTTTATAGATCGTATATTTCAGCAAGATTCTCTTTGATGCAATTTTTTTTACGGTCTTTTTATTATGTTTAATTTTATCAACATATAAATTTTGGAAATATTTAAGCTAAAACTCTTTATTAGGAATTGATCTCTTTGATGCATATTTTTATTTGAAAACTTTTTATTATATATTTAGTTTTATAATGATATAATTTCTAGACATATTTTAAATAGAATTCTTTATTATGAATTGATCTTTAATATGCTAATTTTGGATTTTATGTATATTTTGCATGATTATTCTTATATTGCTAGTGGAAGATAATATGGAATTGGCTTAAAATTATTAGTTTTTGTGAAGTTTTTTTGTCAAGTTCTTTAATGAATAGTAAAATTGCAAATTACAAAACATGGTACGTTTTGCATTCATGAATCTTCTCATGGTGTAGATGTCTAAAACAATCATAACTTAAAATTGAATTATAAAATATGTTATACATTTTGCATTCATGAATAGATCATCATCTTGTATAGAAGAGCTACTATGGATGCGGGTTGATACTTAACTTTTAATATAAAGTTATTCATGCAAACACACAATACGATTGCATTATAAAACATTGTACAATTTGCATGATGCATGGTTTGATGCTTAAAGGTTTTACATATTTAAATTCACGAATATGAAGCAATGAAAATAAATTTTAGTTTATTTGGTACATTTCACATGATGATTCTTATAATGTTAGTATATGATTCTTAGGTTTTGTTCAAAGTTATTTTGTCAAGTTATTTAATGAATAGTAAAATTGCAAATTACAAAACATGGTACATTTTACATTTGAATGGATCTTATAATGATGTAGATTTCTAAATAAATCATATAACTATAGATCATTTTGCATTCAAGAATATATCATCATCTTGTATAGAAGGGATACTATGGATTAAATATTAATATAAAGTTGCTACCCAACTTTTGATAACCTTTGTAATAGTTACAATTTCACCATACCATCTTTTCAAGTGATGTATGTTTCAAATTAAATGATAACTAGAATGCATGTCATTTTGGATTTCATTGTTACCCACCAAAACTCTCATGGGCCAACCTTTGCTTGGCTGTTCTAGTTAACTTCCAACTTTTTGTTTGATGTAAGGTTTCAAGTTATAGTTTGTGAGTTTAATCAATAATAACCATTATTTCAAAATGTTACATTTTTGCACGATGCATGGTTTGATGCTTAAAGGTTTTACATGATGAGTCTTATAAATATGAATATGAAGCAATGTTTGAAAATTTGCATTTAGTTGGTATATTTTGCATCAAGATAATTATAATGTTAGTAGAAGATAATAAGGATTTGGGTTGATTTTAGGTTCTGTGAAGACTTTCAATGCAAACATACTTTAAAATTGCATTAAAGAATTTATGAAATTTTCAAATATTAAATACTATGTGTGGAGCATGAATTGTTAGTTTTAATGGGTTTTGTATGCACTACATGTATAGGACAAACACAACAAATGAATTTCTTTTTAACTTAACAACAAAGCCAGCATATTAATGAAAACAATTTTGTAATACGTAGTAAGTTAGCTATAATGGGCATCTTAAAAGTGCACAAAAGGAAAGGATAAAAAACTATTTGAACTCTTCCTCAAAGATGAATAAGGAGAATATATTGTTTCACATTTCATTAAAAAAAAATTAATGGAATTCCATCCTCAATGATCCATTCGTGGTCATCTTTTGACATTCTCAATTTTTTTACTTTAATTTTTTTCTTGTTTGAACTTCTATCAACTTTATTCGTGCTACACACACCAAGTGACTATATGAGCAAGTTATGTCATCAGGTTGATAGTCTTGAAATTAAACATGACTCTTAGATTGTTGAGTTTCTTGTAAAAAATATCCTTTCAGTATAATAGACCCTCTTTCATATATAAAAAAGTTATCATCATAGTCCTCGAATAACTTCATCTTTTGTTCAGTGCACCACATCAAATAATACTCAACATTTTATATGTTGTTAATGCTTGCAACTACAAAAAAAACATCTCCTCCATAATAAAAATGTGTAAATTCGGATCATAATTAACAAGAAATTAGTGATCAACATGTACTTGATTTTACTATCTATTTAAATCTATATTTTAACTATTATCTAGATACTTATACAAAATGACTTTTAAAACATAAAACATACATACATATATACATATATACATATATATATATATATATATATATATATATATATATATATATATATATATATATATATATAGATATATATATAGATATATATATATATATATATATATACACACACAAGATCAAAACTCGGTCACCTTCAGATGATGCTATAGTCTCCTTTCATTCCATCTCTTCGAAGCTTGCAAGCAACATTTTCCCCTTTGTATTAAGTTATGTATGTTTCCAAGCTTTTACATACATATTGTTTTCACAACAAGCCTTGAATTGTGTCTCCTCTATGCAAACAAGACAAAAACAAGATTATTTTCTTCTATCAAATGAAAATTCATTTCGATACTCTTTTGTTTTAATTGAATGTAATTTTTGAGTCCTTATTACTATTTCAATTTCATATGTAACCGATCTATCTACATCTTGGACTCCAATATGCCCAAAAAACCTATAGTGAATGCAAACAAGAATTTAAATATGTTATTTAAAATACAATTTATATATCAATGATAATCATCAATCAATTATTTAAACTATATAATTTATAAATGTTTAAAATTAGAAAATTGATAAAAAAATATCATATATTAAAAATATATACTTGAGTTAATGTATATGTACATACATGCATACCTCCCTTGATGGCTTAGTCTCATGGCTTAGTGCAACAATGCGCCATTGAACATCTTGTTTAGCTGCGACAAGCCAGTTTCAAAGTGGTCCTTTTAATATCTTCAAAGTGCTCGTTCTATACATGCCCCTATGCCATCATGTTCTCCTTTTCGATGACTAGTCTCAAAGAAATTCCAACAATGTTTAATGTTGGTTTTCATATGAAGATGATAAAACCAAAAAAATTATCGTGAATATTTGAATTGACCTGCACATCCATCTGACCATCCAATGTTCATTTAATTTTATTCCACGACCTTTCAATGAGTCATAAATCTTGTCAAAGCAATATTGTACAAAATGTGTACTGTGTGTACTATCATCGTCGCTATAAAAATGATATTCTTTAATAACATGCCAATTCTCACTCGCTCTTCTATATATTCAACATTTTGTTCAACATGTCTACATAGAACATGGATAGGTATACAAATTTGTTTAGAATGATAATATTCACTTTGTATTTCATTTTTTGCAACAAATGTGTAATTTTATGCAAAATCAACTATTGACAAAATCATCCTTGGTGGAAAAACATTCATGTGATTTTTTGAATTGCATGTCTTTCCATCAAGATCTATGAGAATGTGTGGTGTATTTATATTTTCTATCTCAAACTTCTTCAAAAACTCTATCAGAGAAATTTCTTCTTCTTGTACATTAATCCTTTTAGTACTTTTACTACTACTTGAACTAATCGATGTATGAATATATTCATATATCTTGCAACTTTAATTTTGGAAAATTATTTATCATTCATATCAATAGGATATTTGTCCTGAAACAAAGTCAAATTTCCAAAATGATCACATTTTCTACCACGAACACATTTCTTTTGGTAAAATATTTCATAATTTTCTCTTCCACATAGAATTTCAGATATGAATTCATGGATAGTGGAAGGAGGGGGCGGCTTTTTCCAAAATGTTTTACCAAAATTAAGCAAGATGTCATAATATAATTGTAATACCATGGTTTATCAATATCACATTCCAACAAACCATAACTCATTTCACAATCAAAATATTTGATAAATATTTTATTTTAATTTTACTTTATTACATTTTTTAATTAAATCTAAAAGTAAAAAGGTTTAAAATTATTTTTTGCATTCAAAAATAAAATTGCATGAGATTTGATCCGTTTTAGCACTTGGTAAATCCAAAGTTAAGATGGATCTATGTTGGTCGTTAAAAAGGCGATATTTCCATTATTTTTAAATGATAATAATGATTAATATTCATTGAGAGTAAAAATAGTCTATTAAAATTTAAAAAGGTAAAATATTATTTATACTTCTTTAAATTTTTATTTCTCTATTTGAAAAGTTTAAGAAAACCATTCCAAATCACCATAGTTTGGCTAAGATAAAATGTCAAAAAGCTTGGTAGTGTGACAAGTATTTTGAAATTTAAATATAAGCTAAGTATATGTTGAACAATTTAAGTGAAAGTTCTTTTCTTTTCAACCCTATTAATGCAACAAAGGTGACAAAATATTTCATCCTAAAGATTTTTAGTAATTGGCTAACATCATAACTTTACTATAAAAACTTATTAAAATTCCTTTTTATTTTATGTTTATTTTTTCCTTTACACTACTCAAGACAAAAGCATACTTTAGATTTTGAAAATTAAAGTTAACCACCTCTTTATAAATTTAATTTCTTTTTATTATTTTAACACATTAATAACCACTAGTGTAAAAATAAAAAATCTATCCAAATAAAAAGATTCTTACTCAAAGCATCATTAAATCAACATAAAAATTTGAAAATAAAATTAATGGAAATTATGAATCTGCATTGAAAAATAAAAGAAAAATGTGGCATCAAATATTTCTAATTAAAAATATCCTCTCTTAAAAATATAATAACTTCATGCACTTAGCATTGTCCCTAAAATCCTGTGGAGCATAGAATATATGGTGACACAATGTTTTATTAAGATACTATGTGGTGGAAAGGTTGTTGTTTCGAAACCTTATGGGCAAAAATCGAGTCATGCTAAGCGCTAGTGTGGCCCAAGGCAAGTACAATTTGTGGGGGATTTTACGCCTTAGATACCCCTGGATCATAGTTAATCAAGCCACAAGTTATGTGTTCCCGTCATCTCAAGACTCACATTACTTAACAACAACAAAAAAACCATTGCGCCTAGAACCATGGTTAACAAAAATAAATTTCAAATTTAAAAATATATTTCATTTTTTTTTAATTTATGGATTTTCTTATTAAAAGGTCAAAAAATGTTGGTAATTTTAAACAGTTTGTTAAATTATTCTTTTGAGTATTCTTTTTTATCTTAGATTATGTTATTTTTTGGTCAAGATGTTGGTAGCTATTATAAAAAGAGAGATAAACAAAACATAGTAACAACACGTAAAGATAACAACATATGAACAACATAAATTATCTTGCGGGAAAACCAACTCCTAATAATAGATCTATTATTATTTGGATCATGGTTTTCATACGATGGAGTAATCATTCCTTTAAATAGGACACATTACATGAAAATAACAATGGAAAAACCACGAGTTACTATATCTTGAGCGCGTAACTAGCAAGGATAAATATGTTAATGATTATGTCAAATTGACTTTGTGATGAGCCAAGTTTACCCTAACTATCCTAACAATTATCCCCTTAAAATTGACTTGGGGAGATTAAATTAGATATTTTTTGAAGTCCTTAGAAAAAAATTACCATCCATCAAAATACATGGGCAACCATTTGTTGTTTTCACCATTTTTCTTGAACAATTTTTCTTATACATGGCTCATCAACCATCTCACATCTTTAGATTTCACATTTCCTCTTCAATCTAGAATATGGGTACACATTCCATCGTAATACCTATTCAAATGGACCATTGCACAACTTGATCATAGGTAACTCCATGTGCCACTACTCTACAACATGTATGCTTGAATTATAGGTATTACAACAAAAACCTCAAACTAGTATACGAGTACATCTGCCACCTTTGTACCTATCCAAGTGGTTTATTCCAAAATTTGATCCTTCCTATTATATATGCATGAGAGGGATGACATCATGTGCATCATATTATAATATGTGTGCTTCAATAGTAGGTCTTATGACAACCTTGGGCAATAAATCTTGCCTATGACTAGGCTTTACAACTTGGACCAAACACTCTAGGCGATCATGCACTACTACAACTCTCTATAACATGATAGCTTCTTCACCATGGCTTGGCACCATCGAATCCATCTATGTTCCCTCTTCCATTCATTTATGTAACCTTTCTATCACTATATACCCATGAATTTAAGTGTCTTTATATTATGCCTCCACTTGGTAATCATCTACTATGATTGTCTCACTGTGACCCGCCCTTTCAAACTCATTTACATTCATTAGATCAACAATCCAAATCCAAGTCGAACGCTCTACTTATTCCACTTCATCACCATTAACATCCTAAGTGATCTCTATAAGCATTGACCTCACTAATCCATGTACCTCCTAAATACAAATCAATTATCCTCAACACAATCTGAATATAATAGACTTATTTCTTCACGGTCCATATACAACCACAAAAACTTTATTGCATAAAGTTTTCTAACACTGACTTTGGTACCACTATTCAAAAAAAAGAGATAAATGAAAAACATAATAGAAACACATAAATTCAACAACACATGGACACCATAAATTATCCTAGAAACCCTTGGGGGAAACTAGCTCCTAATAATAAATCTATTATTCTTTGTCCCAAATATGTCTTACAATGGAGTCACCCATATAATTGAGTCATCATGCCTTTAAATAAACTACATTACATGAAAATACCATGGGTTATTGAAACTTCAAACTAATAAACTACCAATGTTATGCCTTAATGGTCATATCAAACTGATTTTATGATGAAGTCAAGTTTACCCTAATAATAATTTTGAATGATCATCTATTTCAACTTGTATGTTAAAATTGTAACCAGTAATAAAAGTACAAGTAAATATTAAAACAATATTTTCATTAAAATAATTAACCAAATTAATAACATTTTTATAAGATAAATTAATATTTATGTATATTTAACTTGTGGAGAAATAAATTCATCTTTTTCAACTTAAATTTTATTGTTTTTTATTAATATGTTTTTTATAAATAATATAAAATTTAATGGAAGTAATTATAAATACCATTCCAAATATATCTTTTGCTCGAGATTAAGGGGGTAGTGTTTGGTTTTTAAGGTTCAAATGCTTTTAAAAATATATGACTCCATTAGTGGTAGTCTCTACCATGATCATAAAGGATATTGGCTTTCTTACCAATATTATTTAGGCTATTTTTACATTTTTATTTTATTTTTATGTTATAAAGTCGAACTCTTTATGATAGGCTAAGAGATCATCTCCCTTCGATTCAAAGAAACATATCACTAAATCAAAACCCAAAAGCATCACACAAAAATAAAAATCTACTCCCTTATTAACCACAATTAATTATTTCAGTTTTAATTAAAAATGTTGACCAATCAACTTACATTTAATTAATAATAACTATCCTCCTTACTCATCTATTGAATTATAATATCACGTAGAAAACTTAAAATTAATCATCCTATTTAAACTCAATTCTATTGAAGTAAAAAAATGATGTGTAATATTAAAATTGTCATTTAAAAAATGTTTGCAAGTGTGAAGGTGCTTTAATTTCTTTTAAAATTCTAAGAAAGTGCTTATGAATAATGTCATTTATGAATTACTGAAGGCTACCAGTGGCACCGCCATCATATTTGTGAACAGGAAAAGAGATATATTAATGTACGAAAGATTGAGTGGTGGATAGGAAAGTGAGCTTATGGGAGGTTTAAGTGTCACGTTGATGCCATTTAAATGTGACTAATGTTTAATATTCGAAAGGATCTGCTTTCAATTATAAGTCTGCCCGGATTCCTTTTAAACGTGTTCGAAGGCTGTGCTTTAATTATGTTTTTTTCTTTTTTTCCTCCTAAAGTGTCATTAAATATTTAAAGGCTATGTTTTTTTTTTTTTTTAAAGGTTATAAAATAGTTTTTGTTTTTTTTATGGGTAGAGAATACTATTATATTTAAGTATATTTTTATTAGTTTTTTTGTTTCGTTATAGATTATAGCATTTGTTTTGTGGTGAAATTGTGTTGATTTTGCATTATTTTGATGTGTATTTGTAATTCAACTCAAAATTTCAAGAAAATGTTAAATAATTTTATTTTCTCATAAATAGAAAATAATTTCCAATTTTTTGGAATTTTTTCTCTTATTTTTGATTAGCTGAGTGAGCTCTGATCGGACATACTTCCCCTATTGGGGGGCATTTTATTTTTGGTATTTGGCAGTGCTGAAAATTCATTTGAAAATAAAATAAAAAACCTAATTTTGTAAGTGGTCATTTCATCAGTGAGTGCTCTTACACTGACACTGTTATGCTATTTATTTGCCCAATAATGTCAGAACTAACACGGATGCATGTCCTTTAGGTCGGGGAGGGGAGGGGAGGGGGAGGCAGGGGGGTGGGGGGTTCTGGGCTATGAACAAAGCACTTGAGGCTACGTAGTATGTGAACAATATAAAATTATTAATGTCACCAGAGTGAGATATTTCACAACATAAGTTTTACCCACATCATGATTACATCGAATCATTCCTCTTCTATTATGTTGAAAACCACAAGATACAAATATAACAACTCATTTTTATGACTTACGTATTTGTTTAACATATGACTTCCACCCTTATTAAAATATTTATCTTAATCAAATCATAAATAATGTGGAGATATGCAATGATTGGATTACCACAAAAGCCTAAGAATATAAAAAATGATTATAGAATCCATAAATTATTTGCGTAAAATGGCTCAAATCTTATTCATATGAATTTCACCTACGTTAAAAAAAATGATTGTCACATTTATTAAACTATTATGTATATCTACACTTCCGCAACATATAACTGTTGTATGCAGGCATTCATTGTGCGAAGGTGCGAAGTAACCTCCACTCCTCCGCATAATGAAAGCATCTGCACAATTTTGGCGGCTGAGCAAATCTTTAATATTATTGTGTAGATATTTTCTTGTGCGGACCTCTACAGAGTGAAAAGCTTGGTATAAGAAAATCTCTTCCTGTTCTATTCCATATTTTGTTAATTTTACTCATTTCATAGTTTAGAAGAACAACAATTAATTCATTAAATAAATATGGAGCATTCATAACTAGTTATGTGTCTTCACAGACACAACTTGTTACAATATTGATTCGAATATGTAAATTATTATTTTATAAAAAAACAATTTTGCCTCCAAACCAAAAAGGAGAGATGCCATGGTGTCTACAGCTTGAATTAACTATAACTATACTCCCCTCTGTCATTTCCTAGAATTGTTCCCCTTGTCTTGGTATGGGATGTTAAAAGAATAAATGTCATTAGTTCCCGTTGTCTTGGTATGGGATGTTAAAATAATAAATGTCATTAGTTCCTCATTTTAGAGGGATTTTGTGGTGACGATGTCAATAAAGGAAACATATCAGTGAACAAAGCACTTGAGGCCACGTAGTATGTGAACAATATGAAATTATTAATGTCACCAGAGCGAGATATTTCGCAACAAAAGTTTTACCCACACCATGATTGCATCGAATCATTCCTCTTCTATTATGTCGAAAACCACAAGATACAAATATAACAACTCATTTTTATGACTTATGTATTTTTTTAACATATGACTTCCATCCTTATTAAAATATTTATCTTAATCAAATCATAAATAATGTGGAGATATGCAATGAGTGGATTACCACAAAAACCTAAGAATATAAAAAATGATTATAGAATCCATAAATTATTTGCGTAAAATGGCTCACAACTTATTCATATGAATTTCACCTACATTAAAAAAATGACTGTCACATTTATTAAACTATTATGTATATCTACACTTCTACAACATATAACTATTATGTGTAGGCATTCATTGTGCGAAGGTGCGAAGTAACCTCCACTCCTCCGCATAATGAAAGCATCTGCACAATTTTGGCAGCTGAGCAAATCTTTAATATTATTGTGTAGAGTTTTTCTTGTGCGAACCTCTACACAGTGAAAGCTTCGCATAAGAAAATCTCTTCCTCTTCTATTCCATATTTTGTTAATTTTACTCATTTCACAATTTAGAAGAACAACAATTAATTCATTAAATAAAAATGGACCATTCATAACCAGTTATGTGTCTTCACAGACACAACTTGTTACAATATTGATTCAAATATGTAAATCCTTATTTTATAAAAAAAATCTGCCTCCAAACCAAAAAGGAGAGATGCCATGGTGTCTACAACTCGAATTGACTATAATTGTACTCCCCTCTGTCATTTCCTAGAGTTGTTCCCCTTGTCTTGGTATGAGATGTTAAAAGAATAAATGTCATTAGTTCCTCACTTTAGAGGGATTTTGTGGTGATGATGTCAATAAAGGAAACATGTCATTGTCAGACCATGGGACACATGTCAGTGCAATGAAAAAAGGGTAGACAAAGGTTGGCCTAACCATTTTCAAGAAGAGACGTCTATCAACGTAACTAGAAAATCAAATATGACTCAACATATAGACATTTGGATCTGATATGCATATAAGGAAACCTTGGGAAATAAGTCATAAGGATCCATTTTGCATACCAAACTCGATGCACGCACATAAGTCCATATAATGATTTCTTCCTAATCATGTTTTGATCCCATAATATTCCTTTGTTGGTGTTAATCAACATATCTATGCGTCAGATATAAAATTCTAGTTTAAATCCTTCATGTTGCGTTGAGAGGCGCATTCTACAGCCTAGTATGACCCTGATGTGTAAGTATGTCACGTCTTCAAAAAATATTTAAAATAATGTTCACTAATGTCAACCAATCTTAAATTATATATAACTTTTTAATTTTATTAATGGACTAAGATTAATTATTAAAATATAACTATGTATTTGAGTGGCTAGTAAATTATATCATGGGTTTAATAGTTCCTTTATCATATACGTGAATTTGAATGTATCATAAATTTAGCTTTAACAATTTTTTTTACCACATTAAAATTCTAAATTAGGTAAAATTTTAGACATTTTTACTCTTTACTAAAGCCAATGTCATTTCTTAGATGAAAGGAAAAAAGTTAACTCAACACAAAGAATCAAAAATCTTGCTCCAAAATATTTTAATATTTCTCTTAAACAAACATTTGTAAAATAAATCTTTAAAAGGAAAATCCATACACTAGAGATATATTAAAATCTTTAAAGACATAATATTTCCACATTAAAGTTGTAATATTTCAAAATATTAATTTGACGTAGTTTTATTATAAATTTTTCTATCACGCCATGTAAAAAACATCATTAAATCTAATATTGATATTACAATATTAATATTATATTTATATATTATAATATTAATATAATTAAATTTAATAAATTTGGATTAATGCAATATTAAATTTAATATACTATTCCATTTATATTACAATATATATTAATATATCATGATATATATTAACTCTGGCTATTTATGGAGGGAAGAACAAAGATGTAGAGTGATAAAGGTTGAGAGATAGGGCGAGTGACAAGGGAGAGGAGGAGATAAAATCAAGGAGAGGGAAGAGGTGGAATAAAGAGAGAGAGAAAAAGAGGAGTGGGAGAGGGAGAGAAGGGTAAGAGAGAGAGGGGGAAAGAGATAGTGACAAGGTCGGAGGGCAGAGACAAAGAGAGAGAGGGAGGTAGGAGGGAAAGGGAGAGAGGGGAAGGACCAAAGAGAGGGATTGAGAGAGAGGAGGAGAGAGGGAAGGGAGAGAGGGGAAGGACCAAAGTGAATACTTGAGAGAGAGGAGGAGAGAGGGAGGTATAGAGAGATGGAGTTGGATGGGGAGAGAGGGAGTAAAGCAGAAAGAAATAGAGAGAGAAAAGTGGAGAGAGAGAGAGACATAGAGAGAGAGAGAGAGAAAGGAGAGATGAAGAGAGAGTGTGTATGTTTTTGGGTGATATAGAGAGACATATAAGGAGAGATGGAAGGAAGGGGGAAGAGAAAGAGAGAGGAGAGAAGGAGGAAGATAGTGACAAGGTCGAAGAGCGAAGAGAGAGAGGGGGGGAGATAGAGTTAGGTGGGAGAGAAAGGGATAGAGGGAAAGGAAGAGAGAGAGAGGACATGAGAGAGAGGAGAGAGGGAGGGAGAGATAGGTAGTTGGAAGGGGAGAGAGAGGTAGGTAAGAAGAAATACATATAGAGATAAATATGGAGAGAGAGAGAGAGGGAGTGATAAGGTAGAGAGAGAGGGAGAGAGGAGAGTAGGAGGGAAGAGAAATAGAAGGAGGGGAGAGGGAGAGGAAGAGGGAGGGAGAGATAGATAGATTTGGAGAAAGAGTATGTATGCTTTGGGTGTGATATAGAGAGAGAAAGGAGAGGCATAGAGAGATAGAGATATAGATCAGAGGTGAAGAGATGGAAAAAGAGAGATGTAAAGAGAGGGAGGGAGGGAGGGAGAGATAGATATATCTAGAGAGAGAGTGTGTGTGTGTGTTGGGGGTGAGATATAGAGACAAAGTAGTAGGGATGAAGGGACATATAGATATAGATGGAGGGGGGAGGGAAGAAGATTTCTTGCACAAGATGCATTGGTTTCAGTGTAGATGATAATTTATAATCGTATTTGATTTCTTGCACTAGATGCATTGATTTCAGTGTAGATGTTGATTTCTAATTATATTTGATTGTTTGCACTATATGCATTGACTTCAGTGTAGATGTTTATTTCTAATCCTATTTTATTGTTTTCTCTAGATGTAATGATTTTAATGAAGATGGTGATTTCTAATCCTATTTTATTGCTTACACTAGATGCATTGATTTCAATGTAGATGCTGATTTCTAATTATAGTTGATTGTTTGCACTAGATGCATTGATTTCAATGTAGATGTTGATTTCTAGTCTTATTTGATTTCTTGCATTAAATGCATTAAATTTAGTTTAGATGTTGTTTTATTTGATTGCTCGCATTAGATGGATTGGATGTTGTTAATATTGATATTGTACATTATTAAAAAAAAAATCAAGATTAGATGGAGGGGAGAGAGAGGGAAGAATATTTCTTGAACTAGATGCATTGATTTCAGTGTAAATGATGTTTACTTAGAATTATATTCAATTTCTTGCACTATATCCATTGATTTCAATGTAGATGTTGATTTCTAATCATATTTGATGTATTTCTCTAGATACATTGATTTCAATGTAGATGTTGATTTCCAATACTAATTGATTTCTTGTACTAAATACATTTATTTTAGTGTAGATTTTCACTTATAATCCTATTTGATTTCTTTCACTGGATGCATTGATTTTGGTGTAGATGTTGATTTCTAATCTCATTTGATTGCTTGCATTAGATGCATTGATTTCAGTTTAGATGTTTTTTTATAATCTTATTTGATTTATTGCATTAGATGAATTAGATGTTGTTAATCTTGACGTTGTATGTTATTAAGAAAAAATATTTTCAAGATATATTTAGTAATACCTAAAAGGGCACTATTAAGAATTAATTAGCTGTCAAAAGTTGTGATACCTAGAGTTAAAATGAAATAGATGTGCATAATCAATCCTTCTACAAAGTGAAAATTAATCCTTGATAAGATCATCTCCCTTCTACACCACCAACTAATTACTACTAAAAAATTACATATATTCAAAATTACTAATAGATTATTGCAAAGAATATTGTATTCCTAATATTTACAAGAGGAAAATATATATAAACATTCAAAACCAATCAAAATATTATTTAAGGAGATATGATAATTGTTCAGAGAAATAAATAATGTAAAGATTTTATAATTTTGGCCACTCATTAAAAAAAAAACTCAAAAATACATTATTCCTTGACTTTGCTAAATATACTATCAATTTGAACTCATCAAAATATTCTTGAAGGAAATAAATTATTTCCAACATTAGCAAAGAAAACATTTATTTCGAGAGTAATATTGACACAATAAATTATTAAAAGTACTCTTCAAGATATATTTAGTAATACCTGGACAGACACTACTGAGAATTAATTAGTTGTCAGAAGTTGTGATACCTTAAATTAAATGAAATAGATGTGTAATATCAATCCTCCTACAAACTATTGACAAGATTTTCTCCCTTCTTCATTACCAACTAATTACTAATAAACAATTACACACATAAAAATATAACACAACAAGCGTCACATTAAAAAACATTATCATCCAAATCCAAACACATAAACATACAAACCACTCAAAGCATCCAAACACATATCTACAAACCATCCAAGGCAAGCAACACAAACTAAATTAAAGAAGATAATGATATGGTCATGGCAAGCAAAGAAAATATAATGTAAATTTTGAAGTTAATCTGAATCATATACATAATAATGATAATCTAAGAATGTGACATTATTTCACTCAGTTGGAACTATCTTAGATCTATCTAACATTGTATCTATCATGCACCGAGAGGGATCAAATCCTTTGAGGTGCAAGTCTTTCCTCAAATTATACACCAAAAAAACAATTGCACTGCGGGAAGAGGAGGAATGAAGACAGAGATAAAGAGAGGAGTGAGAAAGGGAGAGAAGGGTAAGAGATAAAGAGGAGGAGAGAGATAGTGACAAGGTTGGAGGGTAGAGAGAGAGAGAAAGAGAGAGAGAGAGAGAGATGGGGTGAGAGAGAGGGAGGTAGGAGAGAAAGGGAGAGAGGGGAAAGACCAGAGAGAGGACTTGAGAGAGAGGAGGAGAGAGGGAAGTGAGAAAGGGGAAGGACGAGAGAGAGGACTTGAGAGATAGGAGGAGAGGGGGGATATAGAGATGGAGTTGGAGGGGGAGAGAGGGATTGAAGAAAAAATACATAGAGAGAGAGAGAGAGAGTATGTTTTGGGATGAGATAGAGAGACAAATAAGGAGAGATGGAAGGAATGAGGAAGAGAAAGAGAGAGGGATAGGGAGGGATATAGTGACAGAGTCAAAGGGCAAAGAGAGAAGGGGGCGGAAGCCCCACGGGGGTAGGCGAGTTGGTAATTGCATGGTGGTGTAGTTCGTTTGTAAGGCGGACTCCGTATTTGAGGTCACGAGTTCAAATCCCCCGGACTTACCTTGGTGACGCATTATAGTGGGCAGGCGCGAAGCCCAGAGGTTATAGTGGTGGCGGCTAGAATCGACCCCGTGTCACGTGAGTTGCGAGGCTGTCCCAGTTTCTGATTCCTCTGACATAAAAAATAAAAAAGTAAAAAGAAGAAGAAGAAGAGAAGGGGGCGGTAGATAGAGTTAGGTGGGAGAGAAAGGGAAAGAAAGAAAGTAAGAGAGAGAGGAAATGAGAGAGAGGAGAGAGGGAGGGAGGGAGAGGGATTTGTGATGGGAGAGAGAGGTAGCTAAGGAGAAATACATATAGAGATAATGGTGGAGAGAGAGAGAGAGGGAGTGATAAGGCAAAGAGAGAGAGGGAGAGAGGAGCACAGGAGGGAAGAGAAATAGAAGAGTAAAAAAGGGAAAGGGAGAGGAAGAGGGAGGGAGAGATAGGTAGATATGGAGGAGTGTATATGCTTTGGAGGTGATATAGAGAGAGAAAGGAGAGGCATAGGGAGATAGAGATATAAATGGGAGGTGAAGAGATGGAAGAAGATAGAGGTAGAGAGAGGGAAGGTGGGAGGGAGAGATATATGTATATATCCGGAGAGAGAGAGTGTGTGTGTTGGGGGTGAGATAGAGAGACAGAGAAGGAGAGATGAAGGGAGAATAGATATAGATGGAGCGGGCAGAGAGGGAAGAATATTTCTTACACACGATGCATTGGTTTCATAGTAGATGATAATTGATAATCGTATTTGATTGCTTGCACTAGATGCATTCATTTCACTGTAGATGTTAATTTATAATTATATTTGATTGTTTTCACTAGATGCATTGACTTCAGTGTAGATGTTTATTTCTAATCCTATTTGATTGTTTTTTCTAGATGCATTGATTTCAGTGTTGATGCTGATTTCTAATCTTATTTGATTGCTTGCACTAGATGCATTTATTGGGTGTAGATGTTGATATCTTTTATATTTGATTGTTTGCACTAGATATTGTAAATTATTAAAAATGTTTTCAATATTATATTGAGGGGAGAGAGGGGAGAATATTTATTGCACTAGATGCATTCATTTCAGTGTAGATGATATTTTTCTTATAATTCTATTCAATTGCTTTCACTAGATTCATTTATTTCATTGTAGATGTTGATTTCTAATCCTATTTGATTGTTTTCTCTAGATATATTGATTTCAGCGTAGATGTTGGTTCCTAATCCTACTTGAATGCTTGCACCAAATTCATTTATTTTAGTGTAGATTTGGATTTCTAATCCTATTTAATTGCTTTCACAGGATGCATTTATTTCAGTGTAGATGTTGATTTATAATCTCATTTGATTGCTTGCATTAGATGCATTGATTTAAGTGTAGATGTTGTTTTCTAATATGATTTGACTACTTGCATTAGATTCATTATATGTTGTTAATCTTGACATTGTAAATTATTGAAAAAAATAGTTTCAAGATATATGTAATACCTTAAAGTACACTATTAAGAATTAATTATCTATCAAAAGTTGTGATACGTAGAATTAAAATGAAATAGATGCACAGAATCAATCCTCTTACAAAGTACAAATTAATCCTTGACAAGATCGTCTCCCGTATACATCACAAACTAATTACTAATAAACAATTACA
Organism: Pinus tabuliformis; assembly: GCA_031772625.1. Lineage (NCBI taxonomy): Eukaryota > Viridiplantae > Streptophyta > Pinopsida > Pinales > Pinaceae > Pinus > Pinus tabuliformis. The sequence goes on along the minus strand of CM062819.1, from coordinate 339,186,266 downwards.
TATATTCAAAATTACTAACAGATAATTGCATAGAGAGAGAGAGAGAGAGACAAGGGAGATATGAAGAGCGAGTGTGTATGTTTTGGGGTGAGATAGAGAGACAAATAAGGAGAGATGAAAGGAAAAGGGAAGAGAAAGAGAGAGGAGATAGGGAGGGATATAGTGACAGAGTCGGAGGGAGAAGATAGAGAGGGGGCCAAGAGATAGAGTGAGGTGGGAGAGAAAGGGAAAGAGAGAAAGGAAGAGAAAGAGGACGTGAGAGAGAGAACAAGAGAGAGATGACAGGTGGAGGGAGAGAGAGGGAGATGGGTGGGGAGATAAAAGTAGGTAAAAAGAAATAAATAGAGATAAAGGTGGAAAGAGAGAGGGAGGGAGTGATAAGGCAGAGAGAGAGGGAGAGAGGAGAGCAGGAGGGAAGAGAAATAGAAGAGGGAGAAAGGGAGAGGGAGAGGAAGAGGGATATATGGAGAAAGAGTTTTTATGCTTTGTGGGTGATATAGAGAGAGAAAGGAGATACATAGGGAGATAGAGATATAGAAGGGAGGTGAAGTTATGGATGAAGAGAGAGGTAGAGGGAGAGAGGGAGGGAGAAATATATATATCTAGAGAGAGAGTGTGTGTGTGTGTTGGGGGTGAGATAGAGACACAAAGAAGGAGAGATGAAGGGAGATATAGATATATATGGAGGGAGCAGAGAGGGAAGAATATTTCTTGCACGCGATCCATTGGTTTCAGAGTAGATGATAATTTATAATCGTATTTGATTGCCTGCACTAGATTCATTCATTTTAGTGTAGATGTTGATTTATATTTATATTTGATTATTTTCCCTAGATGCATTGACTTCAATGTAGATGTTTATTTCTAATACTATTTGATTGTTTTCTCTAGATGCATTGATTTCAGGGCAGATGGTGATTTCTATACTTATTTGATTTCTTGCACTAGATGCATTTATTTGAGTGATGATGTTGATTTCTTTTATATTTGATTGTTTGCACTAGATAATGTAAATTATTAAAAATATTTTTCAATATTAGATTGAGGGGAGAGAGAGGGAAGAATATTTACTGCACCAGATGCATTGATTTCAGTGTAGATGATGTTTTCTTATAATTCTATTCAAATGGTTGCACCAGATTCATTGATTTCAATGTAGATGTTGATTTCTAATCCTATTTGATTTCTTTCTCTAGATACATTGATTTCACTGTAGATGTTGCTTTCTAATCCTATTTGATTGTTTGCACCAAATTAATTTATTTTAGTGTAGATTTGTCTTTTTAATCCTATTTGATTGCTTTCACAGGATGCATTTATTTCAGTGTAGATGTTGATTTTTAATCTCATTTGATTACTTGTGTTAGATACATTGATTTCAGTGTAGATGTTGTTTTCTAATATTATTTGATTGCTTGCATTAGATTCATTATATGTTGTTAATATTGACATTATAGATTATTAAGAAAAAATAGTTTCAAGATATATTTAGTAATACCTAAAAGAACACTATTAAGAATTAATTAGCTATCAAAAGTTGTGATACCTAGAACTAAAATAAAATAGATGTGCAGAACCAATCGTCCTACAAAGTGAAAATTAATCCTTGACAAGATCGTCTCCCTTCTACATCACCAACTAATTACTAATAAACAATTACATATTTTCAAAATATATTCAAAATTACTAACATATAATTTCATAGAATATTGTATTCATAATATTTGTAAGAGGAAAATATATATTTATAAACATTCAAAACAAATAAAAATATTCTTGAAGGAGATGTGATAATTATTTATAGAAAGAAATAATGTAAATATTTTATAATTCTAGTCACCCATTAAAAAAATTTACATTATTTCTTGACTTTGCTAAATAGACTATAGATATAAAATCATCAAAATACTCTTGAAGGAAATAAATTATTTCAAACGTTAGCAAAGAAAAAATTTATTTCGAGAGTGATCTTGACGCAATAAATTATTAATAGTACTCTTCAAAAGATATTTAGTAATACTTGGAGGGACACTATTGAGAATTAATTAGTTGTGAGAAGTTGTGATACCTTAAATTAAATGAAATAGATGTGCAATATCAATCCTCCCGCAAACTATTAACAAGATTGTCTCCCTTCTTCATCACCAACTAATTATTAATAAAAAATTACGCACATAAAAATATTACACAACAATTGTAACATTCAAAAAAATTATCATCCAAATCCAAAAACATAAACACACAAACCACTCAAACCATCCAAACACATATGTACATACTATTCAAGACAAGCAACACAGACTAAATTAAAGAACATAATGATATGGTCATGGTAAGAAAAGAATACATAATGTGAATTTTGAAGTTAATCTCAATCATATACATAATAATGATAATTTAAAATTGTGACATTGCTTCCCTCAATTGGAGCCAACTTAGATCCATCTAACACTGGATCTATCATGCACCGAGAGGGATCAAATCCCGCGAGGTGCAAAAATTTCCTCAAATTCTACACTCCAAAAAAAAGGTTTGCACTAATGGATTTGATCCCCCTTGGTGAATTATAGATCTAGTGTTAGATGGATATAGGCTAGTAATATTCCATCATTCAATCACAATGATATTGATTTTTCCTCATTCTCCCATAATCTAGGGCATTTGCAATAAATAAATATATTATTCATTTTATTGAATTTGTCTTTTAGAGGAAACAGAAAACCCATTAAACATGGTTGAAAAATGGATATTATGCATAGAAGTTTCTTGTTATCCCAATCTAGGGCAAGCAGTGATTACTTATGTTCTATGTAATATTTCAACGAACAAAGTCTTCCATAGGAAGAGGAATGTACCCAGAAGGACAACAAATAATGAAACATATTATATTAAATTGTTATAAGGCTTAAGAACAACCAGGGAGTATGGATCTGATGGAATTGTGGTCTTTACCAATTATGAACTTGTGTGCAACCAGATGAAAGGCATGTACCAAGTCCAAAAGGAGAAGTTAAAACAAGTACATGGAGCAGCAAAAAATATGGTTAGTCAAGTTCAATCATTTAGCATAACACATTGTGCAAATGTTAATAGGATGTCTAGTGATCTATTATATGGAGTAATGCCAATTCAAGGTTTCTGTGTGAAAGATGAATTGGTGTCAAAAATATCTCTCATATGTGTGTGTTTTTTAGTTATAAATGTGGTGTTTTTAATGTCCATGTATTTTTTTCAATACTATACTATGTGTGCCCCCACTATGTAAGCACAAGTTGGTGAACTTGACATGATTTAGAAAAAATTGTAGTTAATTCTCAAAATGTGCACTTCAGCATTTGTGTTTTTAGTCTTGAGTATAATTAAGTGAAGAATTTACACCAAATAATTTTGAAGAAACCATTGGATATATATTAATTTTCTGAATTCTTGATCTTTATAAATAAAAATTTTAAAGATTTTTAAATGCATGAGGTAACTTCAAGTGTTTTCTTAAAGATCATATATCTTTTTTTAAAGTATATATATATTTAGGGTCTGGATCATCACATGAGCAGTTGCCACTTGATTCTTTGAGACATAAACCAGATAGAGCATCGACTAGAGGGTGACTTTCTATGCATGCTAACGAGACTGGTCATGGATTGAGGAGATTATCACATGAATCAAGGGAGGGCCATCATTTGTTACATCATGCTCGTGGTATATATATATATATATATATATATATATATATATATATATATATATATATATATATATATATATATATATATATTTATATGCGATTTTTAAATATATTTATATAATCATATGTAAATACATATATTGAATAGAGTTGTGTCAATTTAACTTAATTAATTTATTATAATTTCTATTTTTTTAGAAGAATCTCTCACTATCTCATCGCGTGAGGGTGGTCAACATTATCTCAATGGTTAACAAGCTCAATAAACTCATGTACTTGGGGATGATGGTGCTCAATTATCTCTGGGTGGCGATCAATCTCAATCAGATCATCATGATCATCATCATTTTGGTAAATTATATCATTTATCTAGTTTATATGTTAAAACAATTTTTTACATGTAAATGAATTGTATGTACATATATGTGTACATGTCTATCTTGCATGTGTTAGGATATTCCGACACATAGGAAATAGTTAAGTGTAACTTGGTCTAGTGTAGAGTTAGGTAAAGTGTGTTTCTTTACTATGTACTTTTGTAACTTACAATATGACGGTCACGATATGTAGTGATCCGACGGTTCATTCTCTCCTCGGTATTACCGACACTTGATCATGGCTTAACACCCGATTGGTCCATGATCTCTATTTAAAGAGCATGGAGGGTCATTTGTAGGGTAACCATTCATGAGAGAACCTTATGTAAATTTTCATTCGTTTATTAATAAATTGCTTGAAGTGGTCGCATTGGCTCAGGCCATGGATTGTTTCCCTCTTTGAGGGCTTTTACCACATCAACAATACTAGTGTATTGATCTGTGATCTGTTTGTGAGGGGTGTCCTTTGGCATTCTATCTGACGAACTTACCCTGTAAATTCCTACATGGTATTAGAGTTATTTGAGGGCCGCATCAGTTGGTGATCCAAATTTAAAGCTGGTAGAACTGCATCCAACTATCGTTTCCTAGATCTACTATTACTAACTGCTTTCGGGCCAAGAGGATTGCTCTATTGTGTTAGGAGCATCTGTTCCAGTGAGGAACCCCTTTTGTTTCACGCAAAAAGGTTTTTGATATGCCTAGCTACGTCATTTTTAAGATCTGGAGGTATACAATGTTGATTTGTAGTTTTTAGTGTTTTTCTCTCTATTTATTTCGGTTTAATTAGCTCTTTGTTTTTTTATTACCAGATCTATACCTTTCATTTTTGTGTATGCTCTTTGCCCCACGACTCTGTGTGATCTAGGCAAATCAGAAACAGAAAGGAAGGACTTTTCTCACGTGTATGCTTTTTTCCGCTTCACCTTAGTGTGATCTCAGAAAATCAGAAACATTGAGGAAAATATTTAGTTTTCGGCTAAAGCTAACCTCAAGCCATAAGGTTTGGTTTTTTTTGTATGTCCGTGTTGGGTTTTGTGTTTTTTTTTGTAGGAAAAAAAGAGATTTCTCAAGTAAGCACACACCCCAAAGCTTTAGTGACTATAAAAAAAATAAAACCTTCCTCTTTTCCAAAAATTACAAACCTTTTAATCTAGCTCACTTGGTCCAAAGCTACTTTATGAGAATAGAGGTCTTGAGTTCAAGTCTTTCTTTTTGTTGAGCTAATTATACTAAGTTTGGAAAGGGGCCGGATTTTTTTAAATATAAAATTATCATTCATTTTTTCACATTCCCGCACTTCGTCGGCATCTTTAACAACTTCTCTTGAAAAAGCCATAATGTCTTCATCCACAAGCTATTTTCAGAGCCGTTTTTTTTTAATCAGCCTATTTTTTCGAGATCTTTCCACTAGAACACTTATTTTCAGCATCTAAAGCTTCAGTTTCTATTAAAATGGAAAGTCCATGCCAAGTTATTCTTGACAGCACCAACTACTTCCAATGGTGGTCCTACATTGTGGATTTAATTAGAAGTAAATATCTTTATAAAATAACCTCAGGCCAAGAAACCAAACTGAAAGATGAAGATAAGGCAGCCAAATGGGAAAATAGGCAAGATCAAGCACGTTGGTTGATAGGGATGTCTATTTCTTCAGACCTTAGATTCTGTATCATAGAACTTGATACTCCTAATGAAGCAATGAAATAGATCACTAAAGTTTTTGGAATTAAAATGAACTTAGAGCCCATCAACTCGAAAATGAGTTGCTTACATTGGACCCCAATAATTTTTCTTCCATTGAAGATTTTATGTCCAAGTTCAAGACCCTTAGACTTCTCTTGGAAGTTGTTAAGGTTAAGAAAGAAGATGGTAACCTTATCTATTCCATTCTTACTAAGTTGGGACCAGCCTACTCTGTGTTTGTTTCCACCTTCCATTGTACAAGAGAAGCCTTCATTTCTCAAGGACAAGACTACAAGTCCCCTTCCATTGATTCCTTTTCTGATTCTTTAATAAGAGAACAAGAAAAACTCTTACACCTTGGTCTTCTTAATCTTGGAAACTCTTCTAAGAAAGCCTTAGCCACCCAGCAGCAACCAAATTCAAAGAATCCTAAGAAGTCGTATCCTAAAAAGAATGGTCCTAAACCAAACATGGGTCCTAAGCAATTTCAGCCTCAAAATGACAAGGAAAATAAAAACAAAGGGAAGAAGACTAATAGACATTTCCACTTTTGTAATCGAGATGGCCACTTAGAATCCAAATGCTTTAAGAATATGGAATCCTTGGAAGCAACAATGAAGAAGCATAACATCCATTTGGAGCACTCTTCAACTTCAACTTCATATTTAGGAATAACACATTTTGTATGTGGTTGTCAAACATCTCGGTCTCGATATGCACTAAATTTATCTTCTTCTTCTAATTCTCATGAGTCGCTCATTGATTTTGGAGCTTCTTATCACATGGCCAAAAACAAAGCCATGTTTTCTCCTTGAAATGATTGTAACACCAAACATATATATGTTGGTGATGATAGATCTCTTAGTGTTGTAGGGACTGGAACTGTTCATATAGACAATGGTCAATTTAATGATGTATTATGTGTTCCAACCTTATCCTGCAACCTTCTATCTGTATATCAGATAATTCATTCAGGTGAAGGTAAAATTGTTGAATTTTCACCTCACGATGTTGTAATTAAGGACCTAAGAGATCCTAGACAGATTTCAGCTACTGGCATTACTGATGATTCTACAAGGTTGTATAATTTTAACAACTCTGCGTCATCAAATCTTCCCTCGGTATTTGTTGCTCATAATGATGAAGTGAGCAAACTTTGGCATGAGCGATTTGGTCACTTAAACTATCGCTCTCTTCAGAATCTTTGTAAATAAAATATGGTGACAGGTCTTCTAATGGTATCTTGCAGAGATGGTGTTTGTTCTATATGTGTACTCAGAAAACATCATCGGAATAGTTTTGAAAAACGTGCCTCTTGGCACGCCTCAACCCCTTTACAACTTGTGCATAGTGATTTATGTGGTCCACTTCCAATTGTTTCATTTTATGGCTACAAGTATTTCTTAACTTTCATTGATGATTTCTCTAGACTCACTTGGGTATACTTCTTAAAACTCAAGAGTGAAGTATTTAACATGTTCTTGGCCTTTAAGGCCTTTGTTGAAAAACAATCTGGACATCGAATTCTTAAGCTAAGATCTAATAATGGCGAAGAATATGTTAACCACAAATTCATCAACTTTTGCACTGAGAATGGAATTCAACTGCAACATATTGTTCCATATACTCTACAACAAAATGGTGTAGCTGAAAGGAAGAATCACACCTTAAAGGAAATGGTTGATTGTATGCTTCAATCTAAAGGACTTAGTCTTAATTTTTGGGCAGAAGCAATTAACTGTGAAAATTACATAATAAATCACACTCCTATTAAGGTTTTAAAGAATATCACTCCAGAATAAGAATGGAGCTCAATTAAACCATATGTAAGTCACTTTTGTGTTTTTGGAAGTGAAGCATGGGCCCATATTCCAGATGAGAAGAATACATCTTTAGAACATAAGTGTGAAAAATGTATTTTGTTGGATAGTCTGAAGATTTCAAAGGATACAGACTTATTCCACTTAAGTCCGAAAATGTTATCATTAGAAGAGATGTAAAGTTTTATGAAAATATATCTGCCTATGAGCCTAGTTCGACGGATGTGCCACCTCTCTCTATCCCTTTTACTTCTGAAAATATTTCTTCTTCAGATGATGAAAGCGAGGATGACAATCCTCCCCCACCTTCTCAGGATCCTCCTTCAACTCCTTAGCTTCCAAAATGGGACCGTGCTACTCGGGATGCAGTAGGTTCTCTTGCCAGTGATCCTACAAATCAGTTACGTACACATTCTTAGTTCGATAGATCCTCTTCTTTACTGGCTCAAGCTTCACGTAATTATGACCCTGACACCTTTGCAGAAGATTCAGGCCATCCAGATTGGGATGCAGCTATGAATGAAGAATATCATTCATTATTAGCATATGATACATGGGATATTGTTACTCTTCCAAAGGGATGAAAACTTGTTGGATGGAAATGGTTTTACAGAACCATGTATGGCCTAGATGGAAAAGTTGATAATCATAAAGCTTGTCTTGTTGCTAAGGGTTTTTCACAAGTTGAAGGCATTGACTATACTGAAACCTTCTCCCCTATTGCCAAAATGAACTCTATCCACCTTGTTCTTTCCCTTGCTGCCTTGTTCAAATGGGAAGTCCATCATATGGATGTTAAATCTGCCTTCTTCCATGGGGACTTGCATGAAGAAATCTATATGGAACAACCCACTATCTTTATACAAACAGACTCCAGCCTTGTATGTCAGCTTAAGAAATCCCTTTATGGTCTCAAGCAAGCCCCTCGGGATTGGTATGTGAAAATGGATAGCTTTCTTTTAGAAACTGGATTTTCTAGGTGTCATTCTGACAATACTATCTACACCAAGAAAGTGGGAAAGTCTCTTATCATTCTTGTTCTTTATATTGACGATCTTATCCTTACTGGTAGTGATCCCAACCTTATAAACCATTTGAAATCCAGCCTTAAAAAGAATTTTGAAATGACAGACTTAAGACACTTGCATTATTTTCTTGGTCTTCAAGTCTTGCAATCCAAGGAAGGTATTTTCCTTTCCCAGTCCAAGTATGCATGTGATATTCTATGCCATTTTCACATGGAAGACTGTAAGCCATCCCCTTCTCCCTTTCAGTCTGGAGCCAAACCTTTAGTCACTTCTACATCCCCTGAAGTTGATGCTACCTTATACTGTCAACTTGTAGGAAAAATTTTGTATCTGACCCATACTCATCTTGACCTTTCCTTTGTTGTTGGCCATATTGCTCACTTTATGAAAAACCCACATGAAAGTCATTGGAAAGCAGCTAAAATAATACTTCGTTATGTTCAAGGTATAGTTCAGTTTGGGATTCATTACAGTGTAGAAGCATCTCCTCTATTGGTTGGTTTCACTGATTTTGATTGGGCTGGTGACCCTGATGATCGGAAGTCTACTGCAGGTTATCTGTTCACTATTGGTTCAGGACCTATTACATGGGCTTGCAAGAAACAAAGTGCCATTTCTCTTTCTTCAGTAGAAGCAGAGTATCATGGTGCCATAGAAGCTAGTAAGAAAGCCCTGTGGCTTCGTCAGATCCTGTCAGAATTTGGCTTTCAGTAGAAGCATCCGACTACACTTTGGTGTGATAATTAAAGTGCCATTCAACTATGCAAAGATCGATTCCAACATTAGCGTAGAAAACACAATGAACTGCACATGCACTTCATCAAAAAGCTCATTCACGACCATGTTCTTGAAGTGCGATATTGTTCAACAAATGATCAAGTTGCACACATCTTTACAAAGGCTCTCACAGAGGTGAAGTTTACTAAAGTTCAATTTATGGTTGGAGTTCAGGAAGTTGTCACTAAGGGGGGATAGGCTCTAATGCCTCCTTCCTTCTCCTATCATGTCATATTTGTACATCCTTCAATCCTATCCTAAGTTGTTCTTAAGGGGGGATGTTAGGATATTCCGACACATAGGAAATAGTTAAGTATAACTTGGTTTAGTGTAGAGTTAGGTAAAGTGTATTCTTTACTATGTACTTTTGTAACTTACAATCTGACGGTCATGATATGTAGTGATCTGACGATTCATTCTCTCATTGGTATTACCGACACTTGATCTGTGGCTTAACACTGGATTGATCCATGATCTCTATTTAAAGAGCATGGAGGGTCATTTGTAGGGTAACCATTCATGAGAGAAGCTTATGTAAAGTTTCATTCTTTTATTAATAAATTGCCTGAAGTGGTCGTGTTGGCTCAGGCCGTGGAGTGTTTCCCTCTTTGAGGGTTTTAACCATGTCAACAATATTGGTGTATTGATCTGTGATTTGTGAGCGGTGTCCTTTGGTGTTCTATCTGAGGAACTTACCTTGTAAATTCCTACAGCATGTGTATAAATACATTTGAACATATTTTTATGTTTATGTAATTATTTTGAAGTAGGGGATGAAAATGTTGATCAAAGTAAACGTAGGTGAAGCAGGAAAATTCAAGAAGAAGACCATAAGCCAACTACCACCTATCCATTTGATATTCCTGATGAGATTCCTTAGGAAACAAACATCTAACAATGTACGTTAAAGAGGTGCATAGGTCATTATTCAAAATTGAATAAAGATCTTGCGAGTTTGGAGCTCCCGACAGAGAGTTGACAAAGCTTAGGAATAGTTGTGCACTCTCTAAGCTCATTTCTTGATTTTTACAAGAACCTTGGGCCAACAACTGATTTATTTGTAGATATGATTAGCCATAGGAAGGAAGCAATGATGGGTTCTGTTAAATGGGTCGAGGTAAGTTAAAGGGTTACAAAAGCACATGTCAAATCTTTGTTTAATTTCAAAGAAGGGCAAAAAGGAGAGATGCTCAAGGTGTAATATTTCAAGCACCCTGAAATAGCCCACCATTTGTATGATAGGTTCCTTACAGCGTATGGAAAGATGCCATGGAATGATGAGGTTCCACATTATTTTGCAAAATTATTTTATGCAAACTTATTTTTGGGTATGAGACCTAATTATACTGACCTTCCATCTAAATTTTAAGGTATTGGGAGAGGTTATAAATATGAACATAAGGGTGTATTAAGGGACATGGAATTGCCTCGTCCTCCAACACCTTCGGTACCTCAACCTCCATGTCTGGTAACTCTGCAGTCGGATATGGATGCTACTTCTCAAATTGGTTGAGAAGGAAAGGATGTGATTATAGACAACATACAAATTGCATTGACTGGAATTGATGTCGATCTAAATCAACAAAGAGCAAGAAATGGTGCACGTGCTAATTTTGTATATAAATCAGATAAGGAGATAGATAATATGAATATTGAAGAGGTTAAAGCATATGCAAAGGGTTGTCGTGATGGTTGGCAAAACCTAATTGGTGATAATAAAGAGGGAATGGGATCGGTATGTGTTAATGGTTAGGGTGGATATTTTAATGTAATGTAATGTATGTGTTAATGTTGATTCCCATACATTTTGTAAAAAAAAATAGATATAATCTAACACGAATGTATCATATGTTCACCATTTGCAGTTAATTCATTTGTTGAATGAAAATTTTGATAATATCATGGTCCCATGTTTACATTCCAATCAAGATATATTGAGAGATGTTAGTTTTTTTTAAGAGTTCATGTTGATACTATTATTCTACTTTTATTATATGGGTATTGTGAAGACATGTTTGTAAGAGAAATAATTACATATATAATTAAATGTTAACATATTTCAAATTCCATCTGACGTTTTTGATAGAGCACCACCATCTTCCTCCTTATTAGGAAATTTGTCAAATATTCACTTGTCACAAGTATTGAATATTTCACTTTTGTTATGTTACAAATTGAAACAAGTTTCATTATAAAATGAGATCTCTATCTTACAGTTTTAAATTTTTCAAACTTTTAGGTTTGTGGAGATGGTTTCCCTTCTCCAGTGACATTAGCATTGGAGTCAGCTATGGGTATAGGATCGTCTAAACAATTTGAAAATGTTGTTTAACATTCTTTTTAATATTGCGAGTTTATGCATTTTCATGTGCAATTTTAAAATTTTAATATATACGTGTACAAGTATTGTACATGGAAACCATGAGGGAGAAATGCAGGGGGAACATTATGAGATATTGCATGGAATTTGAAACTTGATTCAGTTATACGAATTGAATCGTCTAGACAATTGGAAGAAGTTGTTACTTGATTTGTTTAATATTGTGAGTTTATGAATTTTCATGCGCAATTTTAATTTTTTTAATATATACATGTACATGTATTGTACAGCGTATCCATGAGGGCACAATGCATGGTGAACACCATGAGGGTGCAATAGAGGGGGAACACCATGAGGTATTGCATGGAATTTGAAACCTTTTATAAAAAAAAAAATTATGATTACATTCTCATTTAATTTTAAAACATTAAAATTGAATTTTAAAGTACATAATATTATGTATATATGCATATTACACATGTTTTGTAGGGCACACATGATTCGGATGAGAGCACAAGGATGTTGATAGATCGTATATTTCAGCAAGATTCTCTTTGATGCAATTTTTTTTTTACGGTCTTTTTATTATATTTACTTTTATCAAGATATAAATTTTGGAAATATTTAAAGTAAAACCATTTATTAGGAATTGATCTCTTTGATGTATATTTTTATTTGACAACTTTTTATTATATATTTATTTTTATAATGCTATAATTTTTGGACATATTTTAAATAGAACTCTTTATTATGAATTGATCTTTAATATGTGAATTTGGATTTTATGTATAATTTGCATGATTATTCTTATAATGTTAGTGGAAGATAATATGGAATTGGCTTCAAATTATTAGGTTTTGTGAAGTTATTTTGTAAGTTCTTTAATGAATAGTAAAATTGCAAATTACAAAACATGGTAAATTTTGCATTCGTGAATCTTATCATGGTGTAGATGTCTAAAACAACCATAACTTAAAATTGAATTATAAAATATGTTATACATTTTTGCATTCATGAATATATCATCATCTTGTATAGAAGAGCTACTATGGATGCGGGTTGTGTTGATGCCTCGAAAATCGTTGCATCAACATCGGGGATAACCACCCGGTCCGGACCTTAAAGGCAACTCCTTTTCCATTTGGTGTGGTGGCTCCGACTGGATATAATGGGACCAGTTTCCCAATGATTGGTAAATAGGATGGATAAATGATTGATTCTCTAATATCTAATGATAATGGATGAATGATTTACTATAAAAGGAAAATTATAAACAACTATCCTATCCCGGGAAATTGTTACTTTTAGCGTAACTTTTGATGGTGTTCATCCACAAACAGGCATATAGATGACTCTTGTTGGTAAATGAAGATATTCATTCATGTGATAATTACTAAGCCCAAATAGTTGAACAAAGCAATCAAGCAAACATTATTACACTATTCCTCATATATATCATAGACATAGATATGATTGAAAGAAGAATAGTCCTTAGACATTCAATAGTGAAAAGTACAAGGATTTCTGTTAAAACACATACATATATTCAATGATAGAAAAATTTAAATGAATGTCGATTCACAGAAAAAATGACACAAGATCATAGATAATAGTACCATATGTTATTTGAATCACTCCCGATATCAACCGCATTCAAATTCCTTCTTTTAACTTAGAAACACTTCCACAAAAGGCAATAGTGCACATGTCATCAAAGCTTTCTTCATCAAAATTCAGAATACTGGCCCAGTCTTCATAAAAAATAGATCAGAAGCACAATAGTGTGACTTACTGATTTGAGTTTATACAAAAACTGAGGACCCTTTCCAAATGCATGAAAGGGCCTATAAATACTAATTAAGCTAACTAATTACAAAATAAAAGTGCTATTTAATTGGTACAACTATATTATGAATATCTCCTCAAAATCGGCTTGTCTTCAGTCGGCAGCATGATTCATTGTTTCGGATGATCTCCCTTCGGCTTGAGCTGGCAGATATCTAGCATCGGTTGCAACTCTGGAGGGCGACTTAGGCGAGAATTCAGTTGAGCTGAATATGTGGCATCTTGGATCTCGGGGATCATGCAACTGATAGCATCAGTTAAACATTTGAGTGCGGCCCTCTGACTGTATGGCTTGATCAAGAAAAACCAAAAGGCATCCCAAGCTAAACTTTGGATGCCAGCGATTAGTCTTCTATTCTTTTCCAATTCCTGCTTGCATGTTTTCTCCAAGGCTTTGGCCGATGTCAATTTACCTGGATTACACTGTGAAATCATATTAGACAGATAAATAGTGTCATTGACAAATTCAATTAAATTTCTAGTAGATAACCGACATCCTGAGGTTTCTCTTTCTGTCTTCATTAGTGACGACTGCCATTCTAGGAACAGGATGTCTTTGTGTGACTCTAGAATTTTGGGCAGATCTGAAGCCTGTCCTTCACTGGAGTCTTGCCAAGCAAGAAAGCTGGTTAATCTTTCATCGAGCTGTTCTAAATCCTGCCTAGCTTCAACTGATTTATCAACTATTGATGTAGTAATCATACAAAGAGGTTCAGCCATAGAAATGTTACAACATAGCAGTTTTAGCTGTGTAATCAATGCCTTATTGATTTGTAGAGCTTCTGTTCCAAACTCTACTACTTGAGGAAGTCTCCTGAACTTTTCTACTTCTTGTGACAGTTGAGTGATTCGCTCATATTTAGTCTTGCTCATTTGTTCATTCATTGCCTTTAATCTGGCCAATGCTTCGGACAATTCCTTCTGTTTCTGTACCGCGCTCAAATCTATCCTTTGTTTCTCTTTGAGCAATTGCTCATTTAATTGGTTGTTTGTCTATTGCTGTGTTGATAGTTGTTGTTCCAATTGTTCTATTTTCCACTGTGCTTCAGACACCTGCGACTGCAATGAACCAATCATTTGATCTTTTTCCTTAAGGAGACTGCTCACTTTCGAGGCTTTATCCATGGTGGTTGTCGAATATGCTTCGGAATACTGGAAGAGTTTTGTAAGGTCATCGGAAGGGTTCAATTCCTCCTTCCACACCACATTAGCCATATCTGTTTGATCTGGAAAAAGGGAAGATTGATCAAGTCTCCTCATTTTCCTCTGCCTTTTCACCATAGCCCTGTGTTTAGGACTGTAAAAGACATCTAATGGTGGTATTTCTATCTGTAAAACAATCTGATTGGATGGATCTTTGGGAATTATTTCTGCATCTTTGCTACTAGGTAGGCCGCTGGTCCCTTCACTTGGAACCGTAGTCGTGGTTGTTTCTTGATTGACTGTCACTTGGGGTGTGACGAATCCTTGTGAAGTCTCGAGATTGTTTATAATAGAGTCAAATTGTTGCCACTCTTTGAGGAGTTTGGGATCAATTTGAGCCTCTAAATCAATAACTTCACTGTCCTGCTTCTTTTCTTTCTCCTGTTCTGTTTCCTTCTCTTTTCCTTTTTCTGACTCTTTTCCCTTTTCGGGAATTTTCTCTGTAGAAGGAGGCTCGTCAATACTTTTCTGTTCAGGCTCGCTTGACTTAGTTGTTGGAGTAGTAGCCAATAACTCCAGAGGCAGAGTTTGCAACCTCTGTTCTCTGAGCATATTGAATTCTACCAGTCCTTCATCATTATATTTCATCTTGGCCAATGTTTTAACCTGAGACAATGATTCTGCTGAAGAAAATAGTTCATCAAATTCATCTTTTTCATGGTCAAACTTAGTAAGTTTGGCCTGTTCAAGCACATTGTAGGAAACCTTCCGGGGATTGAATTGCCTGTTAGGGATGGTCGCAAGATTGAGCATATTTATTTTTCCTGTCTCCTTCTCAGCATGTTTGTAATCAAGTATGGTATAAACACTGCATCTCAAAGGGAATATGGGCCATAACTGCTTTTTGGAAGTCCTGAGAGTTTTGGATGTTCCAGCGGTTGTTATTTGGTAAGCTAATTATCATGCCAACAGTTTATCAGGTAAATACAATGGGAGGACATGGGGTCTTGTGGCGCTACTAAACACCCTTATATATGTGAATTTATCTTCCCCAAACCATTTCCCCACAACAGTCAAGTCAACTTCTACCTCCTCGGAAATCCTTGGGGCAGGTTTATCAAAAATGGCATAATAGATAGGCAACATGAACCCATTACAGATTTGATACAAGTGGTCTTTATAATGTGCCTTCCATAACATCTGATGATAGATGTGGATTGGCTTAGGGTCCTGTGGCATCCACCTCCACCCAAGTATCGGGTATTCAGAATTAAAGAAAAGCATATCCATAACATAAGCACTGTAATAGAAGGGGGGAATAGTCCTGGTGGTTTTTCGTGAATTGAATCTAAAGTCAAGAATTACAGAGGCTAATTTATCAGACAATATATTCGCCCAATCCATGACATAAATACTAACAACCGCTTCCATTAAAGGAACCATTTCGATAGTAAATTTTGCTGAATCATGCATTCCCCATATCCTACACATCATTGCCCCAGCGTAACAGTAAGGAGATGCCAAGGAATCCACGGAGTACTTACCCGATGATTCATGTTTTTGCTTTGCGGGATTCTATCTCCACTGTCTAATCGGGGCTGATTCCGTCTCATTCTCCTCTGCGAATTTCTCCAGAAAAGCTTTGTTGTATTTCTTTTTAGGTTCGGGCAAATGATACATTTTCCTCAAGTCGTCAGGCTGAAATGAACCGAAAACTCTTCCATCAACTGTGCAAAACGTCCTATTAGAAACAAGAATTTGTTCGACCACCCATCTGACCACATCAGTGTAAGGAAGAATTTTCTCCCGAGCTGCTATCCTATGCAAAAATGAGTCGGCTAAATCTTTCAGGGAGGCGTCTAATTTATTAGTTGAGCTTGCAGTAGCTTCTTCCGACACTTCCTCAGGTTCTTCTGCCTCAATTAAATTATAAATGCTTTGCCAGCTCGTATTTCCAAGGCTGAGACATGTAGTGTCTGAAATTAGACCCTTTTTGCTGGGTCCTGGGTCACTGGTGGGCTGGATTGTTATTGCAGGGGCCGCTGCTGTAGTGGATCTCTTGGATTTCTTTCCCATTTGCTTAAAACTTGATACTTTGACGAAATTCTGCACAAGGAAGGAAACCAACGTGATACAGAGAAATAGATAACATGAGCCAATATGAAAGAGTTATATCTTTTAACGAATAATCAAAGATCATAGTGAAATTGCCGCAGATAGAACCTAAGTGGAAAATCTCGGCATAACTGCTTCAATAATGGGCCGCTTCACCTATCAATCATGATAAGGGAGGTTTTAAATATCCATCATAACGTTTATATGGTGAAAAATTGATTCAAGCATGGCTTAGATTTTTGGCGGCTAATCGCATTTGATGATTGGTGACGTGACTGGGAGGGTTTTAATGATAGTCCAAAATATCGTTCAGTCACCAAAGGTGGTATAATGCATGCCGATCTTTGATATGATTTGAAACACGTGCCTTGATTTAATGTATCGAAATCGGGATAGGGCTCGGGTCACTTTACTTACGCTATTGCGAAATCGTCGATCACCGATAGCGATACGACTTATCGCATCGGGGGATTTGAAGGTGTCACAATTAATGCATTGATTACCACAGTCGATTGCCGATAGCGATACCTTTTATCACATCGGAGGAATGGGGGGTGCCTTATATATGATGTGCTTTGCCTTTTCCCAATATCCGATAGCGATTTCCCTTTTTAGATCAGAGTAATTCAATGGGCCTTTATTTATGTTTCTCTTATTATTGCGATATGCGATCTTGCGATCGCTTTATCGTAATAATAAAAAGCTTTATGATTTGTTTAAAGGACCTATTTTATCATTGTTTAAAAGGGATATCATATTTCAGTCGGACCTTCTGATGAGGGTTTTTTCTAATAATAAGTTAATACCAATTTATTCACACATCTATGTTTAAAAAGGACCCATTTCATATTATGATTTTAAAAGAAAAATTTTAAGAAATGGGGGGTTGTTGTATAGCACAACAATTGGCGATTCACTGGGAGAAACAATTATCTCTGGGAAAAGTTAAAATACTTAAACTTTTTAAATCTGAAAATCTTATCCGAGCGAAAAATTCTAATATAACTAGGCAAACATAAATTCTGAATGTAATGATAACTATTTCTGCTATTCTCTTCTCATGTTAGAATTAAATACATTCTATGTTTCAAATTAGCCTTAATTGGTTGCTAATGATAAAAACAAAAACTTTTGCAACTTAGCTTTATAGTGACTCCTTTGTCATAGGTAGAGCCTCTGCTGCTAGCAAACGTCTATAGTCTCGACAGGGATAGCTTTTAACCATTTGATCGTTCATTATCCCATCCATTTCAGAGTATAATTAAAAATAATGAATCCAGAAATATGTTTTCATATTTTTGTATCATTTTTTCCTTTTTTTTCTTTATTTTGTAAGATAAAAAGCCATTGTCCTGGTTTGGTAGCCAGCTATTTGACAATGCCATTCACTGGTGATAATTTAACTGAACAAGCTGGCTCGTGATGAGACCCCTTGTATTATAATTATAAGCCATTACCCTATTTTGATATGCAGTATTGGTAATGTCAGTTGAACTATTTCCCTATGATCATGATAAGAAAGCTTGTAATAAGACCTCTTATCTTTTACCTCAAATATATTTTAGAATTACACTCTGAGTAATTATAACCCTTGATAAATGGGACGAACAATTTTCTCCTTAAGAGAAGATGGATGACAGGATAAGAGTTGAAGATGCTAAGATTGAATCAGTATCTGTTTTGTATTGATAACCGTTTTCAAGCTGCTTAAAAACATTAAAATGGTTTACAGTACTTCTAATCCTTGAGAAGAGTTCACAAAAATAAAATGTGGTTTCAGAATCTAAATATACCTAATTTCCTAGAAATCTTCCTTTCGTTTAAGGCTTTCATTTTAAAAGCAAATATCATAACTGTTTCTTTTGAGAAACTTTTTCAATATAGTAAAGACCAATGGAAGGCTAACTTTATTTTTCTGCAATCCTAAAAATCTAAGCTATGTACAAAAATTTAGCTGAAAATTGAATATTCACAAAGGGAGAAGGGGTTACCCTCTCAATTGAAGAATTTTTTCAAGATAAGGCCGTTAACAGGAAGAGAGTCTCTCTTTCCTAATACATCTTCCAGTATGAAAGTAGAAGGGCCTATCTTCTCATTGATTTGAAACGGTCCGAGCCACATTTTCTGGAACTTTGTGTGTTTTCCTTTATCCTCATGGGTTTTGTCCCATTTCAAAACTAGATTACCAACTTGTAATTGTTTTTAACTGGTTGAAGTTGTATCAAAATATGACTTGATAATTTGCTGATGTTGTGCATGTATAATTCTGGCTTTTTCCCTTTCTTCTTCTAGTTTCAAAATTTGATCGTGTCTTAGTTGAATAGAAAATGAGGGACTTTCTTCAATAAACTGCACTAAAGCTAAGGATGGAAGCACTAAGTTAGCTGGTATGACAGCTTCCTTTCCATACACTAGATTGAATGGAGAAGTGCCTATAGAGGCTTTTTGAGTTATTCTATCAGCCCATAGTGCAAATATCAAAGATTTATGCGAGTTTTTATGATTCTGTTCAATAGTTCGCTTAATAATTCTAATAAGATTTTTATTGGTGGATTCTACCAAACCATTGCCCAGGGGGTAGGAATTTGCGGAATACCTCAATTTAAATTCTCTTTTGATAGCGAACTCAAACATAGAATTTCCAGAGAAATAAGATGCATTATAAAAAACAAGAGCGTTTGGGACACCAAACCTGGTAATAATGAATTGATCTATGAATTCCATAACTGCCTCAGAGTTTGTTGTCTTTAAAGGAATTGCTTCAACCCACTTAGTAAAGTAATCAGTGGTAGTAAGGATATACTTATGCTGTTTGGATGAATGTGGAGTGATTTCTCCAATGATGTCCAATCCCCATTGCTCAAAAGGTTGCTCAATGTTGACTGGTTGCAAAGGGAAAGTTGGCTTTCTTTGTCTTCCACTGGATGTTTGACAACTTTGGCATTTCCTTACATATTCATGAGTATCTCTGAACAAGGTGGGCCAATAATACCCAGCATGAATGATTTTGTGAGCTGTGGTGTCAGCTCCAAAATGTCCTCCTGCTGGTCCATCATGAAGTTCCTGCAAAACTTTTTGAGCTTCAGGTTTTTCTAAGCATCTTAATAAAATTGAATCATAATTTCACCTAAACAATACATCATCTATAATTGTGAAGTTTTTTGCTTTCAATCTAATGGAACGTTTGTTTTTATAGGAGAGATTGGAAGGAGCACACCCATTTTTTAAATAGAAATCAGATCTGTATATTGTGATTCAGAACCTGTGGTACTTATCTGATTTATTTCTTCAGTATCCTCTGTACTTTCAGGTTCTTGAATGTTGGATGCTCCTACTAACAACCTGCAAAAACCTTGGCCTTTGACAATCTTTGCTGGCTTGATTTCCAAGTCATATTCTTGTAATGCTGTGACCCAATCCGCTCTCTTTTCTCCTAATTCCCTTTGAACTAGTAATTGTCTTACTGCTGAAAAAGGAACTATAACTTTTGTGTGAGCTTTTAAGAGGAAGGGCCTGTAGTGTTTTATGGCTTTGTACATGGAAAAGGCTTGTTTTTCAACTTCCGAATAATTTAGTTCAGCAGCTTGAAGATTTGAGCTGTAAAACGAAATTGGTGCTTCCATGTTTTGATCATTAATTTGAGTCAACACTGCTGCATATGACGAAACAGATGCGAGGGTATATAGTATGAAATGATTAGAAAAATTGGGAGTGCTTAAAGCAGGGGCATTAATTATTGATTGTTTAATGGAATCAAATGCCTCCTTTTCTGCAGATCCCCATTTAAACACCGAATTTTTCTTAATCATCATTTGCAATGGTAAAATAATCTGGGAAAAATCTAGAACAAAACATTTAACAAAGTTAATTTGACCCAAAAATGATTGCATGGATTTTTTATTATGAGGGAATGGAATTTCAAAAATCTCTTTAATTCTGTCTGGATCAATATAGATACCATCTTTTGAAACAATGAAGCCTAAAAGTTTTCCTTCGTTAAGGGCAAAAAAGGACTTCTTTGGATTAAGAGAGATACCATACTTTCTACAACGTTCAAAGATTTGTTTTAAATCATGTAAGTGATTAGACCTTTTCTTGGAAAATACAGTAATATCATCTAAATAGACAACTACTGATTTATTGAGCAATCCTTTGAACGTTATGTCCATGGCTCTCTGAAATGTAGCTCCTGCATTGATGAGTCCAAAAGGCATCTTTTGGTAGGCATAAGTTCCCCACTTAGTTCTAAAGGTAGTTTTAAGCCTATCATCAGGATGAACCAGAATTTGGTTATATCCTGAAAAACCGTCTAAAAAGGACATTAGTTCTGAACCAGCTACCGAATGTAATGTCTCCTCCATAGTAGGTAAAGGGAAGTTATCCTTTTGGCTTGCCTTATTAATATTTCTGAAATCAATGCAAATCCTGATATCGCCATTTTTCTTTCTAACAGGCACCATGTTGGAAACCCAGTTTGAATGTCTCATAGAAAAATTATCTTAGCCTTCAAGAGTTTATTTAATTCAACCTTTATTTGACTCTCTAGGTTAGGATGAATCTTTCTTAACTTTTGTTGCACTGGTTTTTGTTCAGAAAACATTGGAATAGTATGTTGAATGATTGATGCATCGTATGTTTTCAAATCATCATATTTCCAAGCAAAGACATATTTGTTTTTTTTTAACAGCCTAATGAATGTTGTTCTTTCTTCTATAGAAAGTCCTAGTCCCAAATTGATGTTTTGAGGGTTTTCCTCAGTACCTAGGTTTATCAATTCAAATCTTAAAGTGGAACTCTGGAGTTTTGAATTGGTCACCCGTTTAAACCTGTCTTTAATATCATAAAGATCTTCAAGCTTGACCACTGGTTTTGGTATTGAGTTTTCCTCTTGCTTTTCTTTCATCTGAAGGTCATGATCACTTTCATCAATGATTTGGTCATTGTAGGACTTGTCAAAAGTCAAGAAGTTTAAAATGTCTTCATCATGATTGAACACTCTCCAATTGGTGACATTATCGTGAATTGATGGTCTAAAAATTAACTCTACTGAAAATCTATCCGGCTTGTAATCTTCAGATGGTAGGAGTCTGGAAGCAACATTAGCTAGCAGGTCTGCTGCTGCATTCTGGGACCTAGAGATGGGAGAAATATTGAATGCTAAAAATTTAGAGATGAGTTCGTGTACCAGAGACTGATAGTGTTTGAGATGACCAGAAAGGCAATGAATTGAATTTCTAACCTGTTTAATAACAATTTCTGAATCACCAAACACTTTCATATATTGAACCTTGAGGCCAATTGCTTTGTAGAGTCCTTGAACTAGGGCCTCATATTCAGCTGTATTGTTTGTGCATTCAAATTCCAATCTGCATGATAACATAGTTTTTTCTCCCTGAGGACTAACTAAAATACATCCTGCTCCTGAACCTTCACTAGATTTAGACCCGTCAAAATATAGTGACCAAAATAAAGAATTATCAACAATTTTATTTACAGTTTCCTCAGCAACATTAACACATCTTGAGGTATCTGTTTGTGAAAAGTTTTCGATCTGAGATGTGAAATTATTAACTGGGAAAGGAGATGGTTGGGCAGTGAAATTGCCAAAGAATGATTCAGATGAATAATTCCCCAAGATATTGTTATTGAATGCTATTGGTTGGTTTTCTTGTTCAAATTCGGTAACTGTATGGGTCATGTGTTTCTCCCGATCAATCTTGATCTGATTTGGTTTTCCTTTATAAGGTAACCACATATGGGACCAATCGGTAGAAATATAACCATGGAGTTTTTCAGACCAATCTCTACTTAAAATCAACCCATAGAATTCAGGTATATCAGCGATCAAAATATCGATTCTTTGAACCACTCTAGGATCAGCTAATAACCTGATAGTTACTGAGTTTATTTCCCCTAAAACCTGGACCTTAGTTCTATCCAATTGTACAATATGAATTGCAGACTTTTGGGGTTCGATGTTCAGCTTCGAACAAACTGAAGTTGGCATTATGTTAGACGAAGCCCCTGAGTCAATCAAATAGTTGTGTAGATTTCTATTATAGATCTCATAGGTTAAGAGGAAAGGAGGAGTATGAGAATTTGATCTATCCCCAATTAAGACCGCATCAGTAGCTTCCACTCTACCAGAAGGTGGTTGGCCTGAATCATTAGCAGCTTTGGACAATACAGCATTGGAAGAGGTGAAGAAGGAACGACATTTAACTCTTTAAGGAGTAATTTCTGCTGATGTTTGAGTTTGCTAATTTCAAACATAGTAATATTCGCCTTAGTCTTTTTCATATATTCGATAATATTGTAGTCCATAGAATCTGATACTACCAATGTCTTGGATGTTAAAGGTAGATTTGAAGATGTTGGTTGATTTTGGGATGGTATCGCTGAAGCTTTCTTTGTAGGAATCTTTTCTTTGGTAGTAGTGGAACCTGCATTCCTTTTCCTCGAAGTTGTCTGGATGGGTTCAGGAGTACCTTTACTCCTGGTAGTCACAGGGAAAGCTTCTTGTTCATTTTTTGTATCAGAGGTGGGTAAAATAAAATCCCACATCCCATGACATTCGACAGTCTCTTCTTCTTCGAGTTCCTCAGATGGCAAGACTGTTTCATCTTCATCTACTTCTTCAGGATCTGAATCTGCGTTGGATATAACATTTGGTGGTTTTGATTCAGGTTTCTTAAAATTTCTAAATGGCCTTTTGGTTGAGGTTTCAGCTACTTGCTTTTTGATTTCGACCATTTCATTTGACATAGTCTTGAGGACTTTTTGTAAACCTTCCATATCATATGGATCTTTAGGGGTTTTCTTCTTTGAATCATCCTTGAAAGAAACTTTTTTGGATTTTCTATCTTCAAGAGAAGCTTTCTTTTCTAAAGCAATAATAGTTTCTCTACCACAAGTGCCTCTTTCATGTTTTCAGCTAAAGTTGGTTTTGCAGCCGTGTCTACGAAAATAGCTATATTTGATGGTAGGGAAGTTATATACCATTCGCTTCTGATTTGCTCACTTGGTTTAGAGGCAGTTGGAATCTTATTCAAGAGTTTATTAAATCATGAGTTGAATTCCTTAATAGGTTCTTTGGGCTCTATCCTAAGATTGGAGAGATCATTGATTAATGTGGCTAAAGATCTATCATCGCCATACTTAGTAAGAAACTGTTCTTGGAAAATGTTCCAACTAGTAATGGATCCAGAGGGTAGGGAAAAATACCAAGACCCAGCTGATCCTTGCAAAGTATAAGGGAAAAGCCTAACGACAACATCTTCCTCTATCACTCCTTTCAAATTAACTGATAACATGAAGTTATTAATATGTTCTTTGGCTTGTGTTACAGAATCTGGATTAAACTTGGGTAACCATTTTTCAGGAAAATCAGGCAATGGGTGTAATGGTGCATGCATGGTGACTGCATCAGGACTATTCCATGGATTCTGAGCCATTGAAAAACCAGTAGTGGATGATATTGCTTATGATAGTCCAGATGTTTGGGAAGGAGTTGATATTGAGGATTGAATGGGTTGGGATGTTGAAGTTCCTGATCCCTATTGAACAACAATATGTAATGGAGGAGTGGATGGCTAACTTCGCGATCGGGAAGATGAGATGGAAGATGTTGATGAGAATGTTTCACTGTCAGATCCTTCAGTATTCATTTTTTGCCCTTTTCCTTTTAGGTAAAGGCAACTCAGTAGGTTCGATACCGAGATTTCCGCTCTGAAGTCTGGTGAGAGGGTGAGGTAGATTGAATTGCGAAGTATCACTGCCTTGAGATACCTCAGATTTCTATGGTGATATCGAAAGGCCTTGAAGTTTATGGATGAGAGACTGAAATTCAGGGGACTCAGGACTTAATCATTCCGAAGTATGGTGGGTTTGAGCAGTGGTAGTTGAATCCTCTTCTTCTCACTTGAATACTGGAGTTCCAACATGCAAACGGGAGGTACAAGGAGAGGTAGAGGGAGATTTACTCTCAGAATGGGTTATAGGTTTGGGTCTGCCCACCATTCACAGTTCATGCCCTCCTTCTAGCGCCAAAAATGTTGATGCCTCGAAAATCGATGCATCAACATTAGGGATAACCACCCGGTGTGGACCTTAAAGGCAGCTCCTTTTCCGTTTCGTGTGGTGGCTCCGACTGGATATAATGGGAAAGGTTTCCCAATGATTGGTAAATAGGATGGATAAATGATTGATTCTCTAATATCTAATGATAATGGATGAATGATTTAATCTAAAAGGGAAATTATAAACAACTATCCTATCCCGGGAAATTGTTGTTTTTAGCGTAACTTTTGATGGTCTTCATCCAAAAACAGGCATATAGATGACTCTTGTTGGTAAACGAAGATATTCATTCATGAGATAATTACTAAGCCCAAATAGTTGAACAAAGCAATCAAGCAAACATTATTACACTATTCCTCATATATATCATAGACATAGATATGATTGAAAGAAGAACAGTCCTTAGACATTCAATAGTGAAAAGTACAAGGATTGCTGTTAAAACACATACATATATTCAATGATAGCAAAATTTAAACGAATGCTGATTCACATAAAAAATGACACAAGAGCATAGATAATAGTACCATATGTTATTTGAATCACTCCCGATATCAACCGCATTCAAATTCCTTCTTTTAACTTAGAAACACTTCCACAAAAGCCAATAGTGCACATGTCATCAAAGCTCTCTTCGTCAAAATTCAGAATACTAGCCCAGTCTTCATAAAAAATAGATCAGAAGCACAATAGTGTGACTTACTGATTTGAGTTTATACAAAAACTAAGGACCCTTTCCAAGTGCATGAAAGGGCCTATAAATACTAATTAAGCTAACTAATTACAAAATAAAAGTGCTATTTAATTGGTACAACTATATTATGAATATCTCCTCAAAATCGGCTTATCTTTAGTCGGCAGCATGATTCATTGTTTCAAATGATCTCCCTTCACTTTGAGCTGGTAGATATCTAGCATCGGTTGCAACTCTGGAAGGCGACTTAGGCGAGAATTCAGTTGAGCTGAATATGTGGCATCTTGGATCTCGGGGATCATGCAACTGATAGCATCAGTTAAACATTTGAGTGCAACCCTCTGACTGTATGGCTTGATCAAGAAAAACCAAAAGGCATCCCAAGTTAAACTTTGGATGCCAGCGATTAGTCTTCCATTCTTTTCCAATTCCTGCTTGCATGTTTGCTCCAAGGATTTGGCCGATGTCAATTTACCTGGATTACACTGTGAAATCATATTAGACAGATAAAGAGTGTCATTGACAAATTCAATTAAATTGCTAGTAGATAACCGACATCTTGAGGTTTCTCTTTCTGCCTTCATTAGTTGCGACTGCCATTCTAGGAACAAGATGTCTTTGTGTGACTCTAGAATTTTGGGCAGATCCGAAGCCTGTCCTTCACTGGAGTCTTGCCAAGCAAGAAAGCTGGTAAAGGTTTCATCGACCTATTCTAAATCCTACCTAGCTTCAACTGATTTATCAACTATTGATGTAGTAATATCACAAAGAGGTTCAACCAGAGAAATGTTACGACATAGCAGTTTTAGATCTGTAATTAATGCCTTATTGATTTGTAGAGCTTCTGTTCTGAACTCTGCTACTTGAAGAAGGCTCCTGAACTTTTCTACTTCTTGTTACAGATGAGCGATTCGCTCATCCTTAGTCTTTCTCATTTGTTCATTCATTGCCTTTAATCTGGCCAATGCTTCGGACAATTCCTTCTGTTTCTGTACTGCGCTCAAATCTATCCTCTGTTTCTCTTTGAGCAATTGCTCATTTAATTGGTTGTTTGTCTGTCGCTGTGTTGATAGTTGTTGTTCCAATTTTTCTATTTTCCGCTATGCTTCAGACACTTGCGACTGCAATGAACCAATCATTTGATCTTTTTCCTTAAGGAGACTGCTCACTTCCGAGGCTTTATCCATGGTGGCTGCAGAATATGCTTCGGCATACTGGGAGAGTTTTGTAAGGTCATCGAAAGGGTTCAATTCCTCCTTCCACACCACATTAGCCATCTCTGTTTGATCTGGCAAAAGGGAAGATTGATCAAGTCTCCTCCTTTTCCTCTGCCTTTTCACCACAGCCCTGTGTTTAGGACTGTAAAAGACATCTAATGGTGGTATGTCTTCTATCTGTAAAACAATCTGATCGGATGGATCTTTGGGAATTATTTCCGCATCTTTGCTACTGGGTAGGCCACTGGTCCCTTCACTTGGAACCGTAGTCGTGGTTGTTTCTTGACTGACTATCACTTGGGGTGTGCCGAATCCTTGTGAAGTCTCGGGATTGTTTATAATAGAGTCAAATTGTTGCCACTCTTTGAGGAGTTTGGGATCAATTTGAGCCTCTAAATCAATAACTTCACTATCCTGCTTCTTTTCTTTCTCCTGTTCTGTTTCCTTCTCTTTTCCTTTTTCTGACTCTTTTCCCTTTTCGGGAATTCTCTCTGTAGCAGGAGGCTCGTCAATACTTTTCTGTTCAGGCTTGCTTGACTTAGTTGTTGGAGTAGTAGCCAATAAGTCCAGAGGCAGAGTTTGCAACCTCTGTTCTCTGAGCTTATTGAATTCTACCAGTCCTTCATCATTATATTTCATCTTGGCCAATGTTTTAACTTGAGACAATGATTCTGCTGAAGAAAATAGATTATCAAATTCATCTTTTTCATGGTCAAACTTAGCAAGTTTGGCCTGTTCAAGCACATTATAGGCAACCTTCCGGGGATCGAATTTCCTGTTAGGGATGGTCGCAAGATTGAGCATATTTATTTTTCTTGTCTCCTTCTCAGCATGTTTGTAATCAAGTATGGTATAAACACCGCATCTCAAAGGGAATATGGGCCTTAACTGCTTTTTGGAAGTCCTAAGAGTTTTGGATGTTCCAGTGGTTGTTATTTGTTAAGCTAATTCTCGTGCCAACAATTTATCAGGTACATACAATGGGAGGACATGGGGTCTTGTGGTGCTACCAAACACCCTTATATATGTGAATTTGTCTTCCCCGAACCAGTTCCCCACAGTAGTCAAGTCAACATCTGCCTCCTCGGAAATCCTTGGGGCAGGCTTATCAAAAATGGCATAATATATAGGCAACATGAAACTATTACAGATTTGATACAAGTGGTCTTTATAATGTGCCTTCCATAACATCTGATGATAGATGTGGATTGGCTTAGGGTCCTGTGGCATCCACCTCCACCCAAGTATCGGGTATTCGGAATTAAAGCAAATCATATCCATAACATAAGCACTGTAATAGAAGGGGGGAATAGTCCTGGTGGTTTTGTGTGAATTGGATCTAAAATCAAGAATTGCAGAGGCTAATTTATCAGACAATATATTCGCCCAATCCATGACATAAGTACTAATAGCCGCTTCCATTAAAGGAACCATTTCGATAGTAAATTTTGTTGAATCATGCATTCCCCATATCCTACACATCATTGCCCCAGTGTAACAGTAAGGAGATGCCAAGGAATCCACAGAGTACTTACCCGATGATTCATGTTTGTGCTTTGCGGGATTCTGTCTCCACTGTCTAATCGGGGTTGATTCGGTCTCATTCTCCTCTGCGAATTTCTCTAGAAAGGCTTTGTTGTATTTCTTTTCAAGTTCGGGCAAATGATACATTTTCCTCAAGTCGTCAGGCTGAAATGAACCGAAAACTCTTCCATCAACTGTGCAAAACGTCCTATTAGAAACAGGAATTTGTTCGACCACCCATCTGACCACATCAGTGTAAGGAAGAATTTTCTCCCGAGCTGCTATCCTATGCAAAAATGAGTCAGCTAAATCTTTCAGGGAGGCATATGATTTATTAGTTGAGCCTGCAGTAGCTTCTTCTGACACTTCCTCCGGTTCTTCTGCCTCAATTAAATTATAAATGCCTTGCCAGCTCGTATTTCCAAGGCCGAGACATGTAGTGTCTGAAATTAGACCCTTTTTGCTAGGTCCTGGGTCACTAGTGGGCTGGATTGTTACTGCAGGGGCCGCTACTGCAGCGGATCTCTTGGATTTCTTTCCCATTTGCTTAAAACTTGATACTTCGACAGAATTCTGCACAAGGAAGGAAACTAGCGTGATACAGAGAAATAGATAACATGAGCCAATATGAAAGAGTTATATCTTTTAACGAATAATCAAAGATCATAGTGAAATTGTCGTAGATAGAATCTAAGTGGAAAATCTCGGCATAACTGCTTCATTAATGGGTCACTCCACCTATCAATCATGATTAGGGAGCTTTTAAATATCCATCATAATGTCTATATGGTGAAAAATTGATTCAAGCGTGGCTTAGATTTTTGGCCGCTAATCGCATTTGATGATTGGTGACGTGAAAGGGAGGGTTTTAATGATAGTCCAAAATATCATTCAATCACCAAAGGTGGTATAATGCATGCCAATCTTTGATATGCTTTGAAACACGCACCTTGATTTAATGTATCGCAATCGGGACAGGGCTCAGGTCACTTTATTTACGCTATTGCGAAATCGCCGATCGCCAATAGCGATACGCCTTATCGCATCGGGGATTTGAAGGTGTCACAATTAATGCATTGATTACCACAGCCGATTGCCGATAGCGATACCTTTTATCGCATCGGAGGAATGGGGGGTGCCTTATATATGATGTGCTTTGCCTTTTCCCTATATCCGATAGCGATTTCCCTTTTCGGATTGGAGTAATTCAATGGGCCTTTATTTATGTTTCTCTTATTATTGCGATATGCGATCGCTTTATCGTAATAATAAAAAGCTTTATGATTTGTTTAAAAGACCTATTTTATCATTGTTTAAAAGGGATATCATATTTCAGTCAGACCTTTTGATGAGGGTTTTTTCTAATAATAAGTTAATACCAATTTATTCACACATCTATGTTTAAAAGGGACCCATTTCATATTATGATTTTAAAAGAAAAATTTTAAGAAATGGGGGGTTGTTGTATAGCACAACAGGTTGATACGTAACTTTTAATATAAAGTTATTCATGCAAACATACTATAAAATTGCATTATAAAAAATTGTACAATTTGCATGATGCATGGTTTGATGCTTAAAGGTTTTACATATTTAAATTCATGAATATGAAGCATTGAAATTAATTTTTCATTTAGTTGATACATTTTGCATGATGATTCTTATAATGTTAGTAGATGATTCTTAGGTTTTGTTCAAAGTTATTTTGTAAAGTCATTTAATGAATAGTAAAATTGCAAATTACAAAACATGGTACATTTTACATTTGAATGAATCTTATAATGATGTATATGTCTAAATAAATCATATAACTATAGATCCTTTTGCATTCAAGAATATATCATGATCTTGTATAGAAGGGCTACTATGGATGTGGATTGATACTTAAATTTTAATATGAAGTTGCTACCCAACTTTTGATAACCTTCGTAATAGTTACAATTTCCCCTTACCATATTTTCAAGTGATGTATGTTTCAAATTAAATGATAAGTAGAATGCATGCCATTTTGGATTTCATTATTACACACCAAAACTCTCATGGGTCAACCTTTGCTTGGTTGTCCTAGTTAAATTCCAACTTTTTGTTTGATGTAAAGTTTCAAGTTGTAGTTTGTGAATTTAATGAACAATAAACATTATTTAAAAAATGTTACATTTTGCATGATGCATGATTTGAGGCTTAAAGGTTTTACATGATGATTCTTATAAATATGAATATGAAGCAATCTTTGAAAATTTGCATTTAGTTGGTACATTTTGCATGATGATTCTTTTTTTTTGTTTTTTGCTAATGCAAGAGTTGTGCCTTCTATTCATAATGTTGAAAGGGTAAAATTACATAAAATATAAACAACCACAGGCTAAACCTTTTAGCCCTAGGTAAAAGCCTTACCAAAATAAAAAAAACCTACCAACTAGGTCCTAAAGACCCAAACAACAGACCCGAAGTAACTCAAATCCAAAATAAACAATACGTAAATGGCCAAAAGACCTAGACCCACCAACATGCACGATAAAAGACTCGGACCCACCAATAAGCACGTTGTTCCCTGACCATTGATTCTCCTCGCTTGATCCAATGGCGGAGGATCATATCGCGTGAAACAAAAGCACAGAGAATTACTGCGCAATCACCTTGTGACCCACCACGCGATAAAAGACCCGGACCCACCAACATGCACATTGTTCCTTGACCGTTGATTCTCCTCGCCTGATCCAACGGCAGAGGATCATATCACATGAACCAAAAGCACAGAGAATTACCACGCGATGAGGGCAGTATTCTCTCCCCAACCTTCGCCACGTGTTGTGTGGTGAGTGGAATCTCTCCCAACTTCGAAAAATTTCTCCCGACTTTGAGTGCATGTGATAAACCAGAAACCACCCCGAGGGTGGTATTGATACCATGGGATGTAATGCGGGGGGTTTTGAGTTTGCTGAGAAAGCCGGAACTCCGATCCCTCGCACCATCCCAACTCCTCAGGCACTTGAACCAAAGGAAAATGAAAATCTTCTTACCATTCTTGTTGTTCTCCATTCGTTCATCCGAGAACCATTGTCTCTCGAGCAACTTTCACTTGAGACTTCTGGGTTTGCGCTTACCTGGGCTGAGGAGGCAGACAAAGACCTGCATCCCAATTGTAACATCACTTCTGAAATAACACTTCATATTGAATCCGAATCAACTAGACCCCATCTCTGCGTCTCTGTTTCGAAATAACATTCTGTCCTTGTCCGCCTAATTGAGACAATGCTCCCTCAATCTATTCTAAGGCATCTCTTTCCAACTCAACTTGACTCTGCTTTTGGTGCGGAGCACCCCTTGATTGGCTAGAATGTTCACCAATTTATTTGTCGTCCTTCACACATGAGTAAAACTCATGGTACGCAAGCACAAAAGGTGAAATTAAATCCTTTGAAAGACCTGGAGCAGCCTCCAGTGTCTTGAGACATTTTCTGGCTCCGTGCCATAGCATATTCTCTTGACCGAGT
The DNA here is from genome assembly GCA_031772625.1 of Pinus tabuliformis. Taxonomy (NCBI): domain Eukaryota; kingdom Viridiplantae; phylum Streptophyta; class Pinopsida; order Pinales; family Pinaceae; genus Pinus; species Pinus tabuliformis. Next base: position 339,154,462 of record CM062819.1, on the reverse strand, counting down.
TAATGATTAACTCATAATCAACTTCAATTATTATATTCTGGATATTGTCCTACTTCAAGATTTCTAAACATTGCTCAAGTGTCATTACTTTCACCATATTGTTTGTAGCTCTTCCCAAATGGCAATGAAAAATAAAAAGGATGTAGCCATTTTCAACCCTTAACACCCCTCCAAAACCAGCAATACCTGGGTTGCCTTTTGAGGCCCCATCAATGTTGCATTTCAAAAAACCCTGAGGGGGAGGATGCCAGCAGTCTGGCTTATTGACCAGTTTCTTCACCTTCCTGTCCATGCCCTGTGGTATAAGCCCCTGCATATCCAACTGAAGAAGTATCTTCATTTTAGCTTCTGAAGGTGGATTCTTTGGGGAGGTTCGCACTAAAGTTCCCACCGTCTCCTTAAGCTGTCTTAAGATCTACGCAATGATGCGCTGGGACATTTTGCATGATGATTCTTATAATGTTAGTAGAAGATAATAAGGATTTGGGTTGATTCTTAGGTTCTGTGAAGTTTTTCAATGCAAACGTACTTTAAAATTGCATTATAAAGCATACATTCTAAATTGCACCTTCTTTGTCTTAATTCCTACTTTCAAATACTAAATTGTATTTTTCATGAATTTGAGAAAGCTTAGAGATTGAGAATTAAAAATTGAAATGTTGAATCAACTTAAGTTGTACTAATCTCAGAAGTTGCATTAAAGCATTTATGAAATTTTCAAATATCAAATACTATGTGTGGAGAATGCATTGTTAGTTTTAATGGGTTTTGTATGAACTACATGTATAGGACAAACACAACAAAATTAATTTCTTTTTAACTTAACAAGAAAGCCACCATATTAATGAAAACAATTTTGTAATACGTAGTAAGTTAGCTAGAATGGACAACTTAAGGGTGCACAAAAGTGAAGGATAAAATTCTATTTGAACTCTTTATCAAAGATGAATAAAGAGAATATATTTTTGGACATTTCAATTTAAAAAATCAATGGAATTCCATCCTCAATGATCCATTTGTGGTCATCTTTTGACATTCTCCATTTTTTTACTTTCATTTTTTTTCTTGATTGAACTTCTATCAACTTTATGCGCACTACACACACCAAGTGACTATATTAACAAGTTATGTCATCGGGTTGATAGTCCTGAAAGTAAACATGACTCTCAGTTTTTTGAGTTTCTTGTAAAAAATATCCTTTCAACATAATAGACCCTCTTTCATATATAAAACAATTATCATCATAGTCCTCCAATAACTTCATCTTTTGTTCAGTGCACCACATCAAATAATACTCAACATTTTCTATGTTTTTAATGTGTGAAACTACAAAAAAAAACATCTCCTACATAATAAAAAGGTGTAAATTTGGATCATAATTAACAAAAAATTAGTTATCAACATGTACTTGATTTTATTATCTATTTAAATCTATATTTTAACTATTATCTAAATACTTATACATAATGATTTTTAAAACATAAAAATTTATATATATATATATATATATATATATATATATATATATATATATATATATATATATATATGTATGTATATATATCCTTTGAAAGAAATTGAAATGTTACCTTCTCTAACAAGATCAAAAACTTGGTCACCTTCAGATGATACTATAGTCTCATGTTATTCCATCTCTTCGAAGCTTGCAAGAAACATTTTTCCCTTTGTATTAAGTTATATATGTTGCCAAGCTTTAACACACATACTGTTTTCACAAAAATCATTCAATTGTGTGTCCTCTATGTAAACAGGACAAAAACAATTCTTTTCTTCTATCAAATGAAAATGCATTTCGATACTCTTTTTCTTTAATTGAATGCAACTTTCGAGGCCCTTTTACTGTTTCAATTTCATATGTAATCAATCTATCTACATCTTGGACTCCAACATGCCCAAAAAACCTATAGTGAATTCAAACAAGAATTTAAATATGTTATTTAAAATAAAATTTATAAATGTTCAAAATTAGAAAATTAATAAAAATTATCATATATTAAAAATACATACTTGAGTTAATGTATATGTACATACCTACGTACCTCCCTTGATCGGCTAGTCTCATGTCTTAGTTCAACAATGCGCCATTGAACAACTTGTTCAACTGAGACAAGTTAGTTTCAGAGTGGTCCATTTGATATCCTCGAAGTGCTCATTTTATACATGCCCCTATGCCATCATGTTCTCCTTTAATAATGAGCAGTCTCAAAGAAATTCCAACAATGTTTAATGTTGGTTTTCATATGAAGATGATACAACCAAAAAAATGATCATGAATATTTGAATTGACCAGTGCATCCATCTGACCATATCCAATGTTCATTTAAATTTATTCCATGACCTTTCAATGAGCCATAAATCTTGTCAAAGCAATATTGTACAAAATGTGTATCATGTGTATGATTATTGTTGATATAAAAATGATATTCTTTAATGACGTGTCGATTCTCACTCGTGCTTTCTATATGATCAACATTTTGTTCATCATGTCTACATAGAACATGGAAAAGCATACAAATCTGGTTAGAATGATAATATTCACTCTGTATTTCATTTTGTGCAACAAATGTGTAATTTTCTGCAAAATCAACTATTGACAAAATGGTCCCTCGTGGAAAAATTTCACACGATTTTTTGAGTTTCATGTCTTGCCATCGAGATCTATGAGAATGTGTGGTGTATTTATATTTTCTATCTCAAACTTCTTCAAAAACTCTATCACATAAATTTCTTCTTCTTGTAAATCAATCCTTTTAGCACTTGTACTACTACTTGAACTAATCGATGTATGAATATATTCACATCTCTTCCATTTCACTTTCATTTTGGACAATTATTTGTCATTCATATCAATAGGATATTTTTCGTGAAACAAAATCAAATTTCCAAAATGATCACATTTTATACCACCAACACATTTCTTTTGGTAAAATATTTCATAACTTTCTCTTCCAGATAGAATTTCAAATATGAAATCATGGATAGTGGAAGGAGGGGGTGAATTTTTCCAAAATATTTTACCAAAATTTAAATTCCTCATGACAATGACAACAAGTTTCACGTACAGTGATAGGTTTAACATACCATGGTTTTTGTTGCACAAAAGTACTGATTGAGATATTAATGCCATGATTCTCTTCTATGAACTCATTAAACAATTGCATCTGAGTGGTGTCCAATATATGTTTTTCATGTTCTTCATATTCATTTCGTGTTATTCTTCGTTGCATTACATCCCTTAATTTCGGTGAAACACGTGATTTTTTCATCCAACATTCATATATTATTTTTTTAACATATTCTCTAAGTCTATATTTCTATGGTTGCCTATAAATAATTTCCAACACCCAGGCTCATCATTTGCATCTATTTTCAATTGAAATTTCCTATGCATGTGCAATGTTTTTTGTGAGGTCCCTAATGATTTTTCCATAGATTTTACCAAACGATTTTCTTTAGTACTTGACTAAAACAATGACATTTGTATTTCTCTACATGCATCTAGATGACTTTTATTTCTATATATTCCAATTTATTTTAGAGAAATATTTATATTTTGAATCACATTTTCCTTGACCTTTTTATCGTTTGTTGATTTTTGAATACCCAATAATGTTGTAGCTTCTTTTAATTTATTTGATATAAGAGACTATTGGCTGTGGAGCATGATTATCTTCTTTAGTTAGAGGTATCGCCACTTTGGACCCCATTTCGTAATGTGGCGGCAACGCCGTCCATAAAATGTATGCTGGAAGAAGGGTCTAGGGGGTGTTGCGGGGGATCGGGGGCAACACCCTTGAAGCTAAAAATAAATGTAAAATTTCTTTGTAAAATGTTGTAATTTCACACTGAATCTGGGTCGTTCATTAGGCGGAGATCTGACGGTAAACGTTATGTTTAATTTAGGGATTTTTTCCCTAGAAGGCAACCCTTTGCTATATATGAGGGAATTGTATTGCGTGTATGTAGATTTGTATTTTGAGTGAGAAAGAGAGAGGAGATTGTGTGAGAATGAAGAGGGAATTGCAACAGATATGTTTTAGGTTGTATCTCTTCAGTTTGCTAGATAATATAAAAGGAAGGACTGGTTGTTTCTCTATGGACATAGACCAAATTGGGTGAACCACGTATATTTGTGTCTCTCTTGTTTTATGTGTTTTCTATGTTTATATTTCTGCAATATATCTTATGTGTTCCATTGCTCGGTAATATATTATTTACTAACAACTAGTATCAAAGCCGAAGTTCTATTTGGCTGATAAACTTGCAGGAGAGAAGGGTTCCTAGTTCGAGTGGGAGCAATGGTGGAAAATGGTAGTTTTATGGTCAAAACATTTAACGGCCAAAACTACCAGTCATGGAAGATGAAGATGGAAGATTATCTGTATTAGAAATATCTGTACCTACCGTTGAGTGGAAAGACAGAGAAACTAACAAGTATGATAGACACAGAATGGGATATTCTCGACAAAAAGGGGCTTGGAACAATACAACAGTGTCTAGTAGTGTCGATAGCCTTTAATATTTCCAAGGAAACTACAACGGAGGGTTTAATGTCGGCAATGGAAAAACTATATAAAAAAAACCCTCGAGCTCAAATAAGGTATTTCTTATGAAGTGTTTATTTAGTATGAAGATGTCATAAGGTGGATCTGTTGTTGATTATTTAAATGAATTTAGTACAGTTACCAGTTAGTTAAGTTTTGTAGGGGTAACTTTTGATGATGAAGTTAGGGCTTTGTTATTTCTGGGCTCATTGACAGAAAGTTGGAATGGTTTAGTTATGGCCATTAGTAACTATGTCTCTAGATCTATTACTTTAAAGTTTGATGATGTTGTTGGTGCAATACTTAGCGAGGAAATGCGACGGAAAATCTTCGGTGAGACATCAGGTAATGCTTTGACTGCAGAGACTAGGGGAAGAAAAATGGAAAAAGGAAAGAGCCCAGGATATCGAAGTAAGTCAAGGAAAGGCAAATCCAAGTACAGATCGGGGATAGTGTGCTAGAAATGCGGGAAGAAAGGACGCCTGAAGAAACACTGCAAGTCTCGGAAGGGAAAAGAGGAGACATGCAACAAGAAAACAATCATGAAGTGAATGTGATTGGTGATGTGTTGCAAGATGCCTTGATTATTTCATTAGAAAATATTATTGATACCTAGACCGTAGATTAAGGAGCCTCATTCCATGCCACACCTGATAGGAAACATTTTCATGATTATGTTCAAGGAAATTTTGGATAGGTTCAATTGGGTGATGATAAACCCTGTAAAATCATTGGAATGGGTACAATTTTCATAAAGCAGCAGAATGGACATCAATGGCTATTGAAGGAGATAAGGCATGTTCCAAATCTTAAGAAAAACCTAATTTCAATAGGGCAATTGGGAGATGAAGGTTGTGCAACTGCCTTTACAGATAAAACCTGGAAGGTCACTAAAGGAGCCCTGGTAATAGAAAAAGGAGAAAAGTTTGGTACATTGTATTTATGGAATGGTATTTCTAATTCTATTAATGCTTTAACCTCTACAGGAGAAGATACAACATTGTGGCATCATAGGCTTAGGCACATGAGTGAGAAGGGGATGTAGATTCTTCACTCAAGAAATTTTTTGCCAGGTTTAAATCATGTTGATTTAAAAATCTGTGAGAATTGTGTTTATGGAAAACATAAGAGAGTCGGATTCCTCAGAGTTGGGAAAGAAAACAAGAGCAAAAAATTATAGTTTGTGCATATAGATGTATAGGGACCTTCTTAGGTATCATCTCTCGGTGGATCTCATTATTATGTTACTTTTATTGATGATGCAACCAGAAAAACATGGATTTATTGTATTCGAAATAAATCTGATGTATTTGATACTTTCAATAAATGGAAAGCTTTGGTTAAAAATGAGACAGGAAAAAGGTTGAAGTGTCTCAGATCAGACAATGGAGGTGAATATTGTAGCAAAGAGTTTGATCAGTATTGTTCAGAGAATGGAATTCACAGAGAGAAGACAGTTCCAGGAACACCACAAGGAAATGGTGTGTCAAAAAGGATGAACAGGATAATCATGGAGTGTGCAAGGTGCATGAGATTGCATGCATGATTGCCTTTACAATTTTTGGTAGATGTTATAGATACTATTGTTTATCTAATAAACAGAGGGCCTTCAAGTTCCTTGGATGGTGGTATTCCAGGATAGGCATGGACAGGTAAAAAGGTAAAATACTCATTTTTAAAGACTTTTGGTTGTGAAGCCTTTGTCCACATTAATAAAGAAAATAGAAAAAAGCTTGAGGCAAAATCAAAGAAATGTATCTTTATTGGATATGGTGTTAATGATTTTGGTTATCACTTTTATGATTATTGTTTTAGACATATTTTGGCACTTCAACCCCAATCTTATATGTCAATAAACTAGGGCTCTTTAACCCCTAAAAGTGTTGTTTCATACCCTAAAATATCATGGTCAACTGATTACATCATTCCCCAAAAGTTCCACCTGAAAAACCATCCAGAACTGGCCTGAACTGGACCATACTGAAAGCTCCACTATCAGGGTGTGATGCACACTAACTTCTACACTAGCCAGGTGCGATGCATACTGAAGAGGCCTTCTGTGGGGTGCGATGAGTGAGAATGGACAAATGTCCGAGATAGTTTACTAAGTGGATGCTCATGGAATCTTCTAGAAACTTCTCCTATGACACTTGTTTCTCTGAATTCGCCCAGGGATGAGTAAGAAATCCAAGAAATCTCCAAGTGGAACCAAAAACAACAAGTGGAATGACACTAATCAAAAACCCAGAGATGACTCACACCCTTGCAGACATCTATAAATGGATCCCTCATCTGAGAGATCTAGAGGCTGGAATTTGGTAATTTGTAAGGAAGTGTTGATAGTTTCTATCTGAGAAAGAGCATTGCATTGTTGGGTGATCTTTCTTCTCATGAGGTGTAGAGGGCTTTGACGCTGGGAGGATGATGCTAGATCAAACAGCTAGGTTGTAATTCTCCCTTCTATTTTAATAAATTTCTTTGAGTTTTCCTCCATACAATTGTGTATTTATGAATGCTATTGTATGTTCATTGTATTTCTGATTCTGCAATGCTTATGATATAATATATCAAGATGCTTTGATGGTGTTTTGTTACTTTGTCTCTACATGTATTCACTAAGCAGGATAAGTAGAAGAAGAGGTGCAAGCTCTGTCAAGGGGGGGAAAGATCAAGCAAGGAGTTAAGTGGAACATACAAGTTGGTTCCTTTGCCTCTCTCTTATCTATCATACATAGAGGAAATCACAAATTGCTTTAAACTGTTTGTTTCTAGGACAGTTGCCAATCCTAGAGGTCTAGTCGATCGAAAAGACACTAGTTTTCCTGGAAACAAAATGGCGACTCTGTTGGGGATCAAATAGAAGTGTGTTTGTTATTGTTGTTTGTTTTATAAACTATAGACAGAGCCTGAAGTTAGCCAGATAGCCTTCGAACTACTCTTGCTCTGTAATTGCATAGTAGATGAATGCTACTTCAGTCAATCTCTGGTTTAGTTTATGAACCGAACATCTGACTTACAAAAATTCTAGATGCCCCATTGGTGGCTCAATAACCTCCCAAGATCATACCTCTATACTTTTCTTTTTATTTTCTATCATAGCTCAGCTTAACTCACTGAAATCAACTGCAAATTTGAGCCAAACCCCATCTTAGTTGCGCTCCCTGGCCCATCGCACTATCTATCATTGTTTGCTAGTATGCATCACTCCTCCTAAGTCTGAAAAGTGCAATGCATCCTTGTTTCTGTGAAGCCCAAGTGCGATGACTGACTGAGCCTATTTCCCTTCTTGAAATTTGGGGTTTTTGTCCTTGTTTTCAGCTCTGTTTAGTTGTTTTGTTGCTTATGAATAGTACCTCATTACTAAAGCAACCTTGCATCAGATAGATCAACCTCCATTGATTAGGATTAGTAAATGCTTTTATGTACTTGTCCATCATTTACGATCCTTTGTCAAAAAGTTTCTTAAATCAAGTTTTCATTTTGGTGCAAAAAGTGTCGTAACTGTCGTTTTGTGTCAAAAAGAGAAGTGTCATTGAGTCTTCCTTCCTTGGATACTCAATTCAAATTTTTTTCATGTATTTGATTTGATTTTTTGATATATGAAGTGTCGAAAGCATCTTCTATTTGAAATCGAAATGTGTCGTTTAGTCTTCCTCTCTATTTTGAAAAAGAAATTGTCAAAATGTTGCTTTGAATAAAAATATTTCAGATCTTTACTACATTTAGTTTTCCTTTTTGGCATTTTCACATTAAAGAGAACGAAAAACAAATACATGCATTTGCATTTGCATTTAGACTGTGTGCGAGGAATGATTTAGGAAAAGTGCATTTAGTGTGTGCTCTTTGCTCTTTGTTTGAAAGAATCGTAATCTTCTTTCCTTAGTAGCTAGGATTTTCATTGATCAAAATAAACAATGATTGTTTATCATTTTAGACTGCATATTTAGGAATTTAAATCTACATCATGCAGTGAACCATTGAAAGACAAACTTTTAAACAAGATCAACTCTAAAATAAATTTCAATGAACTTAACAATGCTTTGGAACCTAACGTAACACATCTAGAGGTCTAGACTAGAGACGTGTTCCGGTGTCGTAAAATCTAGTAACTATCGTTTTCATTGAAGATTGGGTGATTCCTCCTCCTTGATACGACAAGTGCTAGCATGGACTTGTGCTCCATGTACCGTCGCATATATATTGGGAGACCACAATAGGCTTATATCCTTTATCCATAGGAAGCCGTGTTTGTCACCCTATCGGTCACAATGCACTGAACACAACATTCAGGAAGATTGACTACCATACATAAGTCCTTAGTAATTTCTCTTTAAGTTATCACCAAGGTGTATATTGTAGTTTTTTGATTGGTTTGGTAATCCCTCTGTCTAGATCTCCATAGTAGTCACTTTCATTCCTTTTCCACTCCTTAAAAGAAAAGGTCCATCTAAGCACTTGTCACTTCAGGCTCATTAAAAATCGAAGGGTACTAGAGTCATCTTTAGCTTTTTCTCGACTCTTAAAAATTTAAAAAGTAAAGTTGTGTCAAAGCGTCATTAAAATTTATTAATTTCAGAAAAACATTATTTTCCCCTTAATTTTGAGTTGAAGTAATACACAATTGTGGAAGAAAGTCAATCAAAACCCCATCGTTCGTGGAGACTAGCGAGTCAACCATCTTTGACTCCAGAAACGAAGCCATTCTAGGCAAAACAATCTCATTTAACTGAGTCCAATTCACCTGGTTTATTTGAAACTTGTGTTTCAACATCATCAGAGACTACAGTTACTCTGATCATTTCTGGTACATCTGCCTTTAGAGAAGAAGTTCCGCAGTTACAAGAGGACATTAGTACTGATCCTAGTGTAATAGTAGACACTTCTATACCTGAAACAACTCCATCTAGAGTTGATCCAAAAACTGAAATTCACTTCCCTAAACATCTGGAAGTTGAGTGTCATAATTTAGAAGGTGTCACCCCTCCAGTATCTGTCACTGCATAAGCTATACCTTCTTCGGCTCTAGAAATCTTTTACAGACCTAACGGTCTACCTCTTCCACCTGGTCTGATTGCCATAGAGGAGATAGTATAGGATCCTCCATCCAGTACACTGTTACATTTTGGGACTTGGATCCATTTGTATCCTTCTACTCCTGAGTTTGGTTCGTTTAATCATCCTTCATCGTAAGTTCTTGTTTAATCACTAGAAAATCTTTTGGATAGACTAAATATGTCTGAGCAATCATCAACATCTAGGACTATATCATCTGATACAGCTACGGCAGAGCCTCCTATTGCCATTCCTACGATGTTTGTTGGTATACCATATATTCTGGCTAGTTACCAATCATTAGCTAGAGTCCATTCAGGGGTTGTTTCGATGATATGGTCTGTTCATATTGTTCATCTGGAGTCTCATCTGGTATTTCTTATGTTGAAACTCAGCAAGTTGATCCGACATGCCAGTATCAATTTGGGCAGACCAATGTTCAAAGACCGATATATCCTTTGAACACTGGACTACCACCATATGGAGGGCAGTATGCTTTTTCATTGTTCCCTCCTGGAGAACAACCATATGAGAGTTTACAACAAAATTCAGGTCAAACTGGAATTACATCCAGCGGTTGGGTACCAATACTGCCTCAACAACCAAGGGTTGTATATTCAATGCAACCGACCCAACCTGTATCGAATACTCCTACTACACCTGTTATTGTGATTGTGTCACAAGTATAAGCATTTCCTGTTGTGTGTAAACCTCAAGTCTCTCAGGTTGCAATACAACAACCTCTTGTCTCTACGGCTCAATTACAACCTGAGGTTACTGCTTCCTTACCTAGAATGACTTAGGCTCAAACGAGTATAATCACTCCACATCTTGGTCAATATTCTAGTATTGAGAAATAGCAAATGGTCCAAGAACCATGGCTGGTACAATACCAACAACCGCAATTCCAGCAAACTTACCGAGGACCTAAGCAACAAGGCCTTGTAGGTAATGGACAACCACATTTTCAAAATGGTTATCAACAACCATACTATAATGGTTATGTCAAACAACCTTATCAATTTTACCAGCATCATATACATTCTGCTGGTATGCAAATACCTACTGCTCAGGCGATTCCATCTTATCTTGGGTATGCTTCACCTAACCTGAATCAACAGTTGCCTTTTGTGGTAACTCTAGAATTACCGGATTTGAATTGGCTGACTAATGATCCAATTACATACGCCCCTTGGTGGCCAGCGATTCCTCATAAACTTCCCTCCGATATTCCTAAATTCAATGGAAATCCAAATGAAGATCCATCGAATCACATAATGACTTTTCATTTGTGGTGCTCATCTAACACCCTGAATGATGATTCAATTAGGTTTTGCCTTTTTCAGAGAATGCTCACTGGTCCAGCAGCCAAATGGTATATTGAATTGCCTAGAGCTTCATTCGATAACTTCAGTGCCCTTGCCACTACTTTTCTAACCCACTTTCAGTTACCCATAAGGTATGAAACGGGAACAAAACTCCTTACCAATTTTAAACAGACCATGGCCACTCACATATCCGATCATATTCATGAGTGGCGACATCATCGTCGAATGGTAAAGACATATGTTCCTGATCAGCTTTTAGCTTAGTGGTTTATTAAGTCCTTATTTCCTTCTATAACGGAGGACATGGCAAAGGAGGAGTTGTCACTGAAGAGCAAGTCATAGCTTGTGCCCAATATTTAGACTTGATCTATACTCAATCTGGCACACTCTATAACAAAATTCCTCACGCTCCTAGAACAGAATTTTTTGTTCCACCCACTCCTAAATCAAACAGGTACTCTCACGTCGGTGATGGTGTGATAGGTGCCACAAACATGCAAACCGCGAAGGCTCCATCTAAAAAATCCCTTGCAGTTTCTAGTCAAAAAGAAAATGACAAACCTCTTGCCTCGGAGATTAATGTCGTGTCATCTGACAAGGGCAAGAATCCAAAGCAACCAAGGGGCAAGAAGAAAGGGAAAAATAATAAGAAGAAATAGGAGAATGCAACTCCTGAAAAATCTTCTCAAAGACCTACTAGGGAAAATAAACCTCATTATCCATGTTTCATATGCAACGACGAGCATTTCACGAGAAATTGTCCACATTGAGCTGAGGTTGCGAAATTCTTAAAGACTTCAAATCCTCAACGGTGTTGACTGATCCATTTCCGAGCCCAGAAACCAATCTAGTTGCTATCGATCAAGCTTCCCCATCCCAAGTGCTTATGTTATCCATCTCAAAATAGCAAAATGATGCTTTGATATCGACAAGGAATAAAGATTATGGGAATCCACCATCGTCGAACAATAAGGCTACAAATCAACCCAGTAGTTCGACAACAACTTTTCTTGAAGTTGTTCCACCCATCATTCCTGAATTAACAATAAAGCCACCAAAGGGAATCGTTCATAAATCAACATTTAATGCTCATGCACGAGCTTCACAAAATTATAATATAGTGGAGGTTCTGGCTTAATCGCCATCCGCTATGTCGACACTTGAAGTACTGCAAAATTGCCCCTCCCAAAAACAGGTTTTGTTATTAGCAATAGGTGCGATTGACCCAGAGGATTCCAATCTTGTGGCCTTTAATCATAAAGGATATACATCTCAGTTACCGGCCCAACTCGCTTTTCTTATAGAGGTAAAAGCCCTCAATAAAATTGTTCATTAAACAATCATTGATGAGGGGGCATCTACCTGTATTATGTCAATGATTTTTTGGAAAGCTTTAGGTTCACCACCCTTGTCACGATCATCAATGACATTAAAGGCATTCGATGGAAGAACATACACACCATATGGGATTTTAAGTAACTTTCAAGTAGAACTGGGGGGCAAGACAATAGAGATTGAAGTCAAGGTCATTGATGGAAAACTTGATTATAATATCTTACTAGGAAGGCCCTAGATTTATGCTATGGTTGTCATTGTGTCTAAATATTTTAGAAATATTGCATTTCCCTTCCAAGGCGAAATTACAATCGTTGACCAACTAGCCCTTTTTCCTAACAGTTCAGAAGCTACTGGAAGCATTCCATTGATCCATGGAATCTCTCAATCACTTCAAAATGTCAGAGTAGGTCTCCTAAAAGACCCGTCCTTAATGGGTACTTTTTCCCTCCCGCCTCCACCTGGACCCGTCCTTAATGGGTACTCTGACCATTTTGATAGTATGGATCACCGCGCGGTTTTGCCTCCAAGCCCCATAGAATCTTTGTAGCAATCAATATTCTAAGCCTAGGCAGCAAACCCAAATCAACACTCAACGAGTGTTTGGATAGATAGGTCTCTAGTGTATGGTACCTCTTCCGATCCTTGGTCCCTAGTACATTCTACAGACAAAGGAATCATCCAGTCAATGATGATAGGAGAGACACCGTGGGAAGATTATCACCACTGTTCCCACCTTCAAGATAGCAATGAAGATTATTCAAGCGACCTTAATCATCCTTCAGTTTTTTATTTTCTATCAAATACTGTAAATAGAGTGGATTCCGAGCGAAATCTATCCAATATTGAAGAAACTATCACCATTAATATCTCGACTAAACCTAATGTTGTAGAGAATATTCATGTTGGAAAATCTTGTTCTCGAACAGAACTAGAAATTTATTGTGCTCTCTTTCGCAAATTCAGATATGTCTTTGCATTGTCATATGAGGAAATGCCAGGCATTGACTCAAGAATTGTTGAATATGAAATAAAGATGTATCCAGATGTCAAACCATGTTATGCTCTTAACCTACAAAAGGATACCCAAATACAGAATATGCGAAGAAAGATACCCAGAACATAGAATAGTGAGAGACAACAGCAAATATTTTATTATTCAGAAAGCAATGTTCACTGGCCTCTTCGAGGGGGCAACCTCCAATAGAGCAGAGCTCGATACAAAAATAAGACACAATGCTCCTCGCAGGGAGTCTCTATCCTTTATATATGACTCATACATGCAATACCAAGGATCAATACCATGGTTTTATTAATACCATCTATCTAATACTACGGCCCATTTGCAACTAACTGTGGTCCCGTCATTAATTGTGGGTTAACCACTTACAATTATTAATATGGGTTTTATTGACTCTTGACTATGACTCGATCCCATTACATAAATAAGGGGGTTAGGGTGGGACCCTAACAAACCAATACGACAACGGTTTCGACTTGTCCATCCGAAGAAAGCCGCTGCCATTAAGACAGAATTTGAAAAACTTTTGCATGCTGGTTTCATTTACCCTATTCCTCTCACTGATTGGGTATCGAACATTGTTCCTGTAATGAAAAAACAAGGAACAATTAGGGTGTGCATCGATTATAGAGATGTGAATCAAGCATGTCTGAAGGATAACTATCCTACAACCTTCATCGACCAGATAATTGATGAATGTGCTGGATGAGAAATCTTTTCATTCAAGGATGGATTTTCCAGATACAATCAAATCAATATCCACCCACAGGACCAGTCGAATACTGCATTTATATGTCTGTGGGGCACATTCGCATATTGTAAATTACCTTTCAGTTTGAAGAACGCAGGGGCAACTTTTCAGAGGGAAATGAACTACGCCTTCCATGACATCAAACACATCGTTCAACCATATCTCGACGATCTACCGACTCATTTGTGAAAGCAGACTAATCATCCATAGCATTTGAGAGCCATATTTCTACATTGTCGACACTATAAGATATGACTCAATCTGCACAAGTGTGTGTTTTGTGTTGGTTCTGGTCGACTACTTGGTTTCATGGTTTCTAAGGACAGAATTCAACTCAACCATTTTAAGGTTCAGGAAATCTTTGACATGCCTCCACCTTCAAATTTACTCTAGATTCAGAGACTCCAAGGCAAAGCTAACTTTCTTAGGAGGTTCATTCCACATTATGCTGAACTCACTAAAGGTCATACACATCTTTTGAAAAAAGCAGTACCCTTCCATTGGGATCAGGTTGCGTAAGCTTCCTTTGATGCTTTAAAAGATTCACTGAGATAAGGGCATCATTAATGTACGCTCCAGACTATCAAAAAGACTTTAACCTGTATCTCGCCGCTACAAATACGACCATCGCAATGGTTTTAGTGCAAGAAGATAATGGAATCGAACATCCTATATATTATTTAATTTGAAATCTTAATGATACAGAAAGAAAGTACTCATATGTTGAAAAATTGGCCTCAACAGTCGTTCAAGCGGTATAGAGATTCCGTCACTATATTCTCTTTCGCAAAACTACCATTGTGTCAGATTGCAACACCATGACCTACATTCTGTCGCATCAATTGCTGGGGGGAAAATATTCCAAATGGATAGCCATTTTGCAAGAGTTTGATCTTTGCGAAGTTACTTTGTGACCTTCCCTTGTCATCCAACGATTTAACAATCAAAGCATCGATCGTGGATGAGACTCTGTTTTTGATATCGTCAAGTGATTCGTGGTATGGGGATATACTGGTCTATCTCCAAACCCAAACTTTTAGGCCTAACACCTCTCACTCTGAACGACGACGTACTCCATACCAAGCCAAAGACTACCTGATCATTGGCGATATGCTTTACCGTCGTGGTGTCGATACAGTTCTATGAAGGTTCCTCACGCATGAGGAAGCCGAAAAAGTTCTAAATGATTGTCATTCAGGTGCTTGTGGGGGACATCTATCTGGTTACGCTACTACACAAAAGATCTTATGAGCAGGTTACTTCTGGCCCACCATATTCAAAGATTGTATCACTACAGTCAGAAGTTGCCATGCTTGTCAGATTTTTTATCGCAAAACCAGATTACCACCTGCACCACTGCATCCAGTAGTTGTTGTTGGGCCATTCACTAAATGGGGCATTGACTTCATGACATGTAACCCCACCTCAGCCGGGGGCATGGGTATATTATAGTCGCTGTCGACTATTTTACAAAATGGGCCAAGGCGATGCCTACATTAAACAACAGCGATGAAACGACTGCTCTTTTTTTTTTTAATCATATAGTTTCTAGATTTGGTGTTCCATAGGCGATAGTCACAGATCATGGTTCTCATTTTCACAACCACATGATGATTGAATTGACTACCAAATTAGGGCTGTCCCACAACAGTTCTACTCCATATTATCCGCAGGCTAATGGACAGGTTGAAGCGATCAACAAGGTCCTAAAGCGCATGTTGCAGAGAATGATTGGAGTCCACAAACGGAATCGGCATTTAATCCTATACTCAGCGTTGTGGGCATATAGGACTTCGGTGAGAAATGTGACTAGATTTACACCTTTTCAGTTGTTGTATGGTCTGGAAGCGGTTTTACCATTCATTGCGAAATCTCGTCCCTCAAGCTTGTGATTGATCTGCTTCCCAAAACTTCTGATGAAGAGGCTCGTTTCTTGGAACTAATCCACCTGGATGAAACTCGTCATGATGTCACATTAGCTAATGAAGCACATAACAAATGTGTCAAGGTGCAATTTGACAAAAATTTCAAGCCTCGTGTCTTCTCAGAAGGTGACCTGGTCTTGCTTTATGATCACGACTCTGACAAATTAGGAGCGGGGAAATTCGAACCATTATGGATGGGCCCCTACATTGTCAAATAGGTATTTATAAAAGGAGCCTATGAGCTGGTCGATTATGATGGGATTCTACTGTCGCAACCCTGTAATGGGTTGTATCGTAAACGTCACTATGCTTGACTAAGTGTAGTAAACTCATTGTAAATATGCTTTTATTGCATTTTTTGTGTTTTTTGTTAGAGTTGTCATTTTGGTTAGGTAATCCACTTCGCATTTGTTGTAGATGTCAAACTTTTTGGAACCATTTGTTGGGTACGCCGACGGAGCTAGTCGTAGAACGCAGAACCTATCTTCTGCACTGTGGGCCATTTTCGCTCCAAGTGGTGACTTAGTGAGTTTCAGGGGGATATGTATTGGCCAGTCAATGAACAACATCACTAAATATAGCATGTTGATTGAACTTCTCTCTGATGCCATTTCACATGGTATACGCCGACTTATTGTCAGGCTAGACTCACAGCTCATCATTCTACAGCTTACTGGCATTTATTCCATTCGGAACCGAGCTATTGATTATGTTCCTAAGAGTCAAGATTTTGGAAAGACAGTTTGATTCTATTTAATATAAACACATTTCCAGAAACTTAAACACATTGACTAATTCATTAGCAAACTATGTGTTAGATAGACATTTGCAACATTTGTAAAGAAAGCATTTTACATTAACATTTGCATCAGGATTTCATAACTTAACCAAAATAAAACTCCGAAAATAAAAAATATATCATTATTTTTAGTTTTTACAAAATGTTTTGTGTCCAAGACAATATCATTCATGCGACCAAGAAACTAAAAAATGAATGCAAAGAAACATCCTAGACTAATGATGCTGGTGATAACAAGTCACCGCCTGTGTGATCATGCGCAAGAGTCTGGTCCATTGACTTGGCACACCAATAGTGTGGCGCTATAACCTCAAAGGTAACTCATCAGTCCTGACATCTTGAATACTGAGAGTGAGGCCCTCGACCTGATCCTGCAAAACTGCCAGGGTCTCTGATATGTCCAAATCCCAAAGGATGGCCCTCCCTATAGCCTCTCCTATTGGAGCGTCAGTTGCCGCCCATGGGCGTGCCGCTGGTTGCACTGGCCTAATATATTCACACACATATGAGTTTGATTAGTCTTGATAACATCAAAAAACACAAAAACATTATAAAACTGATAAACAAAGATGTGGTCGAGTCATTTTACCTATAGCACTCCACTACTCGCTAGATGGTAACGCCAAATCTGGGTCGCCTCGGAAATCCATCCCGACGTATGGATACTCTGTAAAGACCATATCCTGACGGTCAAACCACTCGAAAAAGGGATCAGAGAAGAAAATATGTGTCTGACTGGCATGTTTGGCCATGAGATCAACCCATCTCTGCATTCGTGGTTCCCTCGGTGCTGGCAATCCCAGTGAAATGTTCTAAGGCTGCATCAGTGGAATCCTCTCTAAAACGAAAGCAGTCAATATGGAACCGTAGCCAAAATTCTTGAATCTTCCATTCTTTTCTTTGGAGAGCTACACTTTTATGACAGGAAGTACCACCTCGCACCAGTTGAACACCTTCGATTCCAGGCATTCCAGGGCATACTGCATGTAAGATCTTTTTGCCAAGTGTAAAGCCACGCTACCAGCCAGTCTAGCAAAAGTAAATAAAATGGTCCTCAAGGGTAGATCAGTGACATCCCAGATATTGATCTTGCCATCTCTACTGGGCTGAGATCCATCTCTATAGAACTGACGAATGTAGTCTTTCACAGATTCACCCCCATGGGTGGATCCTGCTAGTGAAAGAGAGGCACCACACCTCGATAACCCCGTCAAAAAGTAAATATCCTTGACTGTTAATGGAATAGATTTTCCTCTGATCTGGAAAACCTGGTCAATTAGATTGCAAGCGTCGAGAAAATACTGCAACAAATTGATTTGTTGCCTCATGCTCAATATGCGGAAGAACTTTAGCAAACCACGGTTTCGTAATGCAGCAACTGTGCCCTGGTCATGTAAGGCAATCATGTCCTCTTCTTCATGTTCGCATTCACGCCATGTGACAACCATCTTGATCCAACAAAAATCTGAAATGCAAACAAAAGATGAGTTAGGATCCAAATTTGAGCAAAAACAGGCAAAAATTACATGAAAAATCATTGTATAAAGTTTCCCTTATGCGCCCATTGTACCCTGCCTTTAAGCAAGGTGAGATGCATACTGACTAGCCAGTGTATAGCTCAGTATGCATCGCCCCTTTTGATATAGGCTAGGTGCTATGGTTGGAGAACGAATTCTTCAAACCCCAGGGGCCCAGAAAAATTGAAAAACTTGCTCAAAATCAAGAAAAGATGGAATGAAAATGAAGAGCTCAGGGTTAGCTCCTACCTGGTCCTGACGGCGTAGAAAATAGTACACTGGGTCTCCTGAAATTAATTGATGAAATTTGAGGGGGAAAAGCACTCCATAGATCCAAAATCCCAAATTTGAAATGAAATGATGAAAATAAAAAGTAAAACTACTTTTTATGTTTACTATTCACACACTTCAAGTAAAATGTTAGTTTTAATTCATTTTTTCGTACATATATATGTATTTCTAATCAATTTGATGGAATGATTGAACAGGTTAAATGACCTCGAAATAATCTCATGTGCTAGACAGTAAATTGAACATCTTTGGCCACTTGACTGAGCATAGTTTCTGCAAGGTTCAAGCTCATTAAAAAATGAACGTACCGTCGATAAATAACCTTTGTGATTGTCGTTACATCAACCTTTTAAGCCTTGGTTGTGTTCCTGCCATCACCTCCATTCTTCTGGTCGATCATACGCTTCCACTTGATTGTTTACCTTTTTGAGGAATAACTGCGACGAGTGGTCCTATTAGCCACCCTCTTCACACCACCATGTTTTGAGAAAGTCCCAAGCTTACTCGGAACCAGTTGTTATCTTAGACACCACTCGTTCCTCAAAAATGAGTCCTCTTTAAACCCTTTGCAGACTTGTTAAATATGAAAAGATTGTCGTGCTATTGGCCTTTCTAGCTCACTAAAGTAATTGAAAGTGCCATCCCTCATGTAGATTTTAATCTTTTTTGGACCTAAGGGATTATCTCGCGAAAAAGTTTGAGTGTTTGTCTATTTTGGCTCGCTAGAGTGATCGAAATGTCATCCCTCTTGTATTATTTTAATCTTTTCGGACCTAAGGGATTATGCTACGAAAAAGAAATATTGGAGTTTTCTTTTCGTTCCTTGTCGAACTCTCTAAACATGAAAAGGACCGAGTTATCTTTTTCGTTAAACTCGTTAAAACAATAGCAACAGGTTTTCCTGAAGCGCAAATTATAGAACAAGCATATGTTATCCTCCTCAAGCTTGACAAAAATAAAGAGGTACTGGTCAGCAATGACTAGGGAAAAAGGGAAGAAAACTTCAAGAATTTTATGGTGGTAGGTCGCTCTTGAACATCACACTTTCACTCCATCACCATGATTGAGTCGGGTTGGGTTATTCCGTTCACCGGTCATTTCATCATTGGTCTTTCAGACCATCCATTTTTGGGGTTAACGCTACCAATCCATCTCAGTGTCGCCGATATGTTCAAGAGAATTCATTCAGTTGAGAATTCACCATCCAATTAATGTCTCATCCACTGCAATACCTTCAACCTCCATTTTTCATGACCAACATTCCTGAACCTTGTGTCGTTGATCGTTTTCACCTCCAGAAAATCATTTTCTTCATTTTGTGTCGTAGATGTGGGATACATTAAGGCCCTCCTACAATGGGTCACATCTTGTCGACATCAGTGCATTATCCAAGAAGTTGACTTAAAAACAACCCTTTCAGTACTTTGAAGCTTGCATGCCTTAATGGCAAGTTTCTCACTTCTGGTGACAGGTTGACATCAATGGCCTTCAACCGAAAGATTTTGCGTGGTGTTCAACATCAGATCATATATTCACACCACATGAATTGTACTGTAGTACCTTGAGGGTCATTATCATTATCGGTGATTTCTCTCGCGTCTGTTAACAGCTTACATTATTGGTTGGTAATCAGGCGATGTCTTTCCATGTTCGACTTCAGAACATCTTTTCATATGGATCGATTTGTACATCGAGCAAAGATTGAACGAGTTTGAAGACCCCGGATCTAGTTTCATCCATTTGGGCTGCGATATATTCAGGAATATAAAGACATCAAATGTACACAGAAGCTGCACAGATGGTCATCCAAGCCAGGGACGATGACCCTTCATTTGAAGAATCACCAGTTTGCAACTACAGACATTATATGTTCTATGTACATGAAATGAATTTATAAAGCTGAGCATGGGAATGCCCACCTCAGCTAGATCATGAAAATTATATGATGATGATGTATTGTATTGTATCTTATACAGGTCACCTTCCAGTTTCGAAAACCTCGGATCCTCATGTTAAAGCATTTCACCCGACACCAAAGATTTACGACTTCATGCTTTAGGGGGCAACTGTTATAGACATATTTGGGCACTTCAACCCCAATCTTATATGTCGATAAACTAGGGATCTTTAACCCCTAAAATTGTTGTTTCATATCCTAAAAGATCATGGTCAACTAATTACATCATTCCCCAAAAGTTCCACCTGAAAAACCATCCAGAACTGGCCTGAACTGGACCATACTGAAAGCTCCACTGTCAGGGTTCAATGCATACTAACTTCTACACTAGCAAGGTGCGATGCATACTGAAGAGGCCTTATGTGGGGTGCGATGAGTGAGAATGGACAAATGTCCGAGACAGTTTGCTAAGTGGATGCTCATGGAATCTTCTAGAAACTTCTCCTATGACACTTGTTTTTCTGAATTCGCCTAGGTATTAGTAAGAGATCCAAGAAATCTCCAGGTGGAACCAAAAACAACAAGAGGAATGACACTAATCAAAAACCCAGAGATGACTCACACCCTTGTAGACATCTATAAATGGATCCCTCATCTGAGAGATCTAGAGGTTGGAATTTGATAATTTATAAGGAAGTGCTGATAGTTTGTATCTAAGAAAGAGCATTGTATTATTGGGTGATCTTTATTTTCATGAGGTGAAGAGGGCTTTGATGCTGGGAGGATGATGCTGGATCAGACAACTGGGTTGTAATTCTCCCTTCTATTTTAATAAAGTTCTTTGCGTTTTCCTCCATACAATTGTGTATTTGTGAATGTTGTTATTTGTGAATGCTATTGTATATTCATTGTATTTCTGATTCTGCAATGCTTATGATATAATAGATCAAGATTCTTTGATGGTGTTTTGTTACTTTGTCTCTAGAGGTATTCACTAAGCGGGATAAGTAGGAGAAGAGGTGCAAGCTCTGTCAAGGGGGGGAGAGATCAAGAAAGGAGTTAAGCAGAAGATCCAAGTTGGTTCCTTTGCCTCTCTCTTATCTGTCATACATAGAGGAAATCACAAATTGCTTTAAACTATTTGTTTCTAAGATAGCTACCAATCCTAGAGGGCTAGTCGATCGAAAAGACACAAGTTTTCCTGGAAACAATTATAAAAAACACAAAATCATTAGGAGCAGAGATGTCATATTCAATGAAAAGGTTTTGTATAAGGATCAAATGTAGGAAAAGGAACAGGAAAAAGAAAACAGAGAATACACAATGCTTGATGATATCACAGAAAAAGTGAAGGTGCCTGAAAATCATAATGATCAACAACCATAACAACAACAACAACCACAGAATAAACAAGCACCTGAAACACTTGAAAGTTGTGTTAGAAGATCTACAAGGATAAGTAGACCCTCTGAAAGAATACTCTCCTTCCTTATATTATGTCTTTTTCACTGATTCTGGTGAACTAGAATGTTATGAAGAAGCAGTGCAGGTGGAAACCAAGAAGAAGTCAGAGCAAGCCATGAAAGAAGAGATGGACTCCTTAGCACATAACCAGACTTGGGACTTAATCAGGTTGCTTGCAGGTAAAACATCATTGCATAATAAATGGGTTTATAGGTTGAAGGAAGAAGATGGAGGTAGAAAATGGTATAAAGCTAGACGTGTAGTGAAGGGGTTTGCACAGAAAAAGGTTATAGATTTTGACGAGATATTTTCTCCTGTTGTTAAAATGACTTCAATCAGAACTATTTTAAGTCTAGTAGTAGTTGAAGCTTTGCACCTTGAGTACCTAAATGTAAAGACAACATTTCTCCATGGGGATTTGGAGGAAGAGATATATATGCAACAGCCAAGGGGATATGAGGTAAAAGGGAAGGAGAAACTAGTGTGCATGTTGAAGAACAGATGTATGGCTTAAAACAGGCTCCAAGGCAGTGGTATCTAAAATTTGACAGGTTTATGTATGAACAAGGTTATACTAGACATCACTTTGATCATTGTGTTTATCTCAAAAGGAAAAATGATGGCAGCTATATTATATTATTATTGTATGTAGATGACATACTTGTTGCAAGTTCTAGCATGCAAGAAATAAATGTGCTCAAAAGAAAAGTGGGAAACTCATTTGCAATGACGGATTTGGGTGTTGCAAAACAAATCCTTGGTATGAGAATAACTAGAGATAGGAAGAATTGCAAATTAACATTGTCTCAGAGTGAGTACATAGAAAAGGTGTTGAAAAGATTTAATATGCAAAAGAAAAAACCAGTTATCATACCTTTGGCTAGCCATTTCAAACTAATTAAGGAGGTGTGTCCCAAAACTCAGGAAGAAATGGCTTATATGTCTAAAGTTCCATATGGATCAGTAGTTGGAAGCTTAATGTGTGCAATGATCCGAACAAGGCCTGATATCGCACATGCAATGGGAGTTGTAAGCAAGTACATAAACAATCCAGGGAAAGAACATTGGATGGTGGTGAAGTGGATTCTCAGGTATTTGAGAGGTACCACAAATCAAGAATTATGCTTTGGTGGTTCAAACATTGTTCTACAGGGATATGTTGATGTAGATATGGCAGGTGACAGAGATAACAAGTGGAGAACCACAGGGTGTGTGTTTATTGTAGGTGGAACAGCTGTTAGTTGGGTCTCAAAACTACAAAGTGTTGTTTCACTCTCAACAATGGAAGTAGAATATGTTGCCACTGTAGAGGCTAGTAAAGAAATGATTTTGTTCCAAAGGTTTCTAGATGAATTGGGTAAGAAGAAAGAGTTGCACAGGTTATATAGTGACACCCAGAGTGCCATACATCTTGCAAAGAACCTTGCATTTCATTCCAAGACTAAACATATACAACTCAAATACAATTTCATACAGTCAGCATTGGAAGATGGACAGTTGACGCTGGAAAAGATACAAACTAGCTAGAATCCTGCAGATATGGTAACAAAAGTTGTAACAAGGGAGAAACTGAGATTCTGCTCAGTTTCAATTGGTCTTCAAGTATGACGAAGAATATGAGAAACAACCAGGTCTAAAGTGCAGTCATTGTCCAGCAAATGAAGCATCGGTGGAGTTGCTATAATCAGTCTCCAAGTGAGAGATTGTTGGGTGTGGAGCTTGATTATCTTCCTTATTCAGATTTATCACCACATTGGACCCTAGTTCATAATGTGGTGGCAATGCCACCCATAAAATTTACACTACAACGGGGGTCCGGGAGGACGGGGAAGGCGGCTGTGATCTTTGGGAGCCCCCCCCTCGGCGGGGGATTGAGGGCAGCGACCCCAAAGCTAAAAACAGATGTAAAATTGCCTTGTAAAATGATGTAATTTCGTAGTCAATATCGGTAGTTTATTAGGCGGAGAAATAACGATAGAAGTTATGTTTAATTTAGAGTTTTTGGCCCTAGAAGGAAATACCTCGCTATATATGAGGGAATTTCGTTGCATCTATGTAGATCTATATTCTAACTAAGAAATAGAGAGGATATTGTGTGAGAGCGAAGAGGGAATTACAACGGATATGTTGTAAGTTGTATCTCTTAATTTTGCTGGATAATATAAAAGGAAGGCCTGACTGTTTCTCCGTGAACATAACCCAAATTGGGTGAACCACGTATATCAGTATCTCTCGTGTTTTATGTGTTTTCTGTGTTTATATTTCTGCAATATATTTTATGTGTTCCATTCCTCTGTAATATATAATTTACTAACAAAGACCTCTCAAAATTTAATCTTGCACTGTCGCATTTTCATTTTTGAAGAACTTAGAAAAAATGAGCTTAGCATGAGTTGTACAACATGATCAATTTTTTTATCTCCATATGTGTTAGTATCAACATTTTCTAACATGTCGTCATCAATATTAATTTCATCTATATATATGAGAATTTAATGTAAATGAATATAAATATATATTAAATAATTAAATTAAAAAATAGAGTTCATGAAATTGAAACTAATAAAAATGTATAATTTCAATAATACATGACATATATATACATACCTAAGGGTGATTCAACTTCTTCACTTAAATCTCTTTAACATTTTCAACAACATCATCAATCATTGGTTCATTTTCTTTTTCACTTTTTCTTTCAACGTTTTCAATCTCATCCTCAATGTTATGAGGAAATTATCTCTCTGTTTACATTGAAAAATATTTTTCATATTATTTCATCAAAGAAAAATTAAATTCCACAATACACTATTAAATTTTGAATATTATTTATAATATTTACATTTTCATACATGGTTGAACTTCTTGTTGAGATTTATTTACCCTTTCAATATTTAATTGTTCTTCATTCTTTCTTTTGTAATAGTTTCTCGATTATTCTCTGTGAGCCTCAATGTTTTTAATTCGATCATATTTTCTCTTGTAATTTCTTTGATTTTCCATGATAATTCAATCTATGTAGAGTTTTCAAACAGAATCCAAAAAAGTCACTTTCAAAATCCAACAAAAAAAAATCTTTTTCAAAATTCACTCTCTAAATTCAACCCAAAAAACTAATTTTTAAAATTCAGTCCAAAAAGCTCAATTTCAAGATTCAGGCCAAAAGACTTACTTTCAAAATTCAGCCTAAAAAACTTACTTTAAAAATTCAACCCAATTTTGTTTTTTCCTAAAAATTAGATTCATAGAAGTTTGGAATTCAAAAGTTGCACATGAAAAATGTGAGTGAAAAAACAATATTTCGTCTGAGTTTGTTTATAGTGTTTGGCCATAACACTTACATCGAAGGGTCACACCCTTTCAATTTTCCGACCGATGGAAATTATGGATATTTTTTCAGTCGAACTTTTAAAAATGTTTGATCGATTATTTTTTCATTTATTTAAACCACTTTTCTGTGCAAAAAGTAATTTGGCCAATTTTTTTTTTTTCTTCTACTGAAAACTTGCACCTTTGCAACAGCTCGACTCTGATCACCTTTCTCCAAGTTCGAAATTATTAAACTGCATTAAATATGGTGAATTTACTTTTAGAGCATAATTGGATCTACTTTTAGTAGATATAAATTTTATGGAATTTCATAGATATTTGTTAATTTTAACTAATTTTATAGTAAAATGTATGCAAAAAAATTTTGAAAGTCACTATGAATCACTGAAATCAAAATCTTGTATCTTCCAAAATACATTGTGAAATAATATGGAAAATCTATAGTGAATTACGTTGCTTCATCTTCTTTAATAGGTAGTTTTTATATTTTTAGCCTTTAATTAATATGTTGAGAAATATGGTGCTATGTTAAACATCTTAAAAATATGTTTTTTTTCAATATTGGTTCAATTCAAAAAATGCTAATAATTATGATGTGCATCTATTGGTTTTGTAAATATAGTCATATCGAAGCAGAGACTGTTTAGATTCTTGTAACACATTTTTCTTTTCAAAAACACAAGGTTAACAAAGCATACACTAGTGCCAAAAAACATGAACTTTTATGAATCCCTTGTTTTTTAAAGAATACACATTTAAACAATTGCCAAGTTAGCATATTATTTGTAAATAAAAATATTATAAAAAATAAGTAATCGGAAGCCAATAAAATTTCTGACAAGTTTTCTTTTATTGTAAAATGAAATTCTAAATAGAGAAATTGTTTTGGCTTTGCTGAAAGTTGAAAAACTTCTAAAAACGATTTTTTTTCTCCAAAAAAGTCAAAAAATGTAACCCAACTTCACATTTTTTCTTAATCTAAACATCTTATATGCTTTGACTATTCCGCTCAGATTATCCGTGAAGCCTTCATAATTGAAAAATGTCCAAATAACTTTAATAGGGAAGAAAATATAAATTAAGCCATTAACGGCTACCTCTAATTCATAATCTTAAACATTGAATTTTCAAAATTCCTTATCCTCCCTATTTTTTCCCTTCTTTTTAATATTTATTAATAATTTCTATTTATTTCCCCTTCTGTTTAATGTTTATAAAAAATTTATATTTATATCCATAATTTATTAATAATTTCAATTTTTATTTTTTTATTTTTTTATTTTTTTTACTTCTCTCCCTCTAATTTTTCCATTTCCATTATTTTCATTTTTCCTTTGCAACAGCTCGACTCTTATCACCTTTGTCCAAGTTCGAAATTATTAAACTCCATTAAATATGGTGAACTACTTTTAGTAGATATAAATTTTATGGAATTTCATAGGTATTTGTTAATTTTAACTAATTTTATAGTAAAATGTATGCAAAAATTTTCTGAAAGTCACTATGAATCACTAAAATCAAAATCTTGTATCTTCCAAAATACGCTGTGAAAAAATATGGAAAATCTATAGTGAAACATGGTGCTATATTAAACATCTTAAGAATATGTTGTTTTTTCATATTGGTTCAATTCAAAAAATGCTAGTAATTATGATATGCATATGTTGGTTTTATAAATATAGTCATATCGAAGCAGAGACTGTCTAGATTCTTGCAACACATTTTTCTTTTCAAAAACACAAGGTTAAAAAAGCATACACTAGTGCCAAAAAACATGAATTTTTATGAATCCCTTGGTTTTTAAAGAATACACATTCAAACAATTGCCTAGTTAACATATCATTTTTATACAAAAATATTCTAAAAAATAAGTAATAGAAAGCCAATAAAATTTCTGACAAGTCTTCTTTTATTGTCAAATAAAATTCTAAACAGAAAAATTGCTTTGGCTTTGCCGAAAGTTGAAAAACTTCTAAAAATAATTTTTTTCTCCAAAAAAGACAAAAAATGTAACCCAACTTCACATTTTTTCTTAATCTAAACTTCTTATATGCTTTGATCAAACTAAAATTCATGCCCAACCCCCTTCTATTCCACTTAGATTATCCGTGCAATGTTCACAATTAAAAAATATCCAAATAACTTCAATGGAAAAGAAAATACAAATTAAGACATTCATGGCTACCTCTAATTCATAATTTTAAACATCGAATTTTTAAAATTCCTTATCCTCCCTATTTTTTTCCCTTCTTTTTAATATTTATTAATTATTTTCCCCTTCTTTTTAATGTTTATAAATAATTTATATTTCTATCCATAATTTATTAATAATTTTTATTTATTTCTTCTTTTTAATATTTATTAATAATTTCTATTTATTTGTGTTATTTTTTGTTTTTTTTATTTTATCTTATTTTTATCTCTCCCCCTCTAATTTTTCCATTTCCATTCTTTTCATCTTTTCCTTTTCATTTTTCCTTTGCAACAACTAGACTCTAATCACTTTTTTCCAAGTTCGAAATTATTAAACTCCATTCAATATGGTGAATTTACTTTCAGAGCAAAATTGAATCTACTTTTAGTAGATATAACTTTTATGGAATTTCATAGATATTTGTTAATTTTCATTAATTTTATAGTAAAATGTATGCAGAAATTTTTTGAAAGTCACTATGAATCACTGAAATCAAATTCTTGTATCTTCCAAAATACACTGTGAAAAAATATTGAAAATCTATAGTGAATTAAGTTGGTTCATCTTCTTTAATGGGTAGTTTTTAGATTTTTAGCCTTTAACTAATATGTTGAGAAACATGGTACTATGTTAAACATCTTAAAAATATGTTGTTTTTTCATATTGGTTCAATTCAAAAAATGCTATTAATTAGGATGTGCATCTGTTGGTTTTGTAAATATAGTCATATCCCAGCAGAGGCTATCTAGATTCTTGCAACACATTTTTCTTTTCGAAAACACAAGGTTAACAAAGCATACACTAGTGCCAAAAAACATGGCTGTCTAGATTCTTGCAACACATTTTTCTTTTCAAAAACACAAGGTTAACAAAGCATACACTAGTGCCAAAAAACATGAATTTTTATGAATCCCTTGGTTTTTAAAGAATACACATTCAAACAATTCAAGTTAACATATCATTTGTAAATAAAAATATTTTAAAAAATAAGTAATAGAAAGCCAATAAAATTTCTCAAAATTTTTCTTTTATTGTAAAATGAAATTCTAAACACAAAAATTGTTTTCGCTTTGCCGAAAGTTGAAAAACTTCTAAAAAATATATTTTTTCTCCAAAATAGCAAAAAATGTAAGCCAACTTCACATTTTTTCTTAATCTAAACATCTTATATGCTTTGATCAAACTAAACTTCTGGCCCAACCCCCTTCTATTCCACTTAGATTATCTGTGAAGCCTTCACAACTGAAAAATATCCAAATAACTTTAATGGAGAAGAAAATACAAATTAAGCCATTCATGGCTACCTCTAATTCATAATCTTAAACATTGAATTTTCGCAATTCCTTATCCTCCCTTTTTTCCTTCTTTTTAATATTTATTAATAATTTCTATTTATTTTCCCTTAGTTTTAAGGTTTATAAATAATTTATATTTATATCCATAATTTATTAATAATTTCTATTTATTTCCATTATCTTTTTGTTTTTTTTTTCTTTTATTACCTTTCCACTTCTACTTTTTCCATTACCATTCTTTTTATCTTTTCCCTTTCATTTTTCCCATTTTTGAAAATAATTAATCAAAATTCTTACTCAATCATTTCAATAATAAATCTTTAAATTAATGAATTAAATTCTTACTTAATCATTTCAATAAAAAATTATTATATTTTGACAGTTACTATTATTTTAATCATTTACGCTCCTGGAGCTCTTTGCGTTTTAAAATTTCCTCATTTTATTTCTTTAATATAATGAATATATTGATAATCCTTAAAACATGTAATTTCCTCATTTTATTTCTTTAATATAATGAATATATTGAGAATCATTAAAATATGTAAAGATAACGATCTCTGCAGATTTCCTGATAGACTCTGTATTTGTAACATCTCTTTTTACCTAACTATCTTAACGTTTATGTTTTGACTTAACTTCTTTATGTTGTGCACTTTAAAAATCTTACATATTTTCTCTGTGGCCATTTAACTTTTCTTTTCCATGAAAATGGGTGGAGTGTCCACCAAAAACCAAAAGGCTTTGACATCATTGAAAACAAGTTACTACATATAAAAAAAAAATTCACTATTACATTAATAGTTTGATGGTATATTTTTTTATTGCCTTAAAATATTATAAAAAAGAAAACTAAGAATAATAAATAAAAAGATGAAAATAATTTTCGCTGAATTATTTATGAAAATTTAAATTTAAAGTCAAATTGTTATATCTTGATTTTTTTATTAATTTGTGAATAGGCTTTGTTTATCATAACATGGGCCAATATCATGGCTCATCAATATCGCATGCTCAAAAAATAGAACTTATTTCACAATCAAACTATTTTAGTTACTATAACATGGGCCAATACCATGGCTCATCAATACCACATGTCCAAAAATCATAATTTATTTTACAATCAAAATATTTTACAAGAGTATGACACATTCTTAACTATGGATAGACTTTGTTACTATAACATGGGCCAATAATGCCCAAAAACCATAACTTATTTCACACTCAAAATATTTTACAAGAATATGACACGATTCTTAGCTATGGATATTAGCTATGGATATCCACCGTGGATATTATACCATGGGCCAATACCATGGCTTATCAATACCACATGTGTAAATATTTTATTTTAATTAATTTTATAACATTTTTAAAATAAAATCTAAAAAGAAAAAAATTATCATTATTTTTGAGATTCTCATAAAACTTAAATCAAAATTTCAACAAAATAAAAAATGAGAATACTTTTTATATAAAGATGTGAAATATATATAATATAAATAATGTTACTTAAAAATGACATACATCCATCTTAACTCTTTCTCTAAGCCATGAGAGCAAACAAACTGACTAACAATAATAGAGCAAAAGACAATGCATAATTGTTTTAAATTTTTCATTATTGTATTTCCTTTTATACGATTGACCCAAAATATAAGTTTAGTATTTTACAACCAATTGAATTTCTTTAATTTAGATACTTTCTTAAATGCAACATCATGGTATCAAATTTAAGATAATTCGTTAGTCTTTAAATTAATTAATCAAATTCTTCCTTAATCATTTCAATAAAAAAAAATTATATTTTGACCGTTACTATTATTTTAACCATTTACTCTCTCCCCGAGCTCTTTGCCTTTTTAAATTTTCGTCATTGAAATATAATGAATATATTGAGAATCCTTAAAATATGTAATTTTTTTTATTAAATAATGATCTGCAATTTTCCTAATAGATTGTGTATTTGTGTATTTTTCCTGATAGATTGTGTATTTGTAACTTCTCTTTTTATCTAACCATCTTAAGGTTTATTTTTTTTTTACTTTAACATCCATATGTTGTGTATTTTAAAAATCCCACATATTCTCTTTGTGATCATTTAACTTCTCTTTTTCACCAAAAAGCAAAAGGCTTTTACACTATCTACAACAAGCCATTTACACAAAAATATCACTATTACATTAATGGTATATTTTCTTATGGCCTCAAAATATTAAAAAAAAAAAAAAAACTAAAAAATAATAAATAAGAAGTTAGAAAGTAATACAAAATCGGATGCTGTAAATATTTATATTTTTGGCTAAACTATTATAAAAATTTAAATTTAAAGTCAAATTGTTGTATCTTGATTTTTTTTTTTTAATTTTGGTTGAATTAATAATAAAAAATTAATTTTAAAGTCAAATTGTTATATTTTGATTTTTTTATTAACTTGTGAGTCAGCTTTATTTACCATAGCATGGCCAAAAACGATGGCTCATCAATACCACATGCCCAAAAACTATAACTTGTTTCACAATCAAAATATTTTAGTTACCATAACATGGGCCAATACCATGGCTCATCAATTCCACATGCCAAAAACCATAATTTATTTTTCAAGAATATGACGCATTCTTAACTATGGATGGACTTTGTTACCATAACTTTGGCCAATAACGCCCAAAAACCATAACTTATTTCACAATCGAAATATTTTACAAGAATATGACACGATTCTTAACTATGGATATTCACATGGATATTATACTATGGGCCAATACCATAGCTTATCAATACCACATGTACAAATATTTTATTTTAATTAATTTAATAACATTTTTTAAATTAAATCTAAAAAGAAAAAGATTATCATTACTGTTGAGATTCTGATAAAACTTAAATCAAACTTTCAATCAAATTAAAAAT
Source organism: Pinus tabuliformis (assembly GCA_031772625.1). Lineage (NCBI taxonomy): Eukaryota > Viridiplantae > Streptophyta > Pinopsida > Pinales > Pinaceae > Pinus > Pinus tabuliformis. Next base: position 339,122,788 of record CM062819.1, on the reverse strand, counting down.
GAGAATACTTTTTATATAAAAATGTGAAATATATATAATATAAATAATGTTACTAAAAAAACGTCATAGATTCATCCTAACTAAAGATTTCAAGATCAAAGCCATGGGAGCAAACAAATTGACTAACAATAAGAGAGCAAAGATAGTGCGTGATTGTTTTAAGTTTTTCATTATTGTATATTCTTTTATATGATTGACCCAAAATATAGGCTTAATATTTTACAACAATTGAATATCTTTAATTTAGATACTTTCTTAAACACAACATCATGGTATCAAAATTAAGAGAGAGAGGAAGGCAAGAGGAGGTGCACGGAGATAGTGACAATAATCTAGGGTAAAGAGAGAGGAGGGTGAAGAGGGAAGGGCGAGAGGAGGGGCAGGGAGATAGTGATGATACTCAAGGGTGAAGAGAGAGAGTGATGGGGGACGAGATAGGGTGAAGAGAGAGAGTGATGGGGGAAGAGATAGTGACAATACTCGAGGGCGAAGAGAGAGAGAGGGAGGGTGAGAAGAGAGAGAGGGAGGGCGAGAGGAGGGGCAGGGAGATATTGATGATACTCGAGCATAAAGAGAGAGAGTGATGGGGGAAGAGAGAGCAAGTGACAATCGAGAGATGGGGAGAAAGTGAGGGAGAGAGGAGGGAAGAGAAAGAAGAGGAGAGGAGAGGAGAGAGATAAGGAGAGAATGGGAAGAGAGAGAGGGGGAGACAAATAGCTTGAGGGAAGAGACAGGAGAGAGCGAGGGAGATAGTGACGGAGTTAGAGAGAAGAGAGAGAGAGAGTGATGGGGAAGAGAGACGTGGTGGGAGAGAATGACAAAGAGAGATGACTCAATAGAGAGGAGAAAGAGAGTGAGAGAGAGATGGAGTTGGAAGGGGAGAGAGGAGGGAAGAAAAAACACAAAAAGGGAGAAAGGTGGAGAGGGAAAGAGTGATAAGGGAGAGATGGAAAGAGTAAGAAAGAAAAAAAAGCGAAATGGAAAAAAGAGAAAATAAGAAAAGATACATTATTACAATTATAAATATTATATAATATTATATATCCATAGTAAATCCATTTTAATCTAAAATCTATCCATCCTCCATACATTTGATAAATCCGTCCTTATAAATTTTAGTTTTATTCAGTAAATGTAACCATATACGATGCCATGTGCGGGAGGCTATTGTGTAGATAAATTTTCAAAATAACTGAACAGACGACGCTTTTGCGCTGAACGCGCCCCGCGCCTCATCATTCACAGAACATTCATAAAGCCGGTTGAACCATAAAATCATGAAATATCCAGTGGTTACTATTTTAGACACCCAAAACTCATCTGGTTACTATTTTAGATACCCAACACACTGGTGCGCATTCAACCATACAGGAAAAATGGGCTGATACAGAACTTTCCTCGTCTACATGCAATCAAAGACATATAAAACAAACAAATAATAATAGAGACGAAGGATCTTCTAACGGAAAAGAAACTGTGCGTCCGTCTCCAAGGCAGCCATGAAATGAGGCACAAGACAGATCTCTACATCAACACCTCCAACCCCTTCCCTCGCAGGATATGCAGACATCTTGCCATCAAACTTGTTTGCCCACCCACTCCTTACACACACGGACCGTCCCCATCCAAAGTCATTGTCATACATTGGAAACGTTGGAGAGCTTCCCATCATCACACTGTTATCGCGGATCGTTCTATCCAGTTTCAGAACAGTGGGGCATTGATTATATTTTTGCAGCTCCGCCCTGATGTTTCCATCGCGGTGTGGCCGTATGATGCGGTGCAGCAAGCTCGCTGCAGAACCTATATCGCAGGCCAGGAGCTCCCCTGCGGTGACTGTGGTGCTAACGAATTGGATGGCGTTGCCGAAGTAAGAATAATGTAATGGCGGTATCAATCTGGGTCGGCAATTCACCGCGAGCTTGAAGGTCGTCGGTTCGTGGGTAGGCAGGGCACGAGCCCGTGTGATGGCCTGCCATATGTGCGCAGAGAGTGCCTGGAAGGACGAGATTGTATTTTCCTCCTTTGAATTCTTCTGGTTAGCTCTGTCCTTTAGCCTCGAGATCGTCTCCTTGCTGAAGTGAAATATTTTTTCGGTAAGCGCAGACGGGGTAAATTTCTGGATCGTTTGGGTTATGGGCAGGTTGAGAGCTATGCGGGAACCCTTTATGTCGAAACACCGGCTGTGAAGTGGTGGATGAGAGATTGTGGTCTCTCCTCTGCAGAGATCAGCCCATGTGTTTATGAAATGCCAGAGAGAAGTCCCATCTACCACCGCGTGGTTAATTGTGAAACCTATAGCAACTCCATCTCTCAGCTTCGTAACCTGATCATAATCAAATTTAGAATGTAACAAAGAGAAAGAGGAAATCGGTGAACTAATTCCCTGAATTCTGATTTTTCATTGAAGGAAAGGAAAGAGAGACATTTTGCCTTTCGAAAATGACAGGGACAAAGGAATTTTAGAAAGGGCATGAACTCACCTGGACCACCAGCAGAGGGAGAAAATGACCGTTAAGATTGATAGCGCCATCTAGAGCAAAAAGCTGGCGAACGACCGGACCGACCTCCGGCCCCGTTATTTCTTGAATTCCTACATCTGACGCGGATGCTTCGATCAACTCGGCGCCGGCATCGTTGCAGTCGATGTACAGAACACCATCAGAGGAAGTGATGAGCCTTCCTGCCAACGGGTAGAAGTGGACGAGTGCTTCTGACAGGCTGTTCTTGAGAAGCTCCACCGCCCAAACGAATTGGGCATCATGATCGGCGAAGGGCATGTGGTATATGAGACCCTTCTGAATATAATCGCAGCAGAGCATCTGCAAATCAGAAGGGCAGAGCTTCAATTGTTGGGGCTGCGAAGGACGAGCTGGGATTACGGTTGACGTTCGGTCCAGGCGAACCTGTCGAGCAGTGGAGGAGATTTGAGGTGCAACAGACATAGCGAAAAGCCGAAATGCTTGCAACGATGAGACAACTTTTATAATTCAGTGTGATGAGAAGGGGAAGCATGAAATAGGCCAAGCCCAGATGGTTTCGATCGGCTGAGCACAACGATGATAAAGAATATGATTTATTAATTATATTCTACAAACGAATGATGATAATACTACACGAGACCCGAAAGGTAGAAGCTGTGAAATATTAATTTTTAAATAAAATTTAATAAATTATATTTATTAAAAGTAATTTGACAATTTAATCTCTATAATACGTGGCTCTGAATGAGTTGGTTTACTCCGGTCGCGAACGACTGTGTCGTGAAGGATGTGCCCAAGAATAACATTGAAAATATCTATATATATATATATATATATATATATATATATAATTTTTTGGTAAATAAATATCAGTATTATTATCGTTTAAATGAAAAATAAAGTAACTATTTTATAAGCGTTGGCATTTTACTCCGTAATTATTTTTATTCTTTGAATTTATATGATAATTTCCAAATATTATTATTTTGATAGTATAATTATTAGTTTCAAACAATTTTAAATAATATCTATATAATAAATGCTAATTTATATAACAATCATTAAATACACTTATCGTGATTGTGAGGGGTGACCTCACACATGTTTAGATATAATTAAATTCTAAAATATAACAATTTTAATATTGGGTAGAAAATGAAATTCATAAATTATATTTAATATTATTTTTTTGTTTTACTTTAAAAAATTATGAATAATATAATATTTTTAAAAAATTATTTTAATATTCAAAATATTAAATATTAAGAAAAATTATAATCAAAATAAAAATGAATATATATTTATTTATTTAATTGAGGTTTTTTTCTTATTTTATCTTTTTTTCTTAATATTATCAATATTTTATTGGTTGAATTGAGGTTTCTGTGATCCATATTAAGTATGAGAGATTTTTCGAAGTAAATCACATTATGAAATATTTGTGATGGGTCATCTTCAGGACAAGTTGAAGAATCAGAGCATGGCTGCGTTTTAATAGGGAGAGTAAATCACATTATGAAATATTTGTGATGGGTCATCTTCAGGACAAGTTGAAGAATCAGATCATGGCTGCGTTTTAATAGGGAGAGCAGGTCTTCCAATGGCTAAGATTAACTAAGGAACGGCTATAATCGACTGGACTAACGGTTATATTTGACAATGTAACAGCTAACTTTGACTAGACAATCAGAATGCACATGGACTAAAAATAAGGACATGGACAAATTTATTTATTTATTTATTTTTTATGAATTAATATCTATTATTAAAATATAGTGGGTTCTCAATGTTAAATTAAGGATTAATATTAATATTAAACATTTTAACTTAAATATAGTAACTTTTTTACTTAATTATTAACATTGTTATTATAAGTTAGTTAAACATTATAATATTAAAATGAAATATTCGTAAAATCATTAATTTAATATTCAAAACCCACTAGCCCCAAGAGTTAGCTCAATCGGTCAAATCAAGTGCCTGGCCAATGGGAGGTCACAGGGTCGAATCCCGAAAGCTCTTGGGGTTAGGTCAGTAAATAGGCCGAGGGGTGTTGATGCCCTTCGGGTGGCGTCCACTCAGTGTTTAAAAACCCTGGATGTAGCGGCTCCCACTGACCCGGTATCTGTGAACCAGTGAGTGAAAAAAAAAAAACATTCAAAACCCACTATATATTTCAATAATAGATATTAATTCAAAAAAATATTAAATAAATAAATTTGTCCATGTCCTTATCCTTAGTCTATGTCCAATTCGATTGTCAGTCAAAATGGTCAAATATAGCCGTTAGTCCAATCGCTTATACATGTTTCCTAGTCAATCTTAGTCGTTGGAAGATCTTCTCTTCTTATTAAAATACAGCCATGATCTGATTCTTCAACTTGTCTTGACGATGAACCACACTCGTTGGTTCGAAAGGCATGGACAAATATTTCATAATGTGATTTACCTTGAAAAATCTCTCATATTTAATATGTCATTCATCAATAACCATTGAATGATTTTTGTTTACTTGTAATATTTAGAAAGATGCATTGTATTCATAACATCTATAAATAAATAATATGATAGTTAATTTAGTAATTATTTCATTAATTAAAAAAATATATATCAAAACATATGTGTTTATTAATATTTTAAAAATGTATTTATTTTTAGAATTTAGTATGGAATAATCCAAGCTTATATTAATGAGGATTTTTTCCCCAAATTTAAATGTTTTAAAAATCTAATATTTTTTTTACATAATTAAAATTTTTCTCAAATCAAATTTCATGTGTGGTGAAATAATATTTTTAGTATCTTTCTATTACCAATAGATTTAGATGATTGAAATTTTGATTATAGTTTCTACTAGTTAAAAACTTTAATTTTGTATATTGTTGAATTTTGACAGCATATAAGAGATATGTTATTGTTGGACACCTAATCCTCTAAGGGTTATGGTGTGGAAGATAAATAGTTAAAAGGAGTCAAAAAGACCTTAGAATATGGAATTTGATGGTCACTCTCATGTATAATAAATGTGTATCATTTGTTAATAGGAAAGGTATCCACAGTTTACCTTACTGTCTACATTCCATGTGCATATGAAATGGTATGAGAGCATCCAATTTGCACATCACCAGCTTAGCTTGAACTTCTTCTTAAATAAGCAAAGGCATGAGCTTCCTACACTCTAGCATTTTTAGGGGGTGTCTGACAATCCGTGCAGTAACGTCTATGTGCGTAATTCACCTAAACTCTACTGCTTTGAGCAGTGTTGAAATCCCTAGCAGTTTAACAAATCTTCATATGTTAGCTTGAATACAATCCTGAAATTAGTCAAAAAAAAAACCTCGCATTCATTAAGACTGCATCTTTTATTCATTACTCTTCTGCATAACCTTCTGCATGCCTCTAGAAGCTCTAGGTGTCATTTCTTGCATGCTCGTTTACAACATTCCAAAACCCTACATTTTCCATTTCTGTGTTACTCAAAATATGTCTCAACAAATGCAGAGAGGTTGTGCAATATGAGGTTCTGTGTTATAGAGTCTCATGTGAATCATTCCAGATTTCTCATAGACGAAATGTTGCAGCAAGGGCTTACAGTTTGAAGGGAGATAGAAGTGATGCCATTAGAATTGATCTTGGCACCAAAAACACATGCACAACAGTCATGCCGAGGAGAATCCAAATGTGGTTGAAAACTCTAAAGACTCTCGTATAATACCATCAGTGGTTGCCTTTAATCAGAAATGAGACCTACTCATAAGGACCCTTACAAAGCGTCAAGAAGAAATTTTGAATCTTGACCTTCATGTCACACACGTAAGAGCAACTCGGAACATTGAAAAACCTCTCTAGGTCAACTGACATGCTAAATAGTTGTTGCACGACGCTCATATAACTCAAATCCCATCAGTTGTAGCCAATCTCCCTTGTTGAAACATTAAGACTTCATATCATAATCCTTGCCCCTATTGACATTGTTGACATCGTCAATTTGAGGAATGGAGGTGCCATCAACAGTCAATATCTTGCCTCGCATTAATTTCTTGCGTTAGAACTAGAATCGATTTGTTGTAATTCCAGAGTAAACGTTGGAGCTCGAGGCATTGCTTTTGATGTGAAAAAAAATATACTCTCCATAGTGATACCACACTAATTTTCCACTATAGTGACAACACAATATTCAATGCCCAGAAGAATAGTCAAATGGTTGAGGAATGCTTCGCAATAGAAGCTTTGTCACACCTATGTCCACATACACATATAAAAAAAAAAATTTATGTATGCCTAACATAATAAGCTTGCGATACACCATATGATACATCCTGTATGTATGTGCGCACATTTACTTCTTATCGAATATTCACATACTTTATACAATGTATTTCACAGGTCATTAACCTATGTTTAATTCTGTTGTAATCTTTGTTTTTATATATGCTACGCGGCAATATAATGTGCTGTCGAATGGGTTTGGGTGTAAGCCTTACCTCCACGGCAGAACCTAGCTATAAGTCTACCCGACAGCAATGTATATTAATATGGCGCGGGCTTTGGTGGTCCTGCCGCAGCCTTTGCAGGTGCCAACTCACCCTTGCCTTAAAGACATCAGTCCTTACCGAGACAGGTGGCATGGTCTGGCTCCTTCGGCCATGTGACACCTTGGTTACGGAGATCTCGGTCTTCTCGCTTTTGGTTCCCGCCTTGCTTCGACGGTTTGGATCTCACCCTTGGATCGAAGGGCTGAGATGCACTCAAGGGTTTGCGCTGTTACATAAACACCTCCGAACAGTCTCAGGGTTCATTTGCGCGTTTGGTCTTTCCGGCTCCGATCTAGTGTTCCATCTCGGTTTCAATATCACCAACACTACCTCTTCATCCTGCAAACGCTCCAGAAACTGTGAAATGCCCGTCATCAAGCCATCTCAGGTACTGGCCTTCGACTACCAATTTTACAGTATGCATTAACAGTTCTGTTTAATTTGAACGATTTCTTACTGACTCATTTCCTTTTCATTGCTATGGTGTGCAGCTGGGTCATTCAACCCCTCGGATGGAACCAGGGTGGCTACATACGGCGGTTCAACCCTCTCGGTCACAGGTAAGTTATCAGCTCTTGTTACTCTACCTGCATACCAGAGCTCGAAGTTTACAAGTCTTAAACTATAGTTTTATGGTTTGATGCAGACCGCCGCTCCAACGCAGGTTTTCTCGTTTCAATCGCTGAGGTATTCTCCATAGAGAACCCTCACGGTTTGCATCCATATTGTAGTCTGGTCATGTCAGTGATTCGCTTTTTAAGTTATTGTTCACAGCGGAACCCTAAGTTCTTTACATATGTTTATGCTTTTCATTTGGTATACAGTGCTGCCCTTGCGGCACACCCGAATTTAGGTTGTTACACTTGTTCTCAGACATTGGTTGCGGATCTGGCCTCAGCGCACAGATCTGGGCAAGAGTTCTTCTGAGGTTTTTCCCTTATCAAATATGTACAGTTAATTTCTTTTAAAGGTTTCACCATTCGGTGTTATTTGTAATTATATACATGGTATTGTGAAACTGTTAAGCCTGAGGGCAATTTACGCTTGCGTCTTATATGATTCGGTTTTCAAATTTTCAACAGTTTTGGAACAGGGCATGGGGTTTATATTATTATTACTGGTTTTGCTTATTTTCATGACGGCAATCGCATATTTAATCTCGAGTTATGATAATAGCTTCGGTCACTCGCTCTGTGTTTTCTATGTGTCATTCGTATTTGCTAACCTGTACAACATGCATTCGGTGGCTGTAAACAATATTATACTTTCTCTTTTCTCTACAGAAATGTCGCACTATAGGTGTGACTGAGGTTCCTCTTTGCAGTTGCATGCACAACATTTCTTGTATTTATATGTATACCTCCTCTTCGAAGTTGCATTCACAGGATTTTATATATATAAATGTATACCTCTTTTCCTTTTATCGCCCTAAGGAACTGGGTTCTCTGTTACCGTGTCCGCTAACACTGTGACTTAAGAACATGGGTTAATGGAATACAATATGATTCTCGTTCTCTGTCTGTACAGTTTACCAATAAATTCTGTTTATCTAGAGTAACTTATTTATTCATTTCCATGTCATCAATTATTTATTCTAGATAACTGTAGGTTTTATTGTTCTCCCGTCGACGGGGTAGCATCTGACTACAGTCAGTGCTCTTCCACCCAGATTCAGAGGTTCTAATCCTCGTTTCCGTCGACACATTACAGTATTTGCTTGATTATCTATCAAAGTGTTCAATACTGTTTATTTCACTGTTAGCCTTTCGGTTCTTAAAACAGTGTCTTGGTCTTGCTAATGAGGTTGTGTCAAGTCCGTTATTCAATAACCAGATCTTGGTTAACCCTCCCGGATACCAATAATCAGTCCTTGACTAATACCTCTATGTAGCTTTATTTACCGTAGTACTAGTTCAGACCATGTCTATTAGTTGACAAACTGTCTCTTAGCTTTAAAGACTACATCTGTACATTTATGTTATCATTATGACAGTATCTAGGAAAATGAAAGACAAGTTTCCTGTTTGACTACTGTAAATTTCACTGTATATTTATATTCAAGCAGAGACCTCACAGTTTGGAACCGTACCTGGTTCTCCAGAGTCAGGAATGGGTTCTCAAACAAAACCAGTCACCTGAACTTTGATTCTGCTCGTCCACCCAGCCATGAGATCCATCCCTCAGACGGAATTCTCCCCCCGAGCCATCTTGCAGGCCTCAAGCCCTCAACAAGATTTGTGCACTCTGTGCCTGGTTATCTGGTCCTAACCAGACTTAACCAGTTTTCCTTTTTCTTTCTCCTTTTTCCTCTTCTTGGAAAAGGTCTCTTCTGTCTGTCCCCACAGCACAGAACTTCCTCCCTACAGCCAGGACTTTTCCTGTTCTGGGAGGGTAGTTTCCATCAGTTATTATAACTGATCTCTTTCTTTCAAATCCACCTCCTAGAGGCTGCCAGCATTTCAAGAAAATATTTAAATTACTTTTAATAAAATAGTTTGTCACAGTTTTGTTTTAAAAACATAAACAACAACTGTCTTACTGTCTTTTACCACAGTAAATTTTCACATTTACATAGTCTGGGGTCATCACATCTCCCCCTCCTGTGATTGGACATCGTCCCGATGTCTGTTTCCCTTAAACAAATTCGGGTAAGCTTCTCTAAGGAGTTCTTCATCCTCCCAAGTGGCCTCTACAGGCCCATAATGCTGCCATTGCACCTTAGCTTGGGAAATAACCCGTTTCCGCAGCTACACTTCTCTCCGGTCGAGAATGGTCAGTGGTTCGACCAGAACCTCGCCTTCCGGCTCGACCTGCAATCAGCAACAGATTTAATTATTTTCTTTTTTTAGAATAAAGCTTATCTAACATGATCAGATTAGTTCTTACCCGAACATTCTACCATTGAATCACATGTTTAGGATCGTAGACGTATTGTTTTAATATGAACACGTGAAAAACATTGTGGATCCTAATATGGCTTGGTAGGGCGAGTTGATAAGCTACTGGCCCCACTCTTGCCAAGATTTGAAAGGGTCCAAAATAGCGTGGTGCAAGTTTGGCACACCCGCTCCACTGCAAAGTACTCCTTCTGGGTTGAATTCTAACAAACACATGGTCCCCAACCTGGAATTCTTTGAACCTTCTCTTTCGGTCAGCAAAACTTTTCTGTCTGTCCTGAGCGGCTTTTAAGTTGGTACGCACTTTTTTTACCGTGTCTTCCATTTCCTTGAGCATTTCAGGACCAATTCGTAACCTATCCTCAGGTCCACTCCAACTTGAGGGTGTGCGGCACTTCCGCCCATACAGCACCTCAAAAGGACTCAGCTGTGTTGAGGAATGATACCCATTGTTATATGCAAACTCGACCAGGTGGAGGTATTCCTCCCATTGAGTTGGTTTCATCATAACACATGCTCTCAGCATGTCCTCCACTACTTGATTCACTCGTTCCGTCTGGCCATCGGTCTGGGGATGATAAGTTGTGCTAAAATTCAGCTGTGTTCCCAATTCAGCAAACAATGTCCTCCAAAAGGTTGATGTGAACTTAACATCACGATCAGAGATAATTACCTTCGGAAGTCCATGCAATTTGAACACATTTTGCATGAAAATATGAGCAATTTGCACAACCTTATACGTTGATTGCACAGGTATGAAGTGTGCTGCCTTACTTAACTTATCCACTACCACCATAATGGAATCATTATTTTTCTTCGTTCGAGGCAATCCGGTTATAAAGTCCATGGAAATAGTCTCCCATTTCCATTCCGGAATGGTTAAGGGTTGTAATAGCCCTGCTAGATGCAAATGCTCCGCTTTAATCTGTTGACATTCTAGACATCGCGCTAGATACTCAACTACCTCCTTCTTCATTTTTGGCCAGTAATATTCCTTTCGAAGAGCGGTAACCATTTTCTGGTACCCTGGATGCCCGGTGTAATGGCTGGTATGAAATTTGTCCAGAATCAGTCTTCTAAGACTATCTTCATTGGGTACATACAGCTTTTTATTAAAATACAGCATTCCGGCATCATCTAGCTCATACCCCTGTTGTATTTCCTTACCAGAAAGTTGTTGTACTTGCTGTTTAATTTGTTGGTAAACAGCATCTTGATCAGCCGCTGTTTTTATCCTTTCCAGTAGGGTACTCTGCCATTTACTAACCGAAATCTTGCACACGCATTGTACCTTTCGACTCAATGCATCCGCTACTCGGTTCTCCTTCCCCTTTAAATGCTTAATTTCAAAATCAAACCCGCTTAAGAAGTCGGCCCAACGAGCCTGTCTCGCATTTAAAGTGGGTTGGCTGAAATAGTTTGTTAAGCTGTGGTGGTCTGTTAACAGCAGAAATTTTCTTCCCAAAAGGTAGTGTCGCCACATTTTCAGTGCATGAATAACAGCTGCCAGCTCCAAGTCGTAAGCAGAATATTTCTGCTCATGTTCCTTCAGTTTCCTTGATTCGTATGCAATTACTCTTCCCTCTTGCATCAGCGCTCCTCCCACACCTTCTTTACTTGCATCAGTACAGACCACGTAATCTTTATTAGGATCAGCTATACTTAACATGGGCACGGTGGTGAGTAAGTGCTTGAGCTATTCAAAGCTCTGCTGACATTCTGAGGTCCACTTAAATACCTTTCCCTTCTTTTGTAAGGAGGTGATAGGGTATGCTACCCTTGAAAAACCTTCCACAAATCTTCTGTAATAACCTGCTAGCCCCATAAAGGACCTAATATCTGCCACGTCCTTTGGTATGGGCCACTCCATTATAGTTCTGATTTTCTCAGGGTCAACTGCAATTCCTTCCTTTGTGATTACATGGCCTAAGTATTGTATTTCCTCCTTAAAGAAATCACACTTACTAAACTTTGCATATAATTGATGTTCTCACAAAGTTTGCAACACCAATCTGAGGTGTTCTTCATGCTCCTTGCTTGATCGGGAGTAAATCAGAATGTCGTCTATGAATATCAACACGAATTTATCCAAGAATCTATGAAACACACTGTTCATCAAACACATGAAGGTAGCAGGTGCATTGGTCAGACCAAAAGGTAGCACCACGAATTCATAATGGCCATACCGCGTTCTGAAAGCTGTCTTAGCGATATCCTCTTCTTTAATTCTAATATGATGATAACCAGATCGCAGATCGATCTTAGAGAATACCGTTGCCCCCTTCACTTCGTCAAAAAGTTCATCTATCCTAGGCAAAGGATATTTATTTTTAATCGTGAGCTTATTCAGCTGACGATAATCAATGCACATCCGAAAAGTTCCATCTTTCTTCTTGACAAATAACACTGGGGCTCCCCAAGGTGATACACTGGGACGGATGTAGTTTTTATCTAGCAGCTCCTGTAGTTGCATTTTTAATTCTGTTAGTTCTGGTACACTCATTCGGTATGGTGCCCGTGACACGGGTGCTGCCCCCGGAATCAATTCAATAGTGAAGTCCACATCTCTTTTAGGTGGCAATCCCGGTACTTCCTCAGGAAAAACATCTGCAAATTCTTGTACCACCGGAATGTTACCCAGCGTAGCAGTTTTTTCTTTCTGATTTGCGTAACCCACCTGGATAGCGTAAATTTGGCACTTCTTTCTGATACATTTAGCTAACTGAGATGCTGTAATGGGTCGAATCTGCACGGGGTGCTTAATTCCTTGTAATTCCTGCTGCTCTCCACGGTCATCCTTATAGTAGATGGTTTTTGTCTTGCAATTCACTAAGGACCAGTGTTTTTCCAGCCAATCCATCCCAATCAGGATATCATATGAACCCAACGGTAGTACGTTTAAATCTGCCACTATTGGCTGCCCTGCTATGGTTAAAGAGCAATTATTTACTTTGGCCAAGACTCGTCTCTTGGCTCCTGTAGCTAATTGGACCAGCCACGGATTTCTGAACTTTTCAGATTGTAATTTACACTGTTCTACTATCTTTGGGCTAACATAACTTAAAGTAGCTCCTGGATCAATAAGAACAGCTATAGAAAGGTTTGAAATTTTACCTTCAAATTCGACCATAGATGGCTGGTACTCCGCTTGGCGGTCTTCCAAAGCTGCATTAATTCTGGGTACACTACGTGCCACGTCCCCAACGGTCGATGCTTCATGAATTTGGGATATCTGGTCTGTCCCCTTTCGCTGTGGGCAGTTTTTAACATAGTGAGGTCCTCCACAGCCCCAGCATTGAACTGGAGGTCTGGTCATCCCTTCACCTTCTGGCCTAACAGGCTGCTCACTTACTCTGTTTTCACTTACTGGCCTAGCTCGGGGCGCACTTCTTGTTACAGATCTACTGTTCAATCCTTTACCAGCTCCCCTACTTCCATTGCTGCGACCTCCCTTGCTGCTTCCAACCACCCGACTGCTCCTTTTCTCATTCCATCTTTTATTTGAAGTATCCCCCTTCTATTTATTCTGCTGGTAGCAGATCCTTGCTTTACGAATAGCCTCATCCATGGTCCTAGGATTGTCAAACTCAATCCTCTCTCTTATATATGAAGGTAAGCTGCTCACAAACCTTTGGACCTTGGCTTTCTCCTCTTTGATATAAGGTACATAGCGTAGCAGAGAGGTAAAGCGATTAATGAACTCGTCCATCGTCTGCTGCCCCAGTCTTAAATCATGGAACTCTCTCGCTTTTTCATCATAGAAGCGCTCAGTTAGGTACCTTTCTTTGAAGTATTTCTGAAATTTCTCCCATGTAATGGTCCGTTCGCTTACCCCCTTGACAATCTTGATTTCCTCCCACCACAAGGTTGCCTTACCTTGTAACTGGAAGATAGCTAATCTCGCCTTCAAGTTATGATCATACTCGTACAACTGAAAATATTTATTCATATTTATTAACCAAGCTTCAGCTGCTTCCTCCTGTTCGCCATCAAAATGTGGGGGTTTAATTTTTCGAAATTCTCCCAGCAGCGCCATTCTCTGACGTTTTGAAGTTTGCTGCTCTGGTACATTGTCAGAATGATCCTCTTTGCCTTCTGAATTTTCAGGTTCAATCTGATAGTTCTGTTCTTCTGTCATCCTCTGCTGTTCCGCGCTGGGGTTAGATAGAGGTGGATTTTGCCTGTCCGACAAACTCTTCAGAATCCTTTCTTGTTCAACTGTCAAACGTGCATTGTCTTCTCGCAAACGTGCCATCTCATTTTTCAATTCCTGAACAGTTTCCAGTATTGCAAGATTGGTACTTCGTGTTTCCTCACCCAACTGTACCCACAGCTCTGGGTTCTCTCGAGGATTACTGCCGGTTCCTTGCATTTCGTCCCCTTTCTGGCTTAACTGTTAGCTATTGTAATTCTGTATTTCACCCCTAAATAGACAGAACAACAGTTAAGTAAATTATTAACTTACATACATATGCATGGTGTATGCTTCTGCACAGTGAAACATGTTTTGCTTGAGGCCACAGTGTTGAAACTGGGCTCTGATACCAATTTGTCACACCTATGTCCACATACACATATAAAAAAAAAAATTAATGTATGCCTAACATAATAAGCTTGCGATACACCATATGATACATCCTGTATGTATGTGCGCACATTTACTTCTTATCGAATATTCACATACTTTATACAATGTATTTCACAGGTCATTAACCTATGTTTAATTCTGTTGTAATCTTTGTTTTTATATATGCTACGCGGCAATATAATGTGCTATCGAATGGGTTTGGGTGTAAGCCTTACCTCCACGGCAGAACCTAGCTATAAGTCTACCCGACAACAATGTATATTGATATGGCGCGGGCTTTGGTGGTCCTGCCGCAGCCTTTGCAGGTGCCAACTCACCCTTGGCTTAAAGACATCAGTCCTTACTGAGACAGGTGGCATGGTTTGGCTCCTTCGGCCATGTGACACCTTGGTTACGGACATCTTGGTCTTCTTGCTTTTGGTTCCTGCCTTGCTTCGACGGTTTGGATCTCACCCTTGGATCGAAGGGCTGAGATGCACTCAAGGGTTTGCGCTGTTACATAAACACCTCCGAACAGTCTCGGGGTTCATTTGCGCGTTTGGTCTTTCCGGCTCTGATCTAGTGTTCCATCTCGGTTTCAATATCACCAACACTACCTCTTCATCCTGCAAACGCTCCAGAAACTGTGAAATGCCCGTCATCAAGCCATCTCAGGTACTGGCCTTCGACTACCAATTTTACAGTATGCATTAACAGTTCTGTTTAATTTGAACGATTTCTTACTGACTCATTTCCTTTTCATTGCTATGGTGTGCAGCTGGGTCATTCAACCCCTCGGATGGAACCAGGGTGGCTACATACGGCGGTTCAACCCTCTTGGTCACAGGTAAGTTATCAGCTCTTGTTACTCTGCCTGCATACCAGAGCTCGAAGTTTACAGGTCTTAAACTATAGTTTTATGGTTTGATGCAGATCGCCGCTCCAACGCGGGTTTTCTCGTTTCAATCGCTAAGGTATTCTCCATAGAGAACCCTCACGGTTTGCATCCATATTGTAGTCTGGTCATGTCAGTGATTCGCTTGTTAAGTTATTGTTCACAGCAGAACCCTGAGTTCTTTACATATGTTTATGGTTTTCATTTGGTATACAGTGTTGCCCTTGCGGCACACCCGAATTTAGGTTGTTACACTTGTTCTCAGACATTGGTTGTGGATCTGGCCTCAGCGCACAGATCTGGGCAAGAGTTCTCCTGAGGTTTTTCCCTTATCAAATATGTACAGTTAATTTGTTTTAAAGGTTTCACCATTCGGTGTTATTTGTAATTATATACATGGTATTGTGAAACTGTTAAGCCTCAGGGCAATTTACGCTTGCGTCTTATATGATTCTGTTTTCGAATTTTCAACAGTTTTGGAACAGAGCATGGGGTTTATATTATTATTACTGGTTTTGCTTATTTTCATGACGGCAATCGCATATTTAATCTCGAGTTATGATAATAGCTTCGGTCACTCGCTCTGTGTTTTCTATGTGTCCTTCGTATTTGCTAACCTGTACAGCATGCATTCGGTGGCTGTAAACAATATTATACTTTCTCTTTTCTCTACGGAAATGTCGCACTATAGGTATGACTGAGGTTCCTCTTTGCAGTTGCATGCACAGCATTTCTTGTATTTATATGTATACCTCCTCTTCGAAGTTGCATGCACAGGATTTTATATATATAAATGTATACCTCTTTTCCATTTATCGCCCTAAGGAACTGGGTTCTCTGTTACCGTGTCCGCTAACACTGTGACTTAAGAACATGGGTTAATGGAATACAATATGATTCTCGTTCTCTGTCTGTACAGTTTACCAATAAATTCTGTTTATCTAGAGTAACTTATTTATTCATTTCCATGTCATCAATTATTTATTCTAGATAACTGTAGGTTTTATTGTTCTCCCGTCGACGGGGTAGCATCTGACTACAGTCAGTGCTCTTCCACCCAGATTCAGAGGTTCTAATCCTCGTTTCCGTCGACACATTACAATATTTGCTTGATTATCTATCAAAGTGTTCAATACTATTTATTTCACTGTTAGCCTTTCGGTTCTTAAATCAGTGTCTTGGTCTTGCTAATGAGGTTGTGTCAAGTCCGTTATTCAATAACCAGATCTTGGTTAACCCTCCCGGATACCAATAATCAGTCCTTGACTAATACCTCTATGTAGCTTTATTTACCGTAGTACTAGTTCAGACCATGTCTATTAGTTGACAAACTGTCTCTTAGCTTTAAAGACTACATCTATACATTTATGTTATCATTATGACAATATCTAGGAAAATGAAAGACAAGTTTCCTGTTTGACTACTATAAATTTCACTGTATATTTATATTCAAGCAGAGACCTCACAGTTTGGAACCGTACCTGGTTCTCCAGAGTCAGGAATGGGTTCTCATACAAAACCAGTCACCTGAACTTTGATTCTGCTCATCCACCTAGCCATGAGATCCATCCCTCACACGGAATTCTGCCCCCGAGCCATCTTGCAAGCCTCAAGCCCTCAACAAGATTTGTGCACTCTATGCCTGGTTATCTGGTCCTAACCAGACTTAACCAGTTTTCATTTTTCTTTCTCCTTTTTCCTCTTCTTGGAAAAGGTCTCTTCTGTCTATCCCCACAGCACAGAACTTCCTCCCTACAGCCAGGACTTTTCCTGTTCTGGGAGGGTAGTTTCCATCAGTTATTATAACTGATCTCTTTCTTTCAAATCCACCTCCTAGAGGCTGCCAGCATTTCAAGAAAATATTTAAATTACTTTTAATAAAATAGTTTGTCACAGTTTTGTTTTAAAAACATAAACAACAACTGTCTTACTGTCTTTTACCACAGTAAATTTTCACATTTACATAGTCTGGGGTAATCACAAGCTTGGTCATCTCTAGTGTTCAACTTTGCTGAGAAGCACATGGGTTGTGGGATCTCTTTGAATCAGCTGATTGAACACTGATGTCCCCATTGAATTAATCTCTTGTGCGTGGAACCCCTCCATAATTTTGAAGCGATGAATTTGATTGAGCGTTAGAATTTGTTAAAGAGGTTATGTATTATGCTGAATGGTGAATTCCAAAGTCAAATTTATTCGTAGATGAAAGGTACGAATCTCTTTATGTAGGATGAGTTTATCATTATCCTACTACCTTGGATTGTGTTTTCAAGCTATATCAATTCGTGGAGGCTTTCTGGGCAAGGATAGGTTGTATCTTCTCTTTCTTGGGTGTGTTATCTCTAGATCTCAAGCTTATACTCACTCTTCTTAGTGTGCTAAGCACTTATTATTCCTGGAACATGATTTCTTACATTCATGTTGTGATGTATGGATGAATGGGTACGTGAGATCTCATTCTTGACGGTTGAGTCACTCTCTTCATATTTGTGTAGTGTATGTCTATGAAAATGAGCTATGAAGTTTTTCAGCATCATACAGCTGGAAAGTGCCATCACAACTGGAGAGCGCATATATAGTTGTTGTCCTCATCACTGACAATGGTTTCGAATTTCTTGCTATGGCGGGAAAGCAATGTAGAAAATATGGCAAACCATTAATGAAGTATAAAACCCATGCTATCATTTTGTTAAAGGGGCAGTCGATCTGTGCCAAGAATCTGAGTCTTATTTGGGATGTAATGACCACTCCACTTCATGTCACTATGATCCAGAGCGCTCTTTCAAAGAGTTCGTTCAAGAGGCACTAGATCGGAAACACACTTTAGACAAATTTATATTGGAAACAATGATTAAGTAGGTCTTTTATCCAAAAGTTTCTACTGGTTATCAGTTCATTTTGTCTCTGCTCATTATAAGGACCATACATTTAAATGCATTATATTCCTCTCAGATTTGTGTTGAGTTGAAACTTTTTTCGGGTGTCATTTTCTCTTGTTAAGACCAAGGGTTTTTTTGCATCTGGAAGATTCTTTATAGCCTTTTTCTACTTGGAGTCTACTCCTCTTCTTAATGTGTTGAGAGTACAAGTGGGTGTATGTTCCTCATTATTGTATAATTTGTTAAAATAATGGTCAAACGTGATAATTTATTAGAGTTATTAAGAACTCTAATCATTTCAACTATTTAAATCGCATTTAAAGTCAGTAAAAACACTCTCACAGATATTCAAACCTCTCTACAAAATGCACAAGAACAGATTTAGTTTTTGCAGCTTGAATCTCAACTACAATGGGAAGAATTACAGCGGTGGAGTCATAATTCTGAGCCTGTTTCTGTTCAGAACATTGAAATAGACTCCCATAAGTGGCAAGTTGATTCAGATCCAGTACCTAATGAAGGAGCAAAGTTCCATGCAGATGCAGAAATTTAGTCATCACTTCCCAAGTCGGTGATCAGACCTTGGGAGGATATTTTTCATAACAAGAACATGCGAGGTATTGTATATGATAAGGAGGTTTCCTTTCATATTCCAGATTACTCAAAACCCATCAAATTTCAGAGTGTTGGATTTCTTCATATTGTTTCACCTTCACCTATTCCAGATTCTTATCCTCTTCCATAGCAACAATAACAGATTGTTTAATGCCAACATTGTGAAAGAGTTGGCCATATGAAAGATCATTGTTCTGATCTTCATCCATGTAAGAATTTCCATAAAACCCCTCACTCTTCAAACATATGCTTCAGAAACAAGCCTCGTGCAAGAACAAAGATTCATCCTGGATGGATCGCTTCTTGGAAATGGGTTTCAACAACCAAGAAGATATTTCATTCATATGTAAAAACTTGTTCTAGAGTATTGAACAGTCTTGTAGTTGAGTTTTCTCCATCATCTCACCTTGTATTTGACAGGGGGGTAAGTGATGGTCATCTACAAGCTTCAAAGTTACATCAAGCGAGCCTGAGCCACAAGCTGCCATACCAGATTCCGAGTTGTAGATAGATACAAATATGCCCCTGAGCATGCCTTCGGTTGATGATCAGCCTTAAACCATCTATGCAGGGTTGAGACACATCTTCAAAGAATTGGGGACACTTCCTCTAGTAGAAGATTTCATCTCCTTTCTAGTTTTGGAAGAGTTCTAGAAATTGAATTAAGAATTCCAAGGTTGGTGGTCATCCTTAAACCATCACAGGTTGAGACCTCCCTTTTCAGGTTGAAGTTCTCCATTTTTATGCGGGGTGGGACCTCCCTTTCAAGGTTGAAGGTTTCCCTCTTCAAAACATAAGGAGAACTTCCTCTAGCAGAAGACCTGAATTTCATGCCAGACTTGGAAGAGTTCTGGGAACTACACTAAGCGTTCCAATGTTGGTGGTCATCCTTAAACTACCCCCCTTATACCAACATTTTAGAGAGCACATTTAACCTAGTGCTACCATGCATTTTTGCACATTTTGTATTATAGCTCTCTTCTTGGACTCATACATACCCCTTTGAATTAAGGGGAGGAATGTTGGGAACCTAATCCTCTAAGGGTTATGGTCTGGAAGATAAATAGTCAAAGGGAGTCCAAAAGACCTTGGATATGGAATCCAATGGTCATTTCCATGTATTATAAATGTGTACCATTTGTTAATAGAAAAGGTATTCACGCTTTACCTTATTTCGCTGTCCACATTCCATGTGCATCTGACAGTTACAATATTAAATGATTTCATTTATGATTTTAGCACCTTATTTATGTATCCTTTAATATAAATTTAGTTTTATTCTCCATTTTATTATTGAATAATAAATTTATGTTTAAAATAAATTATATATATATATATATATATATATATATGAATGAGAAAGGATAAAGATAATCCTTTTGAACCTTAGGAACATGAAGTAATGCTAGGAAAGAAGCTGCTGCTCTAGCTGCCTCTGACTCTATTACTACAGTATCTGGCACTCGATCTGGTTAGGATGCTTACTCTGCTGCTAGTAGATAAAATTACATTTTTCATACATTTATGCTTGTAGGATGTATTATTTTATATATATGTCATTGTATAATACCATTTGAATAGGTGAATATCATTATGTAATTATATTTATATAAAAGTTTTGTATCAAATATATCTATATCCAACAGAGTTGAAAAACATGAAAGATCGTGGCTTCACTTAATTCTATAAATATAATGTGGTGTGATTTGATAGGTAAGGTATTAAGTTGGAATCTTCTATGGAAAAGAGGTAAACTTGGTCCTAGCATTTATGTATTTTATAAACAAGTGCAAAATACAACTAGTGTATATCCATCTTCAGTAAAGATCTAGCATGCACAGAGAGAGATCAATCTCTTTAGGTGAAAATCTCTCTCTCTCTCTCTCTCTCTCTCTCTCTCTCTCTCTCTCTCTCTCTCAATATATATATGAAAGGCCCAAAAAAAATTACCTAAAGAGAGAGCAAAATGTAAAATAGTGAAACCACTTGAAATTTAATTTAATATTATGAATTTTTGAATTACGCATTTCCTTCTTATTATTCTTATTAGGAAGTATTTCATATTTTTTATTTTATTTTTTAACCTTATTCCCACTTTTTCTTCTTTTCTTTTTTTACTTTTAATTACTTTATTTCTTTTTAAAGCAATGAAACTATATTATGTCATGTAGTAATAGAAATATTTTAGTTTTAATTAAAACTAACTAAGAATGCATTCATTTATTTATTTTGTTATAGAAATTGATTTTCTATTAGAAAATATTTTAGTTTTATTTTAAGAGGTACACATGTCAACTCCACACTGAACATAGACATAATAACACATCATCCTCATATTGGCATAACCTTTTGGCACCAAAAGAACCTATTATTATACAATATTATTCTTCACACATGGTTGGGGAATACGATATATGCTCAACCTCTACGAAAAAGGATTTTTTAAAACCTTAGAATAGGAAGTATTCTTTGAGAAAATAGAGAGTTTTTCCTTTCCTAGTTGTATGGGTATTTGGATTGCTCATGAATTCATCAATCTCATGCATTTCTCTCCTTCTAAAAAAAGGACCCAAATTTAATGTATTGCATCTTACCTCCTTATTAGAGAGATCACCAAGGCTACCAAACTTGTTAGTTGTTTTTTGGTTTGATTTTTATTTTTATTTTGTGTATCAAGCATAATTGACTATTAGGCCTTCCTTGTACTCGAATGACATGGCGTCAATTCCAATAGCTACCACTATAACTACCTAGGTGGACACTCATTGCCCCAACATGAAGCCACTAGTTAACACCCCAAAGATTTGAACCTGGGGCATTTTTACTCACATTTACTTTACATGTTCACTAGCTTTCCAAGTGAGCACCTTGTGGGGGGTACCAAAACCCCTTAATTTATGAGGAGGATGATCCTGTATAAGCATCGACCCTAGGTTTTATTGATCGAGCTTGTAGAGATAGATATTCAATTATGGTCCTAGGATTATTCTCATTTTGTTATATGGACACTACTACAGTTCTAAAGCTAATGGAAGTCCTACCACAAACAATGTTGGTGATTTTTGTGCTCTGCTTTATCTTTTGAAATTTTCCCTCTAACATTTAGTCAACTCTTTGCAAGTCTTTGGCATTATTGACAATCAATTTGATGAAAGATAAGGATTATGTGGTCAATAACTCCTTATTTCATTGTGAGACTTTGTTATAGACTTTGAAGGACTAATTCCAAAACATTGATTTCAGCCATATTTATAGGGAACAAACATGAAGGCAGATAAACTTTCAAATGTGGATTTGATCTAGAAACTAGTTTATTTATACTTCATGAATTTGATTCCTCTAATATCCTATCAAATAAAACCAACTAGCTAATTCATTTATGGTTTTTCGTGGTCTCATTTAATTAGAAAATTGTATCTTTTAGAAAATTTATATATAACATTTTACTAAAAAGTTAGTCAAAATACATAATCATTAGAGACTATAAATTATTATTTTTTAAGATTTTTTGGATCATAAACTTCTAGCTTCTAAAGTACTTAATGTATTTAGACCTTTTCCCAAAAAAATATACATACCCCTTTAAACTCATATAAATTATATTTTAAAATTTAATTTATCAAAAATATAAATATTATATAAAAATAAAACATATAAAAAGATAGGTTAATTAAAATTCTCTATTAATTTAGTATTGTTGCATATAAGAATCATTTTTCTGTTAATCTAGAACATCATAGTTAAAATAAAAGTATTGATGATCACCTTACCTTTTGGAATCCTCCCTATTATAAGCAAGCTTATGTGAAACATAATTATATAATCCAGTCCGGAACCACGTATTGGTGTGCAACATAATTATATAATGTAGCACAGAACTATGAACTGGTCTTCCTCTATTTTGGAGATGGTCACGAAAATAACGTTTGGTGACCTTTCTCATCCTACTTATGCTTAGATGGCAACGTTCATTGTCATGACTCTTCATGATATTTTTATTCTTCAAGAGGCGTATCTCCTTTCTTTGTCAAGTAATAGCGACAGGGCTTTCCCAACTCAGTGAACGAAGCGCCCCATCTCAATGGGTGACCATATTCAGAGCACTTATCACAATAAAACAATTCACAAGGATTTGAGTGCTCATCCACTCCTCGTCACCATGACTGAATTAGAGAAAAATTGGAAATTAGAGACTTCCATGAGCGAATATTCAAGCCCGTACGTAAAATACCACCATGCGAGGGATACATCGGCCATTTATATGTAATGTGCGATTAAATCGCGTTTTTTTGTTTCCATGGGATATAATAATATTGTTTACTAAATTATTGTCCTTTCCTCAAGTAGGTAGATAAAAGCATTTGATCTGATTTAATTGGTTGTTTGGTTAAAAATTAAAATGCAATTTCTAATGTTTATATTATAAAATAATAATTAATTTAGTTCTTAAATTATTTTAATTTTATTTTTACAACATTTAATTAACTGAAATGATTTGGGTCTTATTTTGTAATGATTACAGTTTTGGGAAACTTGCAAATTTCTGTTATGACAATTATCATTCACATTATGCATGTACATATGGAATTTCACATGTTGATATCATTTATGTGGGATAAATGAATGGGATGGCCTACGACTATACACTTGTCGTTTTCATGATGGACCATAAAGCCTTAGCAACAATATACTTGTCGTTCTCATGATGGACCACAAAGCCTTAGCAACAATATACTTGTCGTTCTCATACTGGGCTATGCGACATCTTCCCATGAGATTTTCATGTGACCTTTGTACTTGGCATATTCAGGATGGGGATTGAATTTGTGAAATCGAAGGGCTGAGACAGCTTTGGAGGAAACCTAATTGTGATGCCCTAGTACCCTATCTCTCATTCAACTTTCATTTGGCTTTTGAGGTTCACTAGATCACCACTCTGAGGGTTTTGAGGTATCAAAGGCCCTTCTTGAATTCTCTAACCACTTGGACCTCATTATACTTGTAATGTTTTCACGACGACACCTCGCATTTCTAGGTAGAACTTGATACGCTCACATTGGTATAAATTATGGGTTTCTTTTCATTCAATTTTATGTATTTCTTTCTATTCTTGTTTCTTGTTTGCAACCGTGCTTAACTATTCTGAATGGGTTGCAGGTCCTATAAAACATCAGGGTGTCCATTTTCAACTCCATATAAGAATACAAGTTTCATGGCTAAAAAGGGGTTTCAAAATTAAAACTTGTTTCGTGTGATGCCACAGAGGTAATTCTGGAACTTCTATGGCCATAATTTTTCAGGGTTTTTGTTTTATACCTTTAGTTATTAATCTTCATTTAGATTTTCACAAAACCCTTATGTTATATCAAGATCCTAGTGAATGTTATCTTTATTCCCTTCATAATGTTGGTCTTGGCGAGATGCTCGATTTATAGAGTATAAATAGAGGGTTTGAACTTCCCTTTTTCTTTTGTCATGAATACTGTGTATTCAAAGCATTCTCTGAGTGAGAACTTGAGAAATTATTCTTATCACTATTAATTTTTACCACCGTTGGTGACTTTCGAGTGATCTAATGTGCATAGAATTAGAAAAAAGGTGTGATGCTACTCATGATAGGTATAATGGTTATATTTTTCCTCCTTCGTGTACTGTAATTGTTTTCTATTTGACTTTTAAGGGTTATAACCCTACTTGTTATTCATGAAACAATAATGTACAGGTTCACTTCCTCTCAAATTCCACTCAAGCATGGTGAATGTGTATTTCTAATTTGAAAAACCCTTGCATGGTTTCTAAATGTTATTTTTAATTCGTTATTTTCTACCCTAAGAGGGTTTGAAAAACACTAAATGGATGTGGCTTTTAATTGTTATTGTAACTATCACATGGTGCCTTAAATGTACTATAATGTCCCAAATCAAATAGTTTAGGCCCAAACCAAACCATCTACATTGAGTCCAGGCCAAAACCAAAAAATCCCCAAAATTAAAAAGGTAAAAACATTCTTATCACAGATTCCACAACAATCTTGCTGAGTGCTTGCAACTCCATTAGAAATTGAACAAGGCAAACATCAATAGAGAAGAGAGTTTTATTGGAGTGTAATGGTTAACATATCCACTGTATTGTTTTCCTCCTCGATGGTAAATGAAGTAACCATTGACATGTATGCTAGATGAGGAATGTGGTTTTCTTGAAATTTTGTGTAATTTAAATGTGAAAGTTTTTTTTATAATAGATTGTTTTGACTAATCCCAATTTAAGTTTAATCTAATTACCAAAAAGAAAAATTAATTTGCAAGGTGATAATTCCTAACATACCAACCTCAATAGGCTAGGAGGCTAGAAAGTCTCTCCTCCACCTTGGTTAGGTTTATTGTTATTGTCACTATGGGCTGGGGCTTTAACTGTACTACAATGGGTCTTTTATATGTTGTCAAGTTTAACATACTTATCAATACTTTAGATTATATATATATATATATATATAGATATAGGTATCCAACTCTTTGTCACTATGCATGTGTAGCTCTGTGTATGAAATATTTCAATGCCTTCGGGTTTTTCAAATAAAAGACAAGGAGGTTCCTTTTCTTCCTCTAGCGGGGCACTCTAGGGAATATTTCTATAATTACATTTTTTGGGACTTTATGTTATGATATGTAGTTATAATTGGAGATAATTAATCTATTCCAATTTAGGTTTCCTCTAGTCTCTATTGAGTGATAGTTGCTTACTAGCCATAACAAAAATACTATAGATTCATAGAATCTGCATAATAGAGAACTAGGACTAGGTAGTTTCAACATAACTTCATACAATATGCAAAGGTCATATTTAAAAGCAATGAGTATGTTTGTATCAAACATAGGTATGTTATAAGGAAAGTCCAAATAACTAGACCTAAAAACTAGACACCACAAAGCTAAAAGCATTGACGCATGGGAAAGTTAATTATCTTCTTCAGTAATAGAGTCTACCAAGAAGTAGACTTACTGGCTCTTAGTCAATGAAGCCTTTAGTGTGCCCTTGTGCTCAACCATTCTGAAGAATTTTTTGTCTTGGCTTCTAGAGAATTCTTGTGTCAAGATTCTAATTATAAGCTCTTCATCAACTTTCTCAATATCTTTATCTTCTCAACCCCAGACTTGATGGATGCAGAGAACTTGCTATGGTAGCGGTCAAATTCTTCCATGGCTTCTTTTTTTGCTTGGATTATTCTCAATGTGTTCCATCTCAGACTAGTAGACAGCCTCTACCTTCTTTTAAAAAAATTTGAGCTTGGTTGAGACTACAAACTAGAGGATATAAATGGTTTTGACTGTGATGGATTTTAAATACACTCAAAGGACTAAGAAATTTTCTCACCTACGGTGATTTGAATCTCTTCAGCTACTGGAATTAACTAAGGTCTTTTACTTTTGTGACGTTAAGAAAATCGCATATAAAGGAGTATTGAATAACCACATGTGCATGATTTAAGGCAGATAAAACATAGAAACAATCATCAAATCAATGAACACAAACACATTGACAACGGATTTCACCCAGTATGGGTTACGTCTCTAAGCCCTAGTGTCAAGAGTGGGCAATTTGCTTCGTTAAATGTTGCAAATGATGATGTTGTACATGGTATGTTATTTTTCATTATAAGGATGAATACTCTCAATTAGAGTGGCATGTCTCTCGAGGAGATGTTCTTAGGAACTCTCACTCATATGGGAAAATTCCCTCAACAAGAGTGGCATGTCTCTCCCTGAGACGTTCTCCCTATAGGAACTCTCACTCAAAAGGGGTCTTCCTTCAGCATGAAAAGCTAATAAAATCTCACATAGTATGGAATACACGTATCCCTCGACATAATAGTAATCATAGATCTTAATAATAAAAAAATCATCTCAGCAAATCAAGAAGAAAGACATAGCATAACTGCATCATATACCTCCACTTTTTAGGATGCCAAAAAATGAAAAGCTCAGCTGCTGAAATGGACTACACCACTGAATTCTTGGTGATGAGTGGTGTAAAATTGACTTTAAACTTGTCTAACTTTGACACCATCAAATATTGGGCCTGAAGATTCCCTAAAGATTCCTTCTTGAAGATGGTTGGAACATACAATGCTCGGATGAATATTATGAGCACACCACTATGCTCCTTGTGAAATTCTGAGAAAAATAACAATAAAGTCGACATCATTCCGACACTGGCAAAACCAACCTCTAAAGGAATCTTTTAGATTCCCCAATATTCTCTAAAGAAATTTAGTTGTTGGACACCTACATTTTCGCTGCTCAAATTGAGATTCTGACTACACGGTTGGAACCCTTGCGAGAATATGTGCAAAAATGACTATCCACTTGTCAAATATTGTCACTGGTATCTCTAGACCTTAAGGGAATCATTTCAACATCTTAATATTCCCAGTTTCATGGTTATGAATCTCTATCTGGGAAAGGTTCTATCATGGTCACTATCCCATTCCTCATGGTTTTGCACTTCCAAGTTTCGCATGTCCAGTCCAATGGTCCACTGGTTCCCCCTTGCTTCAAATGGAAGGTCAATGTTTAAGTATATATTCTTCGACAGACATAACAACAAGTAGGTGGTTGGCCTAACAGTAGCTCGATGGATTAAGTACGGAGTGGGTTGGGTTCAAAACCTTCCCACCCCAATTTTAACATGGGAGCTCGATGGTTAACCAAATTAGTTGAAGGCTTTAACAAAATGTTTTGGCGCAAAATTATTGAAATGGAAATGGTTAACGTTTCTTCATGGTCTAACGATTCTTTTGAACTAATGGATATATGTTTTGTTGCACAGTTACATCATATATGCGTTGGCGCGGTCAGCGTTGCATTATATTTTCGAAACGGTTTCGAACATTGTAACATAAATGTTGTGGAATGGTTATTGTAACAATTATTTTACCATAAATATAGTTTAGCCCCACACATAATTCGTTGGTGTTTTTTTTTATATTGACCATATGACTTTTGTGATATGGTTGTTAAAGTAACCAATTTTTTATATTAAAAATATTTTTCTTTGATATGTTTATGATTTTATTATAATTTTAATATATGTTTTTGTTTTTGTTTTTTCGTGCAAGTCTAGGATTAAATGCTAGCACGCCATTTTTGGTGGTTTAATGGCAATTTGGTTGCCACATACGCAAAGTGGGTCTAACATATTCATGTTACTTGACAACTTCTGTCGATGATAAGTTGGTCATACAGGCTTGGATTTGAATGTTGTATGTGCCATAGGGTTTGTATCAATGAGCATCCAGGGCTAGGAGTAAACTCTAGTGTGCCATGTGTCAAAGGTTTAGTGGCCATTTGGTTGCCACATACACAGATTGGGCCTCACATCTTCATGTTACTTGAAAACTTCTGTTGATAAAAAGTTGTCATATGGGCTTGGATTGAGTGTCGTCTGCGCCATTCGGTTCATATCAACAATATTTTCATCTTGATGACAATGTTTCTAAAATTTTGGAATTTAAAAAATTGAATCTTTCTAGATCCACCTAGACCATACGACCTAGTGTAAAACCCTAATTCCTAACATATATTTGACTGAAGGTTTCTACTCACGTGAAAACAAACCTTGCTATTATGAAATGCCAATAAATCTACAAGTTTGTGGCTAGATAATTCATCGGAATATCAATCCACCTTAGTGGGATGGATTCATTTTCAAGCCAACCTCCAATAACATCATATAGACTGATTTAGTGGATCAAAACAATCCTCCATTTTCAAAGTTCTTTGACTAGGTCGAAACTAGTGCCAAAGCATAGATCTCGTTGCCTTGAATCCAACGCAACTCATTTCACTCAAATCTGGCATCGGATGCTCTTGGAATCACGTTCTATTCATTTTGGGAAAAAATTGAAATTTGGGTTGCAGGGATGCCCAGTCAGCAGTCCGTACGGTGAATGGGCCAGGACTTGCTAGGTTGATTGGTCCTCCATTGGCCAATGAATGTTCTACACTTAGCACAACATGGTTGGTTCCATTTGGTGATTTTCTATTAGTTGATGGTTTGGTGTGGTGGCCCAATGAGGGAGTGCCATTTGGGCCAACCAATGGCTGACACATGGCCTCCTCATGGCTAACCAAAATTTTGTATGGAGCTCGAACAGCCCCTGGGGAATCGAACACCAGACCTCGAATAGACCAGCGAAGTGTTCCATCATGTCACCTACATTGGTTCTTATTAACTATGGGCATTAAATGTCATTTAAAATTTATGAAATGCACCAATGTGGGGAGGGGAATGGGCTAAGTCCTAGCCCTTGGCCACCCCAGCACCACGAGATCATAAGCGGGGGGCCAAGGGATAGGTTAAGTTATGGTCGCGACCACAACAAACAGTCAGATTTAAGCATATAACCAAAGGCCAGAGGAGAGGAGCCATCCCATAGGGGCTAGCCCTCGGGCACATGCTACCACAAAACCACATGCACGAAGGCATTGGGGTACTAGCGCATGGAGGGACCAGCAAATGACCACCGATGGAAATTAAAGGGGCATGGAAATCGAGAGGGGCCAACCCACAGTCACCATCATAGCATAAAACTAAGGTCGCGCACTAGATCTAGGGGCTAGACAGAGCCTGGAATGCTCGACCCCTATGCAGTCTTTATGGTCGTCATGTGACCATGATTTTCGGCACTAGGTACTTAATGGGCAGACTAACCATCCTACAAGTTTTCCCATTGACAAGGAATGTAGGCTAGGTTTGCACGTTGGTTCAATGCTTGGGGTGCTCAAGCCAAGTTTAGGTTGAATTGGAGGATGGTTAGCAGCATAATTTGGGAAAATAAAGAAACAGTGATAACTTTCTCAATTTTTGGCCAAATAAGGTGTAGAAAGAACTAAAATGGGGGTTTTTGATAGTGTTGGATCCATTGGAGACATCCTTATCCTATTTGAGATGTGTAAAGCATGTAAACACACTTTTTAGCATTTTTAATGAAAGAGGCCCTACTTTGGAAGCTGGACCGGGAAATGTATCCCAAGAGAGGATTGAACTCATTTATCATCCTTTGTGTTATGTGTTTCATATATGCTTATTTGTCTCTGTTTGACTGTAAAATTTGGTTAAAAATTACTTGCTTATGTGTTCAGTAAACTAATCCTCTACCCAAAACACATATACATTTAACTTGTAAACTGTTTAAAATCTTTAAGTTTACACACATTCATATCCTTTTGGTATCAGAGCCCAAGGTTATTGTGAAGATTTGATTTATTTTCAAGTCTTTTTATGATGCTTACAATGTTGAAGCTTAAAAGAGGAGAAGGAGAACATGTGGAGCCAAGATCTCAAATTGTTTCAAGGAGAAAAAACACTCTTGAAGCTTCAATAGTCATGGCACATGAAGAAGGTCCTAAAGAGATGCTTGAAGATGAGAATACTTTCATAAAAGCATTCATTGAGATTTAAGAGATGGTTAAGGTTTTGTATGAGGAGAGGAATTCTAGACTATATGGAGAGAGCTCAAAGCCTCCAAAAAGAGATGGAGGAAAAGGAGACAAGCCTCCAAAAGGGAATGGAGGGAACGGTGAAAAACCACCATGTTAACCTCCATCAGCATCCTCATCCTCATCTTCATCCTCATCTTCAACTTCTTCTACCATTTCACAAACACATCCAAATTCCCCAAGGGGTCATGGTAAAACTCCTTTGCTTAAGCTTGACATTAAGTTTGAATTTCCTATGTACAAAGGAGAGGTAAATGCATAGAGATTAGATAATTGTATTCATTTGATTGAAGTGCATTGCAGGATACAAAGAATCAAGGATGACGAAACGAAGTTTTGGCTTACTTCTCTTATATTGGAAGGTGTAGCATTAATTTGGTGGGAAACCAAAACTCAAGAGGACATGAAGAAACAGGTAAGGTTTTATCCCCTTGAAATGCTTTTGTTGTTGCAATAAGAAGGTAGTTTATCCATTAGCATACATACAAAAGCTATTATGGATTGGAAAAAATTTATGCAAGCTAAAGGGAAAAATGTGCAATCTTATACTCAACAATTTTGGAAAAGATCTTTGAATTTGGGCATATATTTTTCCTCACAAGATACTTTAATCAAATACATTGGAGGATTTCATAGTTATTTTAAACATACCATGGATTCGAACGTGTCGCAAGTACTAGTTTTGGTGATGTGTTACATTATCACATCTATTCATCAACTGATCTTAAATCATAAGTCCCAAGTGTCAACCCGTGGCGATGCCAATTGTCATATGGATCATTGTCCCAAAACCACCACTCATTTCTAATATCCCTAGGCCATCATGCCCTGACTCGAACTAGTACTTGAAAGTAGTTGAATTCATTACTTCCTTTTTTTAGGAGGGTTCTCCAAAAAACTCCATTTCATCTCTTGTCATTTTAGTCCCAAGGGCACCGCAACTTAGGGTTTTATTGTTGGTCTTTGTGTTTTCCTGAACCATGTTTTAATCTATTTCTAGTCTTTACCCCCAACATGCCGCATGTAATGCGAATCGATCTCATTAGGGAAGAACTTGTTGAAGCCAACGAAGAATGTTTAGCTTTGTTCAGCCAAGTTAGCTGGTGGGAATTTTTACTGCTATTCTAGGGACATAGTGACAAGGTCGTTAAAGCCTTTGTTTCCTATTTTAATGGGAGGATATCCCGTGTGGGAAACTTGGAAATTAAAATTAATTTGGAATTTCTAGAAATAGCAACACACCTTCCTCTTAAAGGAAAATGTTGGTCTAAGAATGTCGTAGTTCAAAACTTCTTGTGGAGGAAGCTCCTAGCTAGCAAGGACTGTGAGTACCATGTCAAAAGTATGTTCATATCATCTTTGAAACCTAAATGACGTGATTTGTTGCATTTGATTCGTTGGTATATAACTTGTGAAGGGAAATATAACATATTTTTTATGTATTATATTAAGTTTTTAATGGTTTTCTTAGGCCAACATATTAAATTTCCCTTTTATTTGATGAAGAGTTTAATGAAAATATCATGGGCATATCAAACCAACCACGAGAACCCTAAAAGGACCATATTCCACCATAGTTTGATTTGCATGCTAGTTAAGCATCATTTGTCTTAAATGGGTGATAACTAGGATTATTTTCTTGCTCAAAATGTCTATCGTAAGCATTTTTCATTTACTCTTACTCAGTTTTCTGCTACAATGGCCCCTAACCCCTCTCCTATTGGTTCAACTCCATCAATGGACGATGAATTTTGACAAGATGAGAGCGAGGCATCTGCCCAAGCACTAAGATCACCTCTCCTAAATGATAGTTAGGTTAGAATTTCAAAAATTTCAACCTCCCTTCGCTTTACCAAAAGTGTGGCAAGAAACCATAATTTAAAACCCTTTATATATTCTCCTTGGCCCGAACCAAAGTATGCCTAGTCTACACAAAAAAAAACAATTGGTCAAATTAAACATGATATGGTTAATACAAAGCAACTTCAAACTAGAATTAATCAAGCCAAAAGGACTAGGCATAAAATTCCTCCTATGGGCATTCCCTTGGTTGATTTGGAAACTAATCCTAATCCATCATAAAAAGAGAACAAGGCCCAATATGGGAAAGCTCCTCGTGATCATGTTGACATAACTAATTGTGATGATTTTTCCACCGGAACCCCTCGTTCAGATAAATTAATTGCTAATATGTATGGGAAACAATAATACATGGTTATTTTCCCTCGTTTGGAACATTGGATCAACCAACTAACCTATGATAATAACTAGCTGAGAGCCTCATTCGACGTGAAGGATAACTCCAAAGAGCAAGTCACCCAATGTCGAGGTTAAAACCTAGTCAAAGGACACAAATATCATAATTAAATATTTGAATCTCAAAGTAACTATTTATTCATAATTATAGGGATATGATGTAGATAAATAGTGAATTTGTTTTTATCTATGTATGTGAAGCTTTTTAGGTATGTTTTGCTTCAATATGTTTTTCTATTTTTAAATAAAAGGTAGCTACAAAAATAAGATAATTTGTAGAAGACTCATTTTAGTTTTATTATGAGTTTGTTTAATTTTAGTTTTCTTATGTGGGAGGTATTCCACACATGCAAGAAAGATGTCTCAAACTTCACAATTTGGGATACTCTCTATCTTCATCTTCCTACTCTTAGTTTTGTATGGGAACTCTGTCTTCCACCCGTTTCATTTCAATTTGGTCATTTTGCCAAAACGCCTAAAATTACAAGAATTTTTTCTTTTAATTTTGTAATTGACTGTTAAAAAGACAATTTTTACTTGATCTCGAAAGGTTGTGAGCCTATGCGTATATATACCCCTCATTTTGATGAAAAGGGGGATCTGGAAGGGAATTTTTTTTGGGACAAGGAAATGTTGGTTAAACTTTGATTGTGGAATACTTTTAATACAACTTCATTGATTTCATTACACTCGTTCTGGTTGATTTGTCATTATGTTTCATGTTCATACAAACATCTTCTTTATTCTCCTACAAATGATTTTTGAGATCTAGAAGATGATGTTTCTTGATGATTTTATTCTTAAAGAAAACAAGTGTTCTTTTCACATTTCTTTGTTGATAAAACATTATTTCAATTTGTAATCATTTCACTTGATTGATATTCTTCTTAAGTGACCTGTGTCCTAAGAAGTAATATTCATCGAGTCATTGGTTTAATTTGAACTTCTATGAGTTTTCTTTTCATATATTCAAGTTGACAAAAAATGTCTTTTCTTCCTTACAAATTGATAGTAATGTTGTTGTAGTAGACGACTGCCTCATTCATATCATTACTTTAGCTAGTATTATTTATTGATTGTTTTCATAAAACCAATGATTAAAGTATATGAATTTAAAAGAGATATTTTACAGTTTTACCTTTTATTTATCTTGGCCAAGCAATAATTAGAGTTATATATTAGTTATCCTTTACATTTATTCTTAATGTAAAATATAAAAGTAAAGATAGTTTATCTTTGTTTGTCTTCCAAGATAAGGAACTTGTAAATTTATAGTTACTTTTCCTGTTATTATTTTCATTGAGAAATAGTTTTGATTTGTAGTTGCATTTAGGAACATAATTTAGTTCCATTTCATAAATACTACTTACAAATTTTATTGACAATGCATCTTTATTTTGAGACATTTACTTTATGTTCTTGCCTACTTTACTTCATGTAATATAGTTTGTATATTTTGTATTATATCTTGATTCTGTAATAGTAGTTACTATATTATATTTCTTAATTCTAATTTATAAATGCAATATATAAATTAGAATTATTTAGTATAGCATAGTTCATAAACAGTGAAACATTCAACCTTTTGTTGTCATACTTATATTAGATTTAGGTTGTTTGATTCCCATCATTTCATTTGTATAGCTAGCTTGATAATTTAATTGTAGTTTATTATAACTATAATTTAGTGTAGGATTAATTTAGATTAATATAGGATAATTGTAGTTTATATTAGGATTAGTCCTTCCTGAATTCACTCCTTCATAAGAAGAAAGGATCCAAGGCCAATGGAGCCTATAAACCCATAGGAGTGACTACTCCAAATGACTTGGGCTATTAATGAGCCTCGGTTGGAGTCACTTCCTCCTTTTTGACTTAGGTTTACAAAGGCTTGCGTCAAAAAATGGCGCTAGAAGGAGGGAACATTTAAATGTAAATGGAAAAAGGCAGTCACAAATGCAAAAATGTTAACTCACCTATAGTCACCTGGAGTCACATCGATCCTCCCTTTGCTAAGACTTAACTTAGCTCTCAGCCACAACCCGAGCAGAACAATAGTGAGCCTACTACTTCAACTCAACCATATACACAAGTTGAAATTGACGAGGTTCTTCAACAATCTCATGAACTTATTTCTATAACTTAAGAGAGATTCGAAAGAACTTCTTCCCTTGAAAGAAGATTATATTAAAACCATGGGGGCTTCACTAGGGGAGCAATACCATACCACGTGGTTTCATATTGGGGAATATATATTTAGGAAAAAATAACACAATATATTGAACATATAATAGGGGAAAAGGGTTTTAATCTTGATAGGTATAAAAAATGGAGCTTAAAGTTAATGAAAAAATATAAAAGAGTATAAAAAATGCTAATGAAATATTGGAAACCTACAATATCTAGTGAAATTAGGGATTTTTTAAATTGGGAAGGAGTACTAGGTTTGTATTGGTAGGGCGTTAAATAATATGACTTTTACAGGTATTTTCCAATATGTAGTCAAATTAAGGATATTTTTTAGTATGCCACAAATGCATGTGCTATGTTAAAGGTTCATTGAGTGAAGCCATTGTGCTTAAAACATAGTCACTCTTCTTAACCTTCACTTACAAGAACCCACGATACTAGATCCACATGAAGGCATACCTCAAACTGGCATTACACTAAACGATAGGTTGCACGATATTATTACTGGTACAATTATTGACCTAAATCAATCTACATCTGAGATATTTGTTGGTGAGTCCAACCAACTGATTATGATTGGAGGTTTTTATTCTCCTCCTTCCCTACCTAGTTCACCCTCTTCCTCAGGCAAATTCTCCAATGAAGAAGGATCTTTGGATTCCTCAGAATCTAAAGGATATCATTGGATGATAGATAACTAGGGTAATCTCGAAAATAATGAAGACAACCCACAAAATGATCCTGCAACCCCTTGGCTTGATTAGGATGAAATTGTCATTCCTGGTATGCAACATCCTCTCCCAAGGAACCCTCACAAGTTCCTTCCAAATTTTGACCTTGATTCGAAGCAACCTATTGAGTATCACATTAAAGTGTTTATGTTGGCTATGAGGCAAAAGAGAATTTGGCATGAGGATGTAGTGTGCATACTATTCCCTTATACATTTGAGGGAAAAGCCACTAGATGGTATTTCGCTCAGCCTCTCCGTAGTATTGTTTCATGGATGCACTTTGAATTTGTATTTCTTGAGAAATTCAAAGATGAAAAACCACTAGAGGTTTTAGTCAATGAACTGTCAAACATGAAAACACAAAATAAAGATAAGGTCAAAGACTTCAACGTTAGATTTATTTCATTAAGGAATACAATCCCAGATGAATATTCATTGGTTCAAAATTTGATTATCGCCTAATACGTGATGGCTTTACCTCATGACATAGCCATGTGGGTAAAAAAGGCTCAAAACCCTACTTTATGGGCATCCTTTGAAGAAGCCTTGTCATTTGAAAAGGACATTCTTATTCTAAACCCCAGTACTAACAAATATTCTGACTTAAACTCCTCTTCTGGAAAAAATCTAGAAGTGTCAAAACATCCTATAGTCAAGAAAGACCAATTAGCCTTATCTCTAAAGAGCCTTCAAATGGTTATAAATAAATTATCCAATAAAATAATTGACCTTAAGAAAGGAAAATCTGAACGACCAGCTGACAGGGGAAATTTTAAGTAATCGTTTAGGAGACCACCTCCTCATAAATCACATCCCCTTAATGAAGGTTTGAATGTTGAAGGACTCGAGGATATGTTTCAATATTTGACAAGCGATCTTGATATAACCTCAGATAACAATGAGGAAGAGGAAGTTGAACCTAATTTTGAAAATCAAGATGAAACTCAACAGCTTGATTTTTCTCTGAATTTATTTGAATAAGATCTTAGCCCAGTTTTCACCTATAGTAAATCTTTAGCTGAAGGCCAAACACCATCTAAACCATATAAAAATGTAAATAAAAAAACACCTAGAACTCAGAAATGTGTTCTTCTAAATCTAGAATATGATCCAATATATGAAGTTAAGAAAATAAAAGTTAATAGCTCCTTCTATGAGCTTTGGAAAATTCCTATAATTCAGAAAGATAAAAAAAAAAAAGTTCAACAACGTATTGTTGGATTGAAAGCTACTGTAAGTAAATATATAGCTTTTTCTGGCAAGTCTTCCTTGGAAAATGTTCAAATCTTGGAATGACCCGTAAGAAACTCTTCCACTTAGAAAAAGAAAACCCCACCTTTTTATTAAATCTTTAAATCTGTAACCATAATGTCAACAACTGTATGGTCAACGCAAGTGCTTCTTCTAATGTGATGCCACTTTTGATTTGTAAGAAGATTAATAAACATATGAAACCTTCTGAAACAAATATTGTACAATTGGATAGAACTTATGTTAAAGTAGTAGGGGAGTTAATGGTGTTCCAATTAGATGTTCAGAAGACCGTAGAGTCAATTATATTCTAGTTATTGTGATTGCTAACATTCCTAAAGTATATGGAATATTTTTGGGTAGGGATTCGCTGCAACACCTTATCATTTTTAAGGTTGCCGATTTGACTTAATTACAACTACCCTACAAAGGGGAACCTAATAAAATAAAAAATAGCAAGGATTCATACATGAAACGTAACATTAGATTCAAATGAGTCGATTAGGATGGATGATTTCTTGGTTGTTGACTCTTTCTTTGGAAATATGAAATATAGTCATTGCATTTTGATGGTTCTAAGTCTAAAGAAGGGGTTGGTGTTGGATGTATGCTTTTGGATCCTAATGAAGATAAAGTTTTATCACATGTACATTAGAATTTCAATGTACTAAAAATGTTGCAAAGTATGAGGTTCTTATTCAAGGACTCCGCAAAGCTCTGGATATTAGGGTTAAATGTCTAAGAGCTTATGGTGATTCTAAGATAATTGTTAGACAGGTAAAATATTATATTCACTACCTTTCATCTCAATTGAAGGCTTATCAATTGTATATATGGGATTTAATATCAAAGTTTTGTGCTTTCAATATTGATTATATTTCTAGAACTACGTATCAAGAAGCATATTTTTTAGCTAATGTATCTTCTAGATTTATCCATGCTGAAAAATTTGAACCTAATTCATTTTCAATAGAATTGATTTTCAGACGATCCATACCTAACAACATCACTAACTAGAGCATGTTTGACGATGAGAAATAGATAATTAACTTTATGCATATGGAGAGCACCTTTAACGATGTATTTATTGACGAGACCACTCAAAATGAGAATTCGTGGGATTTTTATCATATAAGAAAACATCGGTCATCAGAGGAGTTCTTTGAGATGGTAAAATTGATCCCTAAATCTATTGTTAGATTGAAAAATTTATATGACTTACATGATAAATTTAAGAGTGAAAAATATTGCAAAACTAATAGCTCTACTGTGGAAAATGATGTCATAAATTTGGGGTCAAAAGATAATTCACATTGTATTAATTTAGGAGTAAATTGTTCTCCTAAGGAAAGTTTTGGTTTCATTAATCTGTTCAAGCAATACAAAGATCTATTTTCTTGGACTTGTGATTATCTCAGGGCCTTTGATCCAAATACCATGCAACATGTTATTCCAATGACACCCTAAACCAAACCCTTTCAAATAGAAACTTAGGAAAATGCACCCAAGTCTCGAATATGTAATTAAAAATGGATTAAGTAGACGCCTATCAACTAAAATCATCTTTCTGTTGTGACACATTCAATGGGTTGCAAATTTAGTACATGTAAGAAAGAAAAATGGTGACACTCATTTTTGTGTTGACTTTAGAAATATAAAAAAGGACTCTAAAAATGATCATTACCCAGTACAACCTATGGAGAAAATTATCCAACCTGTCCCATGCTTTGAGATGTTATCCTTCTTAGATGGTTTCTCAGGCTACAATTAGATTATGGTAGCACCTTTTGATCAATTAAAGACCACCTTATGAACTTCTTGGGGTACCTTTACCTCTCAGAAAATGCCCTTCAAATTGATAAATGCAAGTGAAACTTTCCACTAGATGTTGGATATCACTTTTAGAGGTTTGATTAACAAATCCATAGTTATATAACTGGATGATATTATTGTTTTCTTAAAAAGATGCCTACCCACTTTTTGCACTTAAAAAATGTTTTTGAAAGATGTAGAAATATTGGAATCTCCCTTAATCCAAAAAATATACTTTTGCAGTTACTGAAGGTAAATTATTGGGATATATTGTATATAAAGACATAATCAAAATCAATGGCAAAAGGACGCAAGTCATTAGTGATTTAAACCCACCAAAATCCAAAAAGGCCATGCAATCTTTCATGGGAAAGATAAATTTCATCAAACATTTTGTTCCTAGCTTTTCAGAAATTGTAAAACTTCTTCAAGACATAGTAAAGAAATTTATTGTTTTTAAATGCGGAGAATGACAAAAACAATCCTTCAGCATTATTAAACAAGCTATCACGGAGACTCCTACATTAATTAGTTTTGATTTTTCCAAAGAGTTTATTTTGTATACACTCGTTTCAAACTTTGCCTATGTTATTATACTCATGCAAAAGGTTGATCCTAATACCAAAATCCTTGTTTCTTTGATGAGCTCCACTTTTAAGGGAGAAAATCTTAATTATGCACCAGTGGACAAACAAGCTTTTACTATGTACAAATTAGTTAACCATTTATGTTTCTATCTACTTAAGTCTAAAACTAAGGCTATAGTTCCATACCCAACAGTTGGAAACCTTTTAATTCAAAAGGAGCTTGGGAAGAAAAGGGCTCACTGGATCACAACCTTACAATAGTTTGACCTTGAAATTAAACCTACAAAAATCATCAAAGGTCAAGGTATTTTTAAAGTGGTTATTGAATATGTTTCTTCTCCTAGCGACCATTCCACTTTTCCAAATGATCCATCTCTAAACAATGAAGTATTTTTAATACAAAATGAATTCTTTTGTCAAGATCAAAATCCAATTCATGGTATTCAGACATTAGATTTTATTTAGAACATGGTACAACCCCCTCTCATCTCAATGCAACTCACAGAAGAGTGTTAAGGCTAAAGATTAGAGAACTTTTGAGGTCTAAAATAGGCCTCCTAAGAAAAATGTACAGCCAAAATAAACTTTATAAGGACCAGTAGGATTCAAGATGATGATGTGAACCATGGGGGATGATTCACCATTTTCGGAGTAAAAAAGTAAAAAAGTAAAAATAATAAAATAACAAAACTGTTTTTTCAACTCTTATTTTCAACTTATTTCCCTATGGGTTTCCTCAAATTTTGAGTGGAAACACTTGCTGGATGCAAAATTTGATTCCTCATCCAAGGAGTACCCATGTTGCATACTTTCGATGGACACTGCTACACAAAAAATGAGAAATACATGAAAAAAACGTTATTGCAATCATGTTTTTCATGTATTTCTCATTTTTCGTGTAGTAGGGTCCATCAAAAGTATGAAACATGTGTACTGCTTGGATGAGGAATCAAATTTTCCATCCAACGAGTATTTCCGCTCAAAATTGGAGTAAACTCATAGGGAGATAAGTTGAAAATACAAGTTGAAAAGATAGTTTTTTCTTTTTTCCCTCTAAAATTTGATGGTGTAGTCTAATCTTATTTTATTATTTCCACTATTATTTTATAATTTCCTTAGGAGGCCCATTTTAGACCTAAAAATTCCCCTAATGATCAACACCTTATCAACTCATCAATAATGCTCTTTTCTGAAAAAATTATAATGGGGTGTTACTTCATTGTCTAGAGAAGGAAGATGCTTCAAAAATACTTTGTGAACTCCACTTTGGCCCTGTTGGTGGACATTTTGGTCGAGATATCACTACACACAAGGTTCTAAGTGAAAGATATTGTTGGCCCACTCTGTTTAAAGATGCACATGTGCTTGTTAGTGTTAGTTTGGTAGCTCAGGGAAAAAATTCCCTCCATTGGATATTATTCCTCATTCAAAGAGACCCAAAATTGTCCCTGGAAGCACTCAATTTGGTTAAGGAAAAATATATTTCTGGTGAGAAGACCCACATTGGCACAAAATTTAAGTTTGGCCTAAGAGGCTAATTAGCCCTCCTCCAATGCCTATAAATACACGTTACATCAACCTCATTTGGACACACTCATCATCGTCACATACATCCTCTCTCTACTCCTCTCACTCGTTCATACAAATGGCAGGAATTCATGATTACAATAATTTGCTTGCTATTACAAGAATTCGTGTATGATTGTAGAAATTTTATATTACAGGAATTAGTGTATGATTGCAGGAACTTACTATTACAGGAATTCGTGTGCGATTACAAGAATTTGTGTATGATTGCAGAAATTCATAGTGTGATTGCATTCATTGTTGAGCTCTTGGAGGGTTGATTTGACTGTTGACTTTGACTGGTTAGGGCACACTTTGCCTTATATTTATTTGGATATAAATTGTAGACTTTGTTAGTTGACCATAACTGAATTTGGAGGCTCATCATTGGTCATTATTGGTCATCATTGGTTATTATTTGTACTTTTTGTTGAACATTTTATGACAATCTAATAAGAAGAAGAATTTGAAAGGGTTTTCCCCCTTATGGGATTTTTCCATTGTCTTTGACCAAATTGGTGTCTCTTGTTGATGCTATTGGTTTTCTCCTATTGTCATTGCATTTATTATTCTATTTTCAATTATTGTTGATTGTTGGAAGAATTAATTGTTACTGAAAAGATTTATTATTGAATAATTAAATTTGGATAAAAGTAATTGACATAACATATAACTGTGGAAAATTAACATGATATTAGATTTAATGTGAAGGACAAGCCCAAAGGAGACAAGAGATAGAGAAATCATGTTTTGGTAAAGTTGAAGGAATCTATTGAACATGTCAAGATGTCTACCTCATTCTTCAAGGAATTTGAGAAGTTGAGAGACTCATCAAATTTTTCTGCTTGGAAGACAAGGTTGGAAATAATATCAGATGACAATGATGTCTTGAAGTAAATACAAGGAAAAGTTCTTGTGCCCCAGGAAAATGCTCCCCCCTGCTACCAAGAACAAGTACAAGAAATGTGATTTAAAAGAAAGGAAAATGATTATTGATGGTTTTCAAGATCATTTACTCATCTATGTTGGAAATTTGAAGAAATATAAGGATATGTATGACAATTTAGATGGAATGTATTAAGTCAACAATTTGAATGAAATCATATCCTTGAAATATCAACTCAAAGATATGAAAATAAAGGAGAATTAGCGCAATCCTATATCATGAGGATATCTCATCTTAGAGATCAATGACAAAGAGCTAGGGAAGTTGTAAGTGATAGGGAGTTGGTTTTTGTAACACATAGAGGTATCCCCCCTATCTTGGAAAC
This sequence comes from Pinus tabuliformis, assembly GCA_031772625.1. NCBI lineage: Eukaryota > Viridiplantae > Streptophyta > Pinopsida > Pinales > Pinaceae > Pinus > Pinus tabuliformis. The sequence goes on along the minus strand of CM062819.1, from coordinate 339,080,755 downwards.
CTTCATTACCACCATAAGGAATAGCAACAATTTCTTGTCATTTGATGAGGTTGTTCGAAAATGCACTCAAGAAGAATCCGAGATTATTTCAAGAGGTAGGATTCAAAAGCAGAAAGAAGGATAGGCCTTAGCATTTGTCACTCAAGGAAATAGAAGGAAGGAAAGAGGAGAAGCATATAATTCAGGAAAGTCTAGTCCATCTCCCTAGGACTCGAATAGAAGGAAATTAAAAGGAAACAAGGACATGTCAAAGATTGAGTGTTATAATTGTCACAAGTTTGGCCACTATGATAAAGATTGTTGAGCAAGGAAGGGTGCTCCAAGGTCAAGGAATAAGAAAAATTGTGGCTTCAACAATAGCAGGTTCAATAGAAGAAGATATTATCAAAGAGGAAGGGATGATAGAAGAAAAATATATTTTCTAGATGATCGAGAAGAAGATTGCCATCGTCCTCAAAAGAAGTCAAGGAATTCCAAGTATGAAAGTAATGCAACTACTACTCAATATAAATATATTCTCATTTTTTCCCTCTATAGTTCTTCTCCTATGAATTCATATGATACTTGGCTAGTAGATAGTGGGGTCTCTCGACAATTCTTCGGATACAAGGAGGTCCTCTCAAATCTAGTTGAGATGGAGACAAGTTTGAACATTATTCTTGGAGATAGTACTAAATATCCTATAAAGGAATTTGGATATGTTAAATTTGATTTGAACTTTGGGGAATCTATTATTCTTCATGAAGTGATGTATGTTCCATAACTATAGAAGAACCTGGTATCTATTTTTCTTTGGAAGACAAATGAATGAGAGTAGACTTCATCAAAGGGAAAGTTATCACCTAGTCGAAGGAATCCCAAATGAAAGATGACTTTACATTGGGATATAAAGTGGAAGGACTCTATAGAGTCACTGGAATACCCCTTCTAGAAATTTTCCACTACACTAATCATCAAAGTGAGCTATGGCATCAAATATTGGCACATCTACATTATGAAGCTCTTCCAAAATTGGATAATTTGATCTCTGGGATCCATGATATTCAAGCTCAACATGATGGAGTATGTCCAAGGTGTGCTGGAGGGAAGAAGATAAGGGGAACATTCCCCTCTTCAAATACAAAGACTAATGACATCCTCCATTTCATTCATTCTAATATATGTGGACTGAAGCATTCTCTTGGTGGCCATCTATACTACATAACTTTCATTGATGATTACTCTAGGAAGACATGGATATATTACTTGAAGCATAAGGATGATGCCTTTGATATGTTCAAGGACTTCAATGATTTGATCGAAAATCAAACATGGAAGAAAATTAAGGCCTTCAAGTCTGACAATGGAGGAGAGTACAACTCAAATAAGTTCATAGCAAGAACGAAGGTATCAAGAAGGAGACTCTTGTGCCATTTAATCTCAAACAAAATATAGTGGTTGAAATAAATAATAGGTCTATTATAGATTTTTCACGTGCTATGCTCCATGATCCAAAGTTGTTGAAGTTTTTCTGGGGAGAAGCAACTAATATAGTAGTATATGTTCAAAACAAGGTTCCTCATCAAACATTGGAAAACAAGACTCCCAAATAGGTATTTATAGGTTTCAACCCTGGCATTAGCCATCTGAGGATATTTAGTTGCCCTATATATTTCCATGTGTCGAAGGACAAGAGGAACAAGCTAGAAGCCATCAAAAGAGAAGGTACATCTGTTGGGTATTGTGAAGATTCTAAATCATTTAGAACACATATTCTTGGTCAAAGGAAGGTTGGGATTATCAAAGATGTAACATTTCATGAAGATGTTTCCCTTGGAAAAGAAAGGGACCTTCCTTTGCCTCCTCCTCCTAAGAAGAAAAATGATGATATGGATATTCTATAAGGTCCTTTCGTAGCAGAATCTGAGAGAGACATTTTTTATGATCTTGTTGTCCCTCCCAAAGACAACCTTGGATTGTTTACAAGACTAGTGCCTAGGCACATCTAGATTGGTGTGTCTCAAATGATTCTCGGGCAAGAGGAGACATCCCATATGTTCTATATATATATATATATATATATATATATATATATATATATATATATATATATATATATACATACATATATATATATATATATATATATATATATATATATAGATAGAGAGAGAGAGAGAGAGAGAGAGAGAGAGAGAGAGAGAGAGAGAGAAGAGGAGTGGGTTGGTTCATTCATCCAAAGGTACAAGTCATGTATTTCTAGTACTTCTTTACATACATAGTTCCTAGAAATATACACATAAAATAGTGGAGGCCGAGTAGTTCGAGGAATTACAATTTAATAAGCTTTTGCAAAGTAAATGAGAGAGGATAAGGAGAAAGAATAACTCATCACATAGAGTCCAAAGCACCAATAATTCTATATTTAACACATAGAGCTTGAAACAATAATAATTTCAACACTTATTTGAGTTACAAGTAGATATAATGGAAAAAGAGAGGTTGGGTGCTATGATTCATGTCACGCAATTTTAAAGATATAATTTCAGCCCTTCATACAAGCATATGCATTAACAAATCAATACAAATGAATCTGTAGGAAGTATGAAATATTTCTAGCATCTATGGTTGCATGAATTCAGAGAAGAGACATGAACATAATGGATTTTAACAGGAGGATAACATACTGTAATACTCGAAGGGGGAATCACCACCATTTCTTCGATATTATGAAAGATCTGTATTATTAAGTTATACAGTCTGAAAATACATGTAGATTTTTCTTACAGATTTGTGAACCTTTGTGAAGTGTTACTTCCCCCTATTTATTTGGAGAGGGGGAGTGTTTGAACATTCATTACAAAAAAAAATTATGGCCAAGTCTCAGCTATCAGATTGACTAGCTGTCTCATTCAGGGATGGCTCTACAGCCCAAAAAGATTACAACATATTAAATTCCTCATTAAGGGTGGCACATTATAGGAGAACAGATCAATCAAAATCAAATGAATCATGATAAGAAGATATCTCCGCGCCCATCTCTGTGATCATGACTACTTCAAGTTAAACTGTGCTCATTGCCTGGCCTCCTATGTTACTCAGCTCACTATCGTCGCTTCATCCATTACTGCTTATATTTTCCCTCCTTTAAAGTTGGGAGTGGGCACTATCAGTTTCATGCCACAGTAATAAAGTGGATGACCCATGGTTGTTACCTCGTTTCCCCTCTATATGGGAGACCATGCCGGATAATTAAATCCTCCTGAGCTACTAAGTCATTTTTTACTCTTTTCGGTGATGACCCTGGTTCCATGTCACAATGGGCGTTTATAGATTAGCCCCATGTCGACTTTGAATGCACCACCTATTTTCTTAAAAGCCACACCTACCAACTCATTATCATTTATAATCCTGCCTTTAAAGAAGCCCCACACTCGCTTAAATACCTCTCAGCAGAAAGCCCCATTTGTATCTGACCCGGAGAAAATAATTTTGAGGAGAGTCTAGAAGGAGAAATCTCCTACTGCTTGCACTACCGTCTCATCAGTCTTTGAAGTCTCCCCATCCACCTCTCAACCTGTTGTTACTCACTACTCAGGAACTACTGCTAAAACCCTTACATACCTTGCTTTCAGTCCAGTCACTCCAACCATTATTGTTGTGGCCCAAGTTTCTTAGGAAAATCACAGCCCCACTCCATTAATCCATATGGATCTTCTGGGTTTTTTGCTAAATAAACACGCCCCTCCTTATTTACCTCAACCCCTAGTTGTTATGCCCCAAGACTACCTAAATATTCTACCTAAGTTCAATTGGGAATATGATAACACGACACAAAGACACATTGAAACATTTTGTGCCTTTGCTGAAAATTCAAACATGAAATAGTTGGATGTGGTCATGATACTTTTTGTACAGTCCCTTGATAGAGAAGCTAGAAAATGGTTTAAACCCCTACCCAATGCCTCCATCACTATCTGGGAAGAACTTGAAAATGCTTTCACACAGAAATGGGGTGAAAACAAAAATCATGACTACCTCTTGATAGAATTTAATTCTATAAGGAAGAAGTCCAAAGAGGATATCTCAAAATTTATCAAAAGGTTTAATAAACAGTACAATAACATGCTAGGTGAGATAAAGCCTCCTCCAACTGCTGCTCGGGTAGCTTTTTTGGGAGCCTTTGAATCCGAATTTGGTTTTACTTTAAGGGAAAGGAAGTCCCTCACTTTAGATGAACTCCAAATCAATGCTATTGTGGTGGAAGAAAATTTCACCTCATCCGGGAAGTCAAGAGGAAAGAAGGAACCTACTGAGAATAAAATACGGAAAGAAGAGGCATCCTCCTCTGTTCAAGCTAGAGAATCACCAGACCTGAAGTGAGATGAACTGGATAAACTCATCAGGAGTCTATCACATAAGGTTGGAAAGCTTGAATTTGAGAACAAGAGTCTGTTGGGGGGAAAAGTATCTAATGCAGAATGCCTCTATCCCACTCTGAAGGTGATAGTACTCCAGCAACAACTGAATGCAAATCTATTCAAAGTTTCTTCTTTATGAGATGAGAGAGGGAAGAAAAGGATGATCTACTAACCGTTATCTTGCGCTAATAGTCGATCCAGTCTTCACTCCTTGCTGCTTGCTCCTAGCTCCTTGCCCTTTCACTGGCCCAGCTACACACAAATCCTGTAAAAGCACAAGAAAAGGAAACTACAAGAAGCATACATCCATAATCGATTATAGGATTAGCATAAATCAAATATACAAGCATCTATTCATCATAAAGACACATGCATATAGAAGAACTTCAAATACTTTATTGATAATAGAAGTAAAGTTCTGAGAGAGTTACAACCACAATGGGCCCAATCCAGCAACACCTCCCAGCTGAAAGAAATCTCCTCTTCACCTCCTTCAAGCAAAACACCCAATAGCTCTATACACAAACCAACAACACTTCCTTACTTGCACAAAATTCCCTCCTTAGACCTCATGAGAGAGCTCTATATATAGGGTTTTGGAGAAAGGATGAGTCATCTTGAGACTGGCCTGAAGCTGACTTGTGTCCTCTCCCACTTTAGTTAATCTTCAGTTCTTGAGTCCACTTGGAGAATCTTGCTTCCACTTGGAGATCAAGACTCTCTTACTCATCACTAGGCGAATTCCTTGACCCAAGTGTCAGTTTGGAAGCTTCCTGGGCAGTTGACACCTTGCAGAATGACTGTGCCACTTGGCCAATCTCGCCCAGCGCAGGTAACCTTCATTAGTTTTGACCTTCAGCGCAGGTACAAGGAGGAGCAATTGACATTCAGCGCAGATGCTCAGTGGAGCAGCTGACATGATCCAGAAATAGCCTGTTTTTGAGTGTTTTTGGGTGGAGAACTGATTCTCAGTGCTGTGGTTTGCAGACCTTGTTCCTCTAAGGGTAAGAAAAACATGTTTAGGGACTTTGGATCCCTCAGATTATTGACATTTCATGCTCCATGCTGTTAGGCACAAAAATGTCTATAACAGTTGCCCCCTAAAGTATGAGGTCGTTTATCGGGTGAAATGCTTTATTAGGAGGATCCGAAGTTCATTCAATCGCTGAGAGGTGCCCTGCAATAAAATACAATACAATACATTATTTTTCATTCTACTTTCATGATCTAGCTGAGGCGGGCATTCCCATGCTCAGCTTTATAAATTCATTTTGGTACACATAACAGACGACCGTCTGATTATAGACTGATAATTCTCTGTTGAAATTATCATCCTTTGAGTAGGATGATCATCTGCTGCAATAGTGTACATATCCAATGTCTTTATATTTCCTGAATATATATCGCAGCCCGGATGGATGAAACTAGATCCGGGGTCTTCAATCTCGTTCGATCTTCACTCTAAGTACAAGTCGATCCATGTGAGAATTGCGCTGAAGTCGAACATGGAAAGACATCGCTTGATTACCGGTCAATAATGTAAACCGTTAACAAGCGCGAGAGGAATCACCAATAATGACAATGACCCTCAAGGTACTAAAGTACAATTCACGTGGTGTGAATAAAGGACTTGGCGTCGAACACCACGCAAAATCTTCTGGTCGAAGGTCATTGATGTATACCTGTCGCCGGAAGCAAGAAACTTGCCATTGAGGCATGCAAGCTTCAAAGTACTGGGGGGGTGTTCCTAGATCAACTTCTTGGATAATGAGCTGAAGTCGACAAGAAACGATCCGTCAAAGGAGGGCCTTAATGAATCCCTCATCAGTGACATGGAACGGAGCTAATGACTTTAGTGGAGGTGAAAACAATCTGTGAAATATGATTCAGGGTGGCGATCATGGGTGGATGAAGGATAATGTATGGCAGTGGATGGGACACGGTTGACTCTTTCTGAACACATCTCTTGAACATATAACGAAACTGATGTGATGGATCGGTAGCATTACCCCAAATACGGATGGTTTGGCGAAGACCATGCTGATGAGACCGGTGAATGAAACAACCCAACCCGATGTGATACGGAGGACAAAGTGTCATGTTCAAGAGCGACTTGCTACCATCAAAGCTTTGAGGTTCTCCCAATTTTTCCCCAGTCATATCTGACCAGTACCTCTTTATTTTTGTCAAGCTTGAGGAGGATAACATATGCTTGTTCTATAACCTGCCCTTCGGGCAAGCCCATCGCTATGTTTTAACGAGTCTAGCGATAGGGAAACTCGTTCTCGTCTAAAGACAAGTTTGTCGCTATTTAATCATTTTAACGAGTCTAGCGACAAAGACAACTCGGTCCTTTTCATTTTTAGAGAGTCTGAAAAGGTACAGAAAGTTAACTCCAAAATTCCTTTTTCGTCATCTAATCCCTTAAGTCCGAAAAAGTATAAAACAATACAAAAGGGATGAATTTTCGATAACTTTAACGAGCCGAATAAAACAAGCGCTCGACCTTTTTGTGCAATAATCCCTCAGGTCCAAAAAGATTAAAATCTAGAGGAGGGATAGCTCTTCCGGTCTTTTTAACGAGCTGGAAGGCCAAAACTCGGCAAACTTTTCATATTTTACGAGTCAATTGAAAAGAGCTCAAAGAAGACTCGTCTTTTGAGGAACGAGTGATAAACAGGGATAGCAGCAGATTCCAGGTACAGGTTGGAATTTTCCAATCACGGCAGTGTCACAAGGACGGCTAAGTGAAATCACTCTTCGCAGCTGTTCCTCAAAATGGGTAAACAATCATATGGGGGTGAATGATCGGCCAAACGGAATGGAGGTGGCAGGTGTAAACACGACCAAGGCTTTTATGGCTAATAAATTTACAATCACAATGGTTATTTACCGGGATAGGTTCATTTTTTAATGAGCTTGAACTCTAGTGGAATCCTTGCTCACGCTTTTCTATTTTTTAACGAGCATAAATTCCGCGGTAAAACTGCTCGAATTGTGGTCAAATTTTTGATTTTTTACCATTACTAGCTTTTCTCTTTTCAAATGTAGTACTGTATTTTTCAATTGCTGCAACAAACTATGTTAGAAATGGATAATATTTGCATGAAAATGAGATTATAACCCTAATATTTCACTTTGTACTATGTAAAAAGCCATTAAAAGGTGTTTTTACCTCTCATTTACCATTTCATTTGCATTTGGTTTGTTGGAGCTCTGGAGGTGCCTCTTCCCCCTTGATTTTCACCAGCTGATTCCGGGAGATTCTGCGGACGATTTTCGGCGCCGTCTGGACCAGGTAGGAGCTGAACCCTAGCTCTTTCTTTTCATGGTTTCCTTTTCCTGTTTTTTGCCTGTTTTCCAGTCTTTCTGAGCCCTTGGGGTTTTGCCAGGGCGCCCTAGGATCAGCGCAGGTTTCCCTTTAGAAACCTGCGCTGAAGGTCAAGCTGCCTTAAGGCAGCCTGACCCTCAGCGCAAGTGGGAGACTTCCTGCCTGCGCTGGGCTCAAAAGGACTGAGTTTTGAGGTTATTTTTGATGATTTTTTCGCCAGTTTTTCATCAAAACAGGAACTCATTCTCTCTCTTGTTTGCTTTGCAGGGTGAATTGAGCAAAATGTCCCTTACATGGCGAGAACGAGAACATGAAGAGGAGGACATGATTGCCCTCCATGACCCGGTCACAGTGAACGCGCTGCGGAACTGTGGCCTGCTGAAGTTCTTCCGGATCTCTAGTATGAGAGCACAGATTTGTTTACTGCAGTATATGCTTGATGCTTGGGATCCTGTTAACCAAGTGTTCCAGATTAGGGGGAAGACCATCCCCTTGACCATAGAGGACATGTACTTCTTGACTGGGTTGTCAAGACGTGGTGCCTTCGTTTCCTTATCAGGTACGGCCCGAGGGACTGATTCCACCAGAGATTATGTCCGCCAGTATTGCAGGGAAGGTTCTCAGCCGAGTAGAGATGGCAAGATTGTTATCCGCGAGATTACTGATCGGGCTCTCAGGTCCATTCTGTTTACTATTGGTAGGATGGCCGGTAGCGCAGCTTTACATGTTGCCAACAGGTCTTATATGCAGCATGCCTTGGAGTGTCTCCAACCGAAAGTATTCAACTAGTGTGATGCAGTACTTGTTCAGATGAAAAGTCAATTGACCAAGATAAAGGACGGGAAGCTGAAGAACTTTGGATTTGGTTCTATTCTGACTGCCTTTGCCTTGGAGAAAATCCCACTGATGTAGCCTCAGTACATCATACTTGACTTGCCCTCTCCGACCGAGCCACGCATGCAGAGGTGGGTTGACCACATGTCTAGGCATGCAGGTCAACCTCAGATTACTTTCACTGAGGACTTCTTTAGGTGGTTCGAGCGCCAGGAGATGGCGTTTTCTGAGTATCCATATGTGGGTATGGATTTCCGAGGTGATCCGGATTTGGTTCTACCGGATGGCGAGCAGTGGGGTGCTATTGGTAAACTCTTTGACCACATTACTGTTTATTGTTCTTGTTCATAACGTTGTTGTGCTTTATTCTATCAAGACTTTTAATTGTACTCTTGGGTGCATGTAGATATTGGTCTTGTTCGTCCAGCAGTTCGTCCGAGATCACCAGCTGCTGCCCCAGCAGGGGAGCCTGCTAGGAGAGTCGTTATCCTCGATCTTGACGACACTGAGACCCTTACAGCTGTGCAGGAGCAGGTTGAGAGCCTTACTCGTGGCCTTCTGGATGTACAGATCGACGAGTTACCTTACAGATGCAGCGTCACACCATTGGTGTGCCTAGACGATGGACTTGTCTCTTGCGCATGATTGCACAGGCCGTGACGTACTATCGGGAGCACCACTAGGCTAGGGTGCCCCCTAGCATCTTTTTGAGTTTTTAGGTCATATGACCAATTTTGTCTTGGTTACAGAGCATTATGTATGAACTTATATAAACAGCTTATATATTTTGATTTTCCGATTTTATTCTGGTTGATTTACGTGATCCATATGTACAATCTTTGATGATGTGTCCTTTTTTATGAATGTTACAAATGTCTATCTAACACATAGTTTGCTAATGAGTCGGTTAATGTGTTTAAATTTCTTGAAATATGTTGATATTGAATTGAATCAAATCGCCTTTCCAAGATCTTAACCCTTAGGAACATGCGATAAATAGCTGGATTGCGAACAAAATATATACCATTGAGTTGTAGTATTACGAGCTGTGAGTCTAGCCTGACAATTAGTCGGCGTATGCCACGTGTGATGGCATCAGAGAGTAGTTCTATCAACGCGCTATACTCAGCGATGTTGTTCGTTGATTGCCCAATACATACGCCTCTAAAACTTACTAACTCACCGCTTGGATCAAAAATGGCCCAGGCTGCGGAGGACAGGTTCCGCGAACTACGACTCGCTCCGTCGGCATATCCAACACATGTCTCCATAAGGTTTGACATCTGCCATCAATGAAAAAGGTGGATCACTCGACCAGAACAAATGCTTAAGCGAAAACAAAATACAACAAAAGCATGCAGGTTACTATTTAAGCATAGTAACGCTTGAGGTACAACCCATTGCGGGGCTGCGCCAGTGGAATTCCATCGTAATCCATTAACTCGTAGGCTCCTTTTGCCAACACCCTTTTAACAATATAGGGGCCCATCCATAAGGACTTGAATTTACCTGCTCCCAATTTATCGGATTCTTGGTCATAAAGCAAGACCAAATCACCTTCTGAGAAGACACGGGGTTTGACATTTTTGTCGAACTGAGCCTTGACTCGTTTCTTATGGGCCTCGTTAGCCAAAGCGGCATCACGACGGGTTTCATCCAACTGGATTAATTCCAAGAAACGAGCCTCTTCCTCTGAAGTTCCGGGGAGGAGGTCGATCGCGAGTTTAAGTGACGAAATTTCGCACTGGATTGGCAAGACTGCTTCCAGGCCATACACCAATTGAAAAGGCGTGAACCCGGTTGCGTTCTTTACCGAGGTTCGGTAAGCCCACAAAGCTGAGTACAGGATTAGGTGCCATCTTCTTTTATGAACCCCGATCATCCTTTGCAACATACGCTTCAGGACCTTGTTGATTGCTTCAACTTGTCCGTTGGCTTGCGGATAATATGGGGTAGAGCTGTCGTGAGATAGCCCTAGCTTGGCAGTTAATTCGACCATCATGTGATTATGAAAATGCGATCCATGATCTGTAACTATAGCTTGTGGTACGCCGAACCTGGCGACTACATGATTGAAAAAGAAAAGGGCAGCTGTTTCACCAGTGTTATCCAATGTAGGCATCGCCTCGGCCCATTTGGTGAAATAGTCGACAGCGACTATTATATACCCATGCCCCCCGGTCGAGGTGGGGTTACATTGCATGAAATCGATGCCCCACTTGGTGAAGGGCCCAACAGCAACTATAGGCTGCAAGGGTGCGGGTGGTCGTCTGGTTTTGCTATCAAAGATTTGACAAGCATGGCAACTTCTGACTGCTGTTATGCAATCTTTGAGCATGGTTGGCCAGAAGTATCCTGCTCGTAGGATTCTTTGTGCTGTTGCATATCCAGACTGATGCCCCCCACACGCGCCTGAATGACAGTCATTCAGGGCTTTTTCGGCCTCCTCATGGGTAAGGCACCTCCTCATAACTGTATCGACACCACGACGGTAAAGTGTATCACCGACGATCATGTAGTCTTTTGCTTGGTATCGTATACGTTTTTGTTCTGAGTGAGAGGTATTAGACCTAAATTTTTGGGTTTGGAGATAAACTATGATATCTCCATACCACTCATCGCTTACAGATATCAGAAACAAACTTTCGTCCACGATTGACTCTTCCGATGTTTCATCGTTGGACAACGATGGGAGATCGCATAATAATTCTGCGAAAACTAGAGCTTTCTTTGATTTGGATTTTACAAATTCCAGATCAAACTCTTGAAGGATCGCTATCCATTTTGAATATTTGCCCCCCAGCAACTGTCGCGACAGTATATAAGTCATGGGGTTGCAATCTGACAGGATGGTAGTTTTCCGAAAGAGGACATAATGTCGAAACCTTTGAATCGCTTGAACAGCTGCAAGCGCTAGTTTTTCAACATAAGAATACTTACTTTCTGTATCGTTTAAGTTTTTACTTAAATAATAGATAGGATGTTCAATTCCATCGACTTCTTGTACTAAAACCATCGCAATGGTTGTATCTGCTACAGCTAGATACAGGTTAAAATCTCTTTGATAGTCCGGGGCGTACATTAATGATGCTTTTACTAGACAATCTTTCAGAGCATCAAAAGAAGCTTGCGCTACTTGGTCCCAGACAAAAGGCACATCCTTTTTCAGTAAACGAGTATAACCTTTAGCAAGTTCTGCGTAATTTGGAATGAACCTCCTCAGAAAGTTTGCTTTCCCTTGGAGTTTCTGAATCTGAAGCAAATTTGAAGGTGGAGGTAAATTAATGATTGCCTGAACCTTACAGGGGTCGAGACGAATCCCATCCTTAGAGACTACAAAGCCAAGTAAACGACCAGAACTGACGCAAAACACACATTTGTGTGGGTTGAGTCTTATCTTGTAGTGTCGGCAACGTAGAAATATCGCTCTTAAATGCTGCGGATGATCAGTCCGCTTTCGCGAATGAGCCGGAAGATCGTCGAGATAAGGTTGAACAATGTTCTTGATGTCATGGAAGGCATAATTCATCGCCCTCTGAAACGTCGCCCCTGCGTTCTTTAAACCAAAGGGTAATTTTCGATAAGCGAATGTGCCCCACGGACAAATAAATGCAGTCTTTGACTGGTCCTGTGGGTGGATATTTATTTGATTATACCCGGAAAATCCATCCATAAATGAAAAGATTTCACATCCGGTGCATTCATCAATTATCTGGTCGATGAAGGGTGTAGGGTAGTTGTCCTTCGGACAAGCTTGGTTTACATCCCTATAATCGACACACACTCTAATCGTCCCTTGTTTTTTCATAACAGGGACAATATTCGATACCCAATCGGTTAGCGGAACCGGGTAGATGAATCCAGCATGGAGGAGTTTTTCAACTTCCGCCTTAATGGCAGCGGCTTTCTTCGGGTGCACCTGCCGAAGCCGTTGCCTTACTGGTTTGACATCAGGATACATTTTAATTTCATGTTCAACGATACTCGAGTCGATGCCTGGCATTTCATCATATGACCATGCAAAGACATCTCTAAATTCGCGAAAAAGAGCGTTATATATTTCCAGTTCTGAAGGGGAACAACCTTTGCCGACATAAATATTCTCTACAACATCTGTTTTAGTCGAGATATTTATGGCTATAGTCTCCTCAATATTGGATAGGTTTCGCTCGGAATCCACCGTATTTACAGTATTCGTTAGGAATTCAAATACTGAAGGGTGCTAAAGGTCATTTTGAGTATCCTCTTCATATTCCGGAAGAAGGGAACGATGGTGGTGATCATTCCATGGTGCCCCCTCAATCATCATTGATTGTAAGATTCCTTCGTCAGTCCCATGTACTTTCAACCAAGGATCTAATGGGGTTCCATATTCTCTAGATCTATCTACCCAAACACTTGACGAGCGTTGATTTGGGCTCGCCTCCCATGCTTGAAACATTGATTGCTACAATATTTCTAAAGGGCTTGGGGGAAAAACCATTGAATGATCCATGTTGACCTTCGTGGAAGATATCATGTTGCAGGTTGCTACAAACGGTACATTTCCTATATAAATAGGAGGTGGTAGCACGAAAGTTCCCATCAATGTGGGGTCTTTCAATAATCCTACTCCGATATCTTGAATTGAATGGTTACTCTCATGGATCATGGGAATGCTTCCTGTAACTTGTGAACCATTAGGGAGGAAATTCTGTTGGTCGACGATCGTAATCCCTCCTTCAAACGGGAATGCGATCTTCCTAAAATAAGTCGACATGACAGCCGCCATGGCATAAATCCATGGTCTACCCAGTAGGATGTTATAGTCAAGATTTCCATCAATGACTTCTACATCAATTTCTACTGTCTTTCCTCCTAGTTCAACTTTCAAGTTATTAAGGATACCGTAAGGGGTATAAGTCCTTCCGTCGAAGGCTTTCAATGTCGTCGAAGATCTTGACAAGGTTGGAGATCCTAAAGTTTTCCAGCAACTCATTGACATAATACATGTCGAGGCTCCCTCATCAATTATCGTTCTGTGAACAGTTTTGTTGAGCGCTTTCACTTGAATAAGGAAAGCTAGCTGAGCTGGTAACTGAGGATCATATCCCTTGTGATCAAAGGATACAAGATTGGAATCCTTAGGATCAACCCCACCAATTGCCGATAACAATGCCTGCCTTTGGGTTGGACAATTTTGTAGTACTTCAAGAGTCGACATAGTGGATGGCGATTGGGCCAAATCTTCCACTATGTTATAATGCTGCGCCGCTCTGGCGCGAGGATTAAATGTCGACTTGTGTACTACACCCTTCGGCGGTTTTATTGTTAATTCAGGGATGGTGGGCGTTACAAATTCTGTCGAAGTTGTTGTCGAACTACTTGGTTGATCTTTACCTTTTTCCTTCGACACCTGAGGATTCCCATAATCTTTGTTCCTTGTCGAAATCAAAGCATCATTCTGCTGTTTCGAAACCGACAACATTAGGACTTGCGACGGGGAAGCATTTCCACTATCAACCAGATTTTGACCTAGGTTGGGAAATGGATCAGTTAACACAGCTGAGGTTTGGGAACTTTTAAAGAACCTCTTTAACTTAGCTTTGAATGGGCAATTCTTTGTGTTATGATCCTTATCATCACATATTAGACATGGATAATTTTGTTTACCTTTGCCAGGAGGGTTTGAAGAATCTTTTCCAGGGGATGACTCACCCTGTTTCTTCTTCTTCCCTTTGTTTTGTTTCTTCTTGCTCCCTGGTTGATTGGTTTCTTTGCCCTTATCTTCCGATATGGCATTTACTTTCGAAGAAAGAATTTCTTCTTTTGCATTTTGATCCGAATTCTTACTGGCTTTCTTGGATGAAGCCTTTATCGATTTCGCGTTTGCTGTGCCAATCACGCCATCACCGGCATGAGAGTCACTATTTGATTTAGGAGGGGGAGGAATTGAAAACTCTGGTCTAGGGGCGTCAGGTATTTTTTCATAGAGTGTGCCAGACTGAGTGTAAACTAAGTCCAAATATTGTGCACGAGCAATCACTTGCTCCTCTATTACGACTCCCGCCTTGGCCACATCTTTCGTAATAGCCGGAAGTAACGACTTTATAAACCATTCAGCTAACAGCTGATCGGGAACATATGTTTTCACCATCCTACGACGATGACGCCACTCATGTATATGATCAGATATATGGGTAGCAGTTGTCTGTTTGAAGTTGGTTAATATTTCTGTTCCCGTTTCATACCTTATCGGTAATTGAAAGTGGGTTAAGAAAGTCGTGGCTAGGGAACTAAAATTGTCGAAAGAGGATCTTGGCAATTCAATATACTATTTAGCCGCTGGACCTGTCAATGTCCTCTGAAAAAGGCGAAGTCTTATCGAATCGTCGTTAAGGGTGTTCGACGAACACCACAGATGAAAAGTCATCACGTGATTCGACGGGTCTTCACCTGGATTTCCATTGAATTTAGGAATGTCAGATGGAAGTTTATGAGGAATCGTTGGCCACCAAGGGGCATAAGCAATCGGATCGTTCGTTAAACGGTGTAAATCGGGTAACTCTAAAGTTGCCACGAATGGTAACTGTTGATTCAGGTTAGGCGAAGCGTAACCAGGGTACGATGGAATCACTTGAGCAGTGGGTCTTTGCATACCAGCATAATGTAATTGATGTTGGTATGATTGATACGGTTGGTGGACTTGACCACTGTAAAGTGGTTGGTTTTGACCGTTTTGGATATACGGTTGTCCACTGTTCGCAAAGATCTGCTGCTCAGAACCTTGGTACACTTGCTGGAACTGCGGTTGTTGGTATTGTACAAGCCATGGTTGTGACGCCACGTTCTGTTGTGCCATGCTAACCATTGGACCAAGGTGTGGGGTAATTGTACCTATTTGTACTTGTGTCATCCCACCAGTTGGCGATTGTGGTTGCGACCCATGGTCAAGCGACTGTTGCATTACAACCTAAGGTTGACATGTAACAGGCATCGCTTGAACTTGCGACACGGTTACAATAGCCGGGGTGGTTGGGATGTTTGTCACAGGTACACACTGTTGCATAGAATATACAATCCTTGGTTGTTGAGGTAGCATAGGTACCCAACTACTTGATGCAATTCCAGTATAACCTGAATACTGTTGAGAACTGCCATATGGATATCCTCCCGGAGGAGGTAATGAAAAAGCATACTGCCCCCCATATGGTAGCAATCCGGAACTCAGAGGGATTGTTAGTCCTTGAGGACTAGATGGCACAAATTGACCTCCATGAGGATCAATCTGTCTAGTTTCAACATAAGAATTACCGGGTATTATTCCGGATGAACAAACTGGAACAGACCATACCGTCGAAATAGTCCCTTGGTGGACTCCTTCTAGCTGTTGAGAGCTAGTTGGGATAGCTGGTATGCCAGCAAACATCGTTGGAGTGACGGCAGGGGCTTCTACTGTCGTTGTGTCATTTGACACAGTCCTAGATGATGACGGTTGTTCAGACATTTTAAGTCTATCCAATAGATTGCCTAGCGATTCTACAAGGACTTCCACTTGTGGTGGATTAACTTCTGATGAAGGAAATAGAGTGACCCCGAATCCAAAATGAGTTGGAGTACTTGCTTGCGGATCCTCTGCAATTTCCTCTATCGCAATCAAACCCGGTGGAAGAGGAAGACCGTCAGGTCCGTAAAATATTTCTGGTGCCAAAGAAGGGGTTGCTTCGACAGCGACAGTTGTTTGGGGAACAAAACTTTCTGGACCGGTTACAGATGGAACTGGTTCAGTTACACAAGTGTTTGCCCCCAGACTAGGATCAGTATTACTGTCCTTCTATGGCTGTTGAACTTCTTCTATAGAGGCAGGGTTTCCAGAAATGTTAGGAGTAACGGGAACCTCAGATGTAGTAGGAACACTTGTTCTAACTTTCAAAGGAGATTTTGAACCGGTTAAACGAGTTCGCTTTGCCCGTACTGTTTTCGATTCCGGGGACAAAGACAGTTGACTCGCAAGCCTCCGTGAACGACGGATTTTCAATTGACTTTCTTCCACGATTGCGGATTACTCGATCAACTAAAATATTAAAAGGGGAAATTTGTGTTTCCGAATTGAATGAATTTTATTAGACGCTTTTAGACACAACTTGCTTTTTCACTTTTTAAGAGTCGAGAAAAAGCTAAAGATGACTCTAGTCTCCTTCGATGTATTAACGAGCCCGAAGTGACAAATGCTCGGTTGGACTTTTTCAGTTATAGAGTTTGAAAAAGGCCAAAAGAAACTGCTCTGGAGATCTAGGCAGAGGGTGTGCCAAACCTTTCGCAAAACCACAGAATACGTTTTACGGTACGAGTGGTCGATCTTCGTGAATGCTGTGTTCACTGCATTGCGATTAGGAGGGCGGCCGACACGGTTTCCTATGGATAAAGGCTTTGATCCTATAGGGGTCTCCCAATATATACGCGACGGTACGTGGGAGCGCAAGTCCGTATTAGTGCCACCGACTCTCAGGAGGAATCACCCACCTTCGTCGAGATCGACAGTCACTATGTTTAACGACGCCGGAACACGTCTCTAGCTTAGACCTCTAGATGTTTGCGTTATGTTTCAAAGCGTTGTTAGGTTCATTCAATATATTTTAAGTTGATCTTTTTAAAGTTTGCCTTTCAAGGTTCACCACGAGATGTATTGATACAAATTCCTAAATGCAGTCTAAGATGAGAAGCAAGCTTTTCAAATCTTTTCGACTTATGAAAATCTTAACTACTGAGGGAAAAGAGAGATGAAATCCTTTTCACACAGATCAAAGAGCACTCGCTAATGCACTTTTTCCCTAAATCAACATACAAACTTAATGCAAAATGCAAAAATGCAAGTATTTCTTTTCTCTTCCTTAATGTTTGATGAAATACAGAAAGAAAGTTGTTGTATAATTTTGAATTCAGTTTCAAGCGAAAGCAAACAAGTTTGTCCAAAATCGAAAGACACCTTACGATTCACTTGTTTCGACACTTAGGAATATATAAATTCAAACCATATAACGAAAGCGACAAACTCAATCAGCTATGAACAGCAAATAAACTAACTCTTAAGATCAAAACGACACTTAATCACAGGTCTAGATCTAAGAGGTCAATGCAAGACTGGTTCACTTTCGTTATGGGAAACTGTAAATGACACAAGAAATACAAAAGAACAAGTACACTTTCTTTATACAACTGAGGCGGAATAATGACAAAGGAAGATGATTTCAGATAGGCCTACTGATTGGCAACAAACAGCAAAAACAATAGTGAAAACAAGGCAAGACACAGCAGGAAACCTCAGTAACTCAAGCCAAGACTGGTCCAACGCAGGTGTAACACTGCCTGTTTGACCTTCAGCGCAGGTAGCCCCTTCGGGAACTGCGCTGAAATGCAGACTGCCTTTGTACAGCCTGCAATGAAGAACGAGACTTTCGTCCGTCTTGGTTTCCGGGTCACAGATTGCTCAAAAATTCACAGTTTTTGCTCAAATCAGAAGCTATCAGTCAAGGACACACTAAGGGATGTAAAGGAGGATGAAAAGCTATCACTAAGAGCGTATTAGAGTCCTTGTGGATTAGCTCTTCAAATCATAAACTTGCCCAGAAACTGAGCTAGAGTAGCTGCCCTCTACTTTGTGTTTGATGGATTCAAACACAGTTCGATTCGGTACTCCCTTTGTTTATGAAATGAATAGAAAAAAACCACAAACAACCAACAAGATACGCTCCCCAGCGGAGTCGCCAATTTGTTGGGGGGAAAAGTATCTAATGCAGAATGCCTCTATCCCACTCTGAAGGTGATAGTACTCCAGCAACAACTGAATGCAAAGCTATTCAAAGTTTCTTCTTTATGAGATGAGAGAGGGAAGAAAAGGATGATCTACTAACCGTTATCTTGCGCTAATAGTCGATCCAGTCTTCACTCCTTGCTGCTTGCTCCTAGCTCCTTGCCCTTTCACTGGCCCAGCTACACACAGATCCTGTAAAAGCACAAGAAAAGGAAACTACAAGAAGCATACATCCATAATCGATTATAGGATTAGCATAAATCAAATATACAAGCATCTATTCATCATAAAGACACATGCATATAGAAGAACTTCAAATACTTTATTGATAATAGAAGTAAAGTTCTGAGAGAGTTACAACCACAATGGGCCCAATCCAGCAACACCTCCCAGCTGAAAGAAATCTCCTCTTCACCTCCTTCAAGCAAAACACCCAATAGCTCTATACACAAACCAACAACACTTCCTTACTTGCACAAAATTCCCTCCTTAGACCTCATGAGAGAGCTCTATATATAGGGTTTTGGAGAAAGGATGAGTCATCTTGAGACTGGCATGAAGCTGACTTGTGTCCTCTCCCACTTTAGTTAATCTTCAGTTCTTGAGTCCACTTGGAGAATCTTGCTTCCACTTGGAGATCAAGACTCTCTTACTCATCACTAGGCGAATTCCTTGACCCAAGTGTCAGTTTGGAAGCTTCCTGGGAAGTTGACACCTTGCAGAATGACTGTGCCACTTGGCCAATCTCGCCCAGCGCAGGTAACCTTCATTAGTTTTGACCTTCAGCGCAGGTACAAGGAGGAGCAGTTGAAATTCAGTGCAGATGCTCAGTGGAGCAGCTGACATGATCCAGAAATAGCCTGTTTTTGAGTGTTTTTGGGTGGAGAACTGATTCTCAGTGCTGTGGTTTGCAGACCTTGTTCCTCTAAGGGTAAGAAAAACATGTTTAGGGACTTTGGATCCCTCAGATTATTGACATTTCATGCTCCATGCTATTAGGCACAAAAATGTCTATAACAGAGTCTCTCCAAGCATAATGTTCAAAATAGTAACCGCGGTTATATCTTGCAGTATAGAAGGTCTCCATCGAAAATACTTCCAAGGGAAAGAAAGGAATAGCTTGATCAGATCCCTCATCCTTGTAGGTTTTAACCCCGTACAAAAATTACCTCCATAAGAATTCTAAAATACAGAAAATAAACAATGCGAGAGCATAACACATATACACATATATTTTCCCCTGGATCGCAAAACCGGGACTACCACTTGATTTTTCATTATTTTCCTTTCAATGTTAAAATACATATTTATACATGCCAAAGCATCCAATACCATGGAACGAAAACCATCGCGTCCAAAACCATGGACCAAAAACCATAGCGTCCAAAACCATGTGCGAAAAATCATGCACAAAACCATAGGTAGGTCAGCCCAACCTAATATAGGGTCCAAAAACCTGCACCCCTCAAACCCCTTGTGACCCACAGAATCGGCACAATGAAGGGTGGGCTCCACCCCCCTTCTAAACCCTTGGTTAACTACATGGGCTAGTCGTGGAAAGAATATAACACAACCCAACATTCTCCCACTTGTTGTTTTCTTTCCACAGGGGGCCACAAGAGAGCTTAGTCATTTTTCCAGCCCTGCAATGCCCATTGTTTCTCTACACCAAGAGAACTTCTCAGAGCTCATAGTTTTTTTCAATGCATCTTCAGTATTCTTCAAATTTTCCACCTTTACTAGAAACACATTTTTGTCTTTTATCATATCCCTTACAAAGTGATACTGAACATCAATGTGCTTTGTCTTTGAATGATATGCAGGGTTCTTGGCCAAGAAAATTTCACTTTGGCTGTCACAGTCTATCCTTATAGCTCCTTGTACTAACCCCATACTTGAACACAATCTCTGCGACCAAACTACTTCCTTGCTTGCTTGAGTGGCTGCCATGTATTCTGCCTCAAAAGTTGATAGTGCCACTACAGATTGTTTCTTACTCATCCAACTGACTACACCTCCAAATAGGTTAAACACATACCTACTTGTAGATCTTCTTTGATCCAGATCTCCAGCCCAGTCTGCATCAACAAAGCCACGAATATCCAACACTCTGTCCAATCTTGGTCTTCCTTGGTAGCACAACCCATAATCACTAGTGGCACGCAAATACCTCAAAACCTGCTTCACTGTTGTCCAGTGCTCCTTCCTTGGCTTTGACATAAACCTACTCAATACTCCCACTACATGTGCAATGTCTAGTCTAGTACAGACCATCGCATACATCAGGCTACCGACTGCACTTGCATATGGAACATGGGACATGTCCTCTTCCTCTTCTTGTGTCTTGGGACACTGTTCAGCAGATAAATTTACACCTACAGGAATAGGAACCTTCACCGATTTACTATCATGCATATTAAACCTCTACAATATTGTCTCGACATACTTCCTCTGGTTTACCCAGACCTTCCTCTTTGTCTAATATCTTTTAATTTCCATGCCGAAAATATAGTTTGCAGCACCAAGATCTTTCATGTCGAATTTGGAGGACAAATGGGTCTTCAAATCCTGGATAATTTCTTTGTCATTTCCAACCAGCAACATATCATCCACATACAAGACCAGATAAATAATGCAGTCATCATTTAATTTAAAATAAACACAGTGATCTACTTTACTTCTGGTGAAGCCAAGTCGCCATATAAATGTATCAAATTTCTAATACCACATCCTTGGTGACTGTTTCAACCCATACAGAGACTTCTTTAACTTGCATACCAATTCTTTCTTACCCTTCATTGTAAAACCTTCAGGTTTCTTCATGTAAATCTCCTCTTCTAGATCCCCATGAAGAAATGTTGTCTTCACATCCATCTATTCTACCTCAAAATCAAAAGCAGCAACAACATATAAAAGTAATCTAATAGAAGTTACCTTGGCAACAGGAGAAAAAATATCACCAAAATCAATCCCAACACCTGGGAATAACCTTTTTCTACCAACCGAGCTTTGTGTTTCTCCACCTTTCCTTCTGCATTTGTCTTCTTCTTGAACACCCATTTGTTGCTAATGGGTTTCCTTCCATCCAAAAACTCCACCAGATCCCAAGCCTAATTTTTGTACAAAGATGCCATTTCATCAACCATGGCCTCTTTCTAGAGTTTTCCATCCTCTAAATCTACTACTTCCTTCACAGTTCTGGGATCATCATCAGTAATAGATAAAGAAAAAATTGAACAGAAATCAGATGGACTATACCTTTCTAGCTACCTTCTTTCTCGAACTAAGATTCATCTTCTGATTCCTCTTCTATTGTAGAGTCTGAATCTTCCTCTTTAAGCTCAAACTCTATCTTCTCAAGTTCCTTTGGTTTGACTTCATGTTTAATAACATCTTTCACCTCTCTGAACACCACATCTCGGTTGTACACAACCTTCCTTGTTAGTGGGTTCCAAAGCTTATAACCCTTTAAACCATCCTTATACCCAATAAATATGCACTTTTCAAATTTACTATCCAACTTTGTTATTTTCTCCTTTGGAACATGTACATATGTGTCACATCCAAATGCCCTCAGATGTGAAATAGAGGGTTTCTTACCAGTCCATACCTCTTGTGGATCTTATCCTCCAATGCTGATGAAAGTGATCTGTTAGCTAGGTAACATGCGGTCTCCACGGCCTCTACCTAGAATTCTGGTCCTAACCTGACACCACTAAGCATGCTTCTTTCCATATCCATCAACGTGTTGTTCATTCTTTCTGCAACTCCATTTTGCTGAGGTGTATATGGAGTAGTCTTCTGTCGTGCTATACCACACTTCTTATAGAATTCTTCAAATTCCTTATTGCAAAACTCTCCATCATTATCTATCCACATCACCTTTATCTTCTTCTCTGTCTGGTTTTCCACCAGAGCCTTAAATTCTTTAAACTTGTCAAAGACTTCAGATTTATTCTTAAGGAAATATATTCATGTATTCCTTGAGAAGTCATCTATAAATGATACATAGTACATAGACTTACCTAGTGATGGAACCTTCACAGGTCCAAACACATCACTGTGCACAAGCTCTAATATATGTTTCACCCTCTTACCACCAGAAGGGAAACTCACCCGATTTTGCTTCCCATATACACAATTTTCACATAAATCAAAATCCAGAGAGCTATTACTCATACCTTCTACCATAACTTTACCAAGAAGTATTCGAAGGCCCTTCTCTCCAATATGTCCAAGCCTTTGATGCCATAACATGGTCTTCTCTCTAGATACCACTAGATTTTCTGCTCCACTTTCAGGAACCACAGAACTATTGCACCCATCAACAACAGTGCTACCTTGTAGCTTGTACAGAGTTCCAATCAGAACTCCCTGCATCAATACTAGTGCTCCCCAAACCATCTTGCAGGTATGCTTCTCGAACACTTTTTTTACACCTGCATCATCTAGCTTGCTTACAGAAATCAGATTTTTGGCCATTGCAGGAATATGCAGAACACTCGGAAATGTTCTAAACCTTCCACCTTACAACTTCAACTTTACCTTTCCGCGACCAACGATTCTAGCCTGCCTATCATCCCCTAAGAAGACATCACCACCATTGTTTCTCTCATACTCACAGAACCACTCTCTATGGGGAGTGAAGTGAAAAGATGCACCTGAGTCAATCAAGCATGCTTCATGATCTACATGTGTACTTGAAGAATCCAAGTACACATCCCCACCTTCATCTGAGGTGGTTTTTGCCTCTACAAAAGGAGCATCTTCAGATCCCTTTTCTTTGTCAGGAGCTTTAGATTTACAGTCCCTTTTCTAGTGCCCTTCCTTTCCATATCTCCACCAAACCACCTTTACAGGTTTTCCTAGAGATTTAGATCTTCCTCTAGATTTAGATCTCCCACTCAATGACTTATTTTTGTTTTTGTTCTGCGACCGTCCACCTATAGACAAGGCATCACCATTCTGGCTCTCCATATTTTTTTGCCTCATCTCCTCCATTAGCAAGGATGAGATTATTTCATCAAACTGCAAGGCAGTTGCATTGCTACCTATTGCAATAACCAAACTATCCCAAGAACATGGTAGAGAACACGATAAATTGATGCACTTTCATCTAAAATTTTAATGTCAACAGAAAATAACTTACTTACCACAGTATTAAATGCGTTGATATGTTCTATCACCAAGTCTCCATCTTTAATCCTCAAGTTATATAGCTATTTCCATAGGAACAGTTTACTCACCAGAGACTTAGATTGGTACAAAGTCCCTAACTTGTCCCACAAAGCCTTCGTCATAGCTTCCCCTGATACTTTCAACAATACTAAATCTAAGACAAACAATTGTATTGTGCTCTTCGCCTTCTGATCCAACTTCTTCCATTCTTCATCGAACACTCCCGTTGGTTTAGTACCCAGATCTACCATGATCCATTGATCTTTATCCACCAATAGATCCTCCATATTGATTTTCCATAACTCAAAACTTTGACCATTAAATTTCTCGATCTCTATCTTTCCACTGCTCGCCATCTTCTTTCACCACCAGAATCGATCCTGCAAATCTCCAATTGAACAGGATCTACTACAGGCCCGAGCGAAACTCCTCAACAACAAAGGCATCCCCTTGAAGCCAAAATGTTATGAAACCAGCTCAAGAAAAGATAGATCAACGCCTTAGAATTCAGCCTCTTTGAGGGGGCAACCTCCTTTACATTACATAAATGAACAATTCTTGGATGATACAAATGACAAAACCTCCTTTCTATATATAGGAGTCTAAGGAGTCACAATATAATCCAGCCGACCTAACAATAATAATATAAAGCCACAAAAATAACAATAGAGGGATTCTATGGGGCACAGAAATAACAATATGGGGGTAATAGGGGCACAAAAATATAAATAAGGGGTATAACTACAATAGTAATGGGGTAATCACTAGTATTATAGGGACCCAACATGCCCCTCTCCTTCAAAAAAGTGTTGTCCTCAACGCTTGAGTAGTTCTGGATACTTCTGCATAAAATTCTCATCCTCCCATGTGGAATCTTCAGCGGATAAGTTCTTCCACTTGATAAGATACTCTGAAATTGATCGATTTCGTAGCTGTCGAGTTCTTGTTTCTGTGACTGCTTCCGGTTCCAATATAATTTTTCCTTCCTCGTCAAGTTCTGGCAATATTGTTTGAATTGGGAGCTTGTCACCTATAACCTTCTTTAAACATGAAACATCGAAAACTGGGTGCAATCGAGAAGTACCAATCTTTTGCAACACCTTGTATGGACCATAATACTTTGGTGATAATTTATTATCCTTCTTAGCTTACTTTAGGGACATTTTCTTATATGGTTGTAGCCGTAGGAATACCCAATCACCTACATCAAAACTTCTTTCACTGCGATGTTGATCTGCCTGTTGTTTCATTCTATTTTGTGCCAACACGAGGTTATCCTTTAAGAGTTGGAGGACTTGTTGTTGATGTTCGATGTGATGTTCCACTGCCTGAACCTTAGAATTTTCTCTTAAATATGATGTGATGGATGGTGGTTGATACCCATAAAGTGCCATAAATGGGGTCATTTTTGTTGCTGTATGGAAGGAAGTGTTATACCACCATTCAGCCAGAGGCAACCATTTGACCCATTGTGTCTGTTTATCAGATACAAAGCAACGAAGATATCCTTCCAAACATTTGTTTACTATCTCAGTTTGCCCATCAGATTGAGGATGATAAGATGAGCTATGAGCTAACTGAGTACCAAGACAAGAAAATAATTCTGTCCAAAAATTTCCAGTGAAAATGGGATCTCTGTCACTTACAATAATCTTTGGGTTTCCATGTAGCTTTTGAACTGTTTCCATAAATGCAGTAGAAACTGTACTGGCTTTAAATGGATGTGATAATGCACAAAAGTGTGCATACTTGGTAAGTCTGTCAACTACCACCATGATGACACTCTTTCCCTCAGACTTGGGTAAACCTGTGATAAAATCCATTGAAACCTCCTCCCAACGTTGGCTTGGAATGGATAAAGGTTGTAATAGACCCGGTGTCTTAATTGTTTCAACTTTATTTTGCTGGCAAACCAAACATTCCGCCACAAACTTTTGAATATCTGATTTAAGGCCATCCCAAAAAAATTCCTTCTTAACCCTGTGGTAAGTTTTTAAAAATCCTGAGTGCCCTCCTAAGGGAGAAGTGTGCAATTCCATAAGAATCTTTTGTTTTAGCTGGGAATTCTTACAGAGGTATAAGCGATCTTTGTACCATAACGAATCATTTTGCCAGCTAAATGTATCAGAAGTACTGGAATCTTGTTGTAGCTTTCGAATAAGTGCCCACACTTCTTCGTCATTCTTCCATTCCTCCCTTGCTTCGTTTATCCAATCTGGTTGGATAATAGAAATGGCACACAACAATGCTTCCACATCCTCATCCTTTCTTGAGAGTGCATCTGCCACCACATTTTGCTTCCCTTTTTTGTAGATGATTTCAAAGTCATAACCCAACATCTTTGTGACCCACTTTTGTTGCTCTTCAGAGGATAATCTTTGTTCTAAAAAGTATTTAAGGCTATCATGATCCGTTTTTACCTTGAAGTGTCTTCCCATTAGGTAGGGTCGCCATTTCTTAAGTGCATGGAGTATTGCCAACATTTCCTTCTCATAAATAGCTTTGCTTAAAAACTTTCCCTTGATTGGACGACTTTCAAAAGCAATGGGTCTTTCATCTTGCATTAGAACAACACCAATTCCATTTCCTGAAGCATCACATTCCACAATAAAGGTTTTTGTGAAGTCCGGTGTAGCTAAGACCGGTGCTTGGCACATTGCCTCTTTAAGATGTTCAAAGGCCTTTGTTGCTTCTAGAGTCCATGAAAATGAATCTTTCTTCAATAATGTTGTTAGAGGTGCTGCTATTCTCCCATAATTCTTAACAAACTTGCGATAATACCCTGTCAACCCAAGAAATCCTCGCAGATGCTTTATGGATGTGGGGATTTTCCATTCCTTAATGGCTTTAATTTTGCTAGGGTCTACCTTAACTCCTTCATGAGATACAATATGACCCAAATATTCCACCTCCTGGACTCCAAAGAAACATTTGGATCTTTTTGCATATAATTGTTTCTCCTCCAATAGTTGTAGCACCCTGTCAACATGTTCAACATGATCCTTCCAAGACTTGCTGTAGATTAGTATATCATCAAAAAATACTAACACAAATTTTCTAAGGAATGGTTTGAAAATTGAATTCATCAAACCTTGAAATGTTGAAGGTGCATTGGTAAGGCCAAAAGGCATGACCAAAAATTCATAATGACCCTCATGAGTTCTAAATGCCGTTTTCGGAATGTCTTCAATCTTCATTCTGATTTGATGATATCCCGAACGAAGATCCAACTTGGTGAAGTAAATTGATCCATGCAATTCATCCAGTAATTCATCAATAACAGGAATGGGGAACTTATCTTTAATAGTGAGCTTGTTGAGCTCCCTATAATCCGGACACATGCGCCATGATCCATCCTTCTTGTGCACCAATACTACTGGAGCTGAGAAAGAACTTTGACTCGGTTGAATTATACCAGCCTCTAGCATTTCTGCAACCATACGTTCAATTTCACTTTTTTGGACATAGGGATATCTGTACGGCCTGATGTTTGGAGGAACACTTCCTGGAATCAGATGAATAGCATGATCATGATCACGCATAGGTGGGAGACCTTTGGGAGTCTCAAATACCTTGGAATGATTGTCCAGGACTTTTTGGAGATCTGGAGAAATAGATGATTCCAATGTGGAAACATCTAGCGAACATAATTGTGCAATTACACCTCTTTGCTCCTTTTTTAGAAGCTTTGTCATGCCATTAGAGCTGATTATCTTTCCTGGTTTCCCTGCAATACCCCTTAATTCAACTTCCTTTCCTTCCGTAGAAAATTTGATGAAAAGTTCTTGAAAATTAAAAGCTATTGTACCCAAGGATTGTAGCCATTGGACTCCTAGTACAACATCAGCACCTCCCATTGGAATGGAAAGCATTGGGCTAGTCAATACATATTCTCCCATGGATAGCTTGATATTATGGCACTTTCCAGAGCAATTTATTGTTCCTCCATTTGCAATCATCACTTGACACTCTGGTGCTGGATATAGGAAGCAATTCAATTCTTTTGCTACCCTACAATGAATAAAATTGTGGGTGCTTCCTGAATCAATCAACACTATTACCTTTTTCTTCTTGATTTGTCCTTCTATCTTGATGGTTTGAGGAGTGGTAATTCCCGCCAATGCATTACAAGATATGGTCGGATTTATTTGTTCTTCATCTAGGCTTTGTTCCTGGAGTATATCTTCTTCTTTTGACCTTTCTTGCTCCTTTTCTTCTTCCTCTTCACAATCTATGTAGAATAATTTCTTCTCAGCACACTTATGACCTTTAGTGTATTTGCTATCACAACTGTAACAAAGCCCTTTTGCTCTTTTTTCTTCCAATTGTTGTGGTGTCAACCTTATAGGTTGTGGAAGACTAGGGGCAACAACACTTCCGTCTTTATAGTTGTGAATGGTATGCTTCCTGGTTGCCATAATTTTGCTTTCCATTTTTCTTGCTAACCTGAATGCCTTCTCTAATGAATCAGGTTCCCAAAGGCGAACATCATGTTGGATATTATCCTTTAAAGACCCTATGAACACATCAATCCTATGCTCCTCTGGAATATCTTTTACCCTTATGTTCAATTTTTGGAACTCCTCAATGTGCTCCATTACTGAACCCTTTTGTTTGAGACTTATCAATTGGCTAAAAAAAGTGTTGCTTTTTGTATCTTCATAATGTGCTATCAATTCTTCCGTAAAAATTGCCCAAGTGATAAATTGTTTACGAGAGAAAAGCCATTGATACCATACAAACTGATTTGGTTCCAAATATACAGTTGCCATACGTACCTTTTGTGTGTTTTGCACATTATTGAGATCGAAGAATTGCTCCATCTGTAATATCCATGTGGCGGGATCCTTGCCATCAAACTTCCTCATATCGATTTTTGGAATATGGTGATTCTTCGATCCAACATTAGCATCTATGGAATCATGATTAACATTTCTTTTGTTCTCATCATGAGTTTCCTTTACTACCTTTTCACCATTAGTGACCCTTTCTTGTAGCAACTTCTTTAATTCTTCCATGTCTGTCTTCAAATCTATCTTCAAATCTGCCATGTCCCTCTTCAAATCTGTCTTCAAATCATCCATCTTAGCTTCCATGCCCTTTATCTTAGATTCCACGCCACTTATCTTAGCTTCTGTTAGCTTTTGTGAGCGTGACATTTGTTGCACTTGTTCTTGTAATTTTGATATATCATGTAGCATTTCTTCCTCTTCTTCATGAGTCATGCTAGAGCTTTCAGGTTCCTTACTAGGTGTTTGCATTTTCTTTCCTCGGGGCATCAGTTACCGATAATAATGCTTTACTATGCCCTTTGAATTCCGTTAAACCAAGCTTACACAAAAATTTAAAAAAAAAACTACACACCTTTTTTCACTTTATAGAAGCCTGATATTGAATCTGATGTATCTCTGTAATTTTGGATCATCCAGTTCTGAAATTGCTACCTGTAGTAGCCTCCTGCATCCTCTTTCCAATGCCACAAGTCTGAGCCAAATTGGATTCTCCAAGGAAGAGTTATGTGAAATCTCCCACAGTGACTTGCTTTTAGACTGGTTCAGTAGAGCGAACTTGTATGACGTGCCACGAGTCACTGTTTCAACCTTTGAATCTGAAACACACACACAAGAAACTACAGTCCGTCCTCTTTCTGTACCTTCTTACGAAATTTCAATCCGATCCCCAGAGAGAAAGTTATGACGATTTTCCCCAGGTCACCTGTTTTGAATGTAATTCAGGAGTCTGCAAAAAGACCAACTTCCTCAGATCATATCTCCACAAATATCACGCAAAAAGCTCTGAAATTCGGACCCAAGGTTCAGCGCCATTTCTTCTCAAATGTGTTTTTTTTGCGACTTCTGAAACGTCACAGAAAAAAAGTTATAGCGAAAATGCCACGATGACCTGTTTGGAGCAGCGAAACCCTAGAATCCAAAGCTCTGATACCAAATGTTATGAAACCAGCTCAAGAAAAGATAGAAAAGATAGATCAACGCCTTAGAATTCAGCCTCTTCGAGGGGGCAACCTCCTTTACATTACATAAATGAACAATTCTTGGATGATACAAATGACAAAACCTCCTTTCTATATATAGGAGTCTAAGGAGTCACAATATAATCCAGCCGACCTAACAATAATAATATAAAGCCACAAAAATAACAATAGAGGGATTCTATGGGGCACAAAATAACAATATGGGGGTAATAGGGGCACAACAATATAAATAAGGGGTATAACTACAATAGTACTGGGGTAATCACTAGTCTTATAGGGACCCAACAGAAAACAGCTCCGATACCAAATGTAGGTTTTAACCCCATACAAAAATTACCTACATAAGAATTCTAAAACATATAAAATATAAAATGCAAGAGAATAACACATAAAGCACATATACACAAATATTTCCCCTGGATCCCAAAACCATGACTACTTGCTTGATTTTTCATTATTTTCCTTTCAATGTTACAATACATATTCATACATGCCGAAGCATCCAATATTGTGGATTGAAAACCATCACGTCCAAAACCATGGACTGAAAACCATTGCATCCAAAACCATGTGCAAAAAATCATGCACAAAACCATAGGTAGGTCCACCCAACCTAATATAGATTCCAAAAACAAAATTTTATGGGGTGCTGCCTCGAACCCCATAGAGTGGGGTTAGCTACACCCCTCAAACCCCCTATGACGCGCCCCCCGCTACGCAATCGATGCAACGAAGGGGAGGCTCCGCCCCCCTTCTAACCCCCTAGTTAAGTACGTGGGATAGTCATGGAAAGAATATAACACAACCCAACAATCCTCTATATTTAGAAGATGATCCTGATGAAAAATTGTTGGATACACATCAGATGCAGGGAAACTAGTATTCTGCATTCCCTAAAGAAGAACATGAAAACATGGCTCACCAGGAGATCAATCATGATAGAGAAGCAACAACAAATGAGGAGGATATTGATTATTATTGTAAGTAGTTTGCAGATTTCATGCAAGCACAACCACACCGTAAGTATGATCTAAGATCTTCAAAGAAGAGGTTGAGAGAACCAGAAATGCAAGAGGGAACTACTCCCCAAGTTATTCCCCTAATACTAAATAAAGGGAAAGGTAAGCTAAATCCCGACCCTTCCAACATAAAGGTCTCCTCTAATAAGGAAAGAAATGGTTTAGAGGGACACACAGAAAAGGAAGCACCTTTTCTGTTGAAAACTTCTAATGGTAAGGAAGAAGGAATAGCGCCAGGAGGAATAGAAAAAGTCCAACCCGCATTCAGTACATTGGGTGCCATGTACACTGGACCAAATTTTAGTACGTCGGGTGCCATGTACACTGTGTTGCAAAGGATCATGACAGATGTGTTGTATATGCCTCTGCCGCATTACAACCATGGGTTGCAGGGTTCGAATTTCATGTTTCTTAAAATGTTTTTAGCATTTTAAATGTATTTGATAGTCATAATTGTTTTCGAAATGTTAAGTAAATTTTGACCAAGTATTTAAGTTGTTTGTAGTATATTTTAATGAGTGATTTAAATTTTAACGAGTTTTTTAAATAGAGATTAATTTAGATAATGGGTTTAAATTTTGACCAAGTATTTAAGTTATTTGTAGTAAATTTTAATGATTGATTTAAATTTTAACGAGTTTTTTAAATAGATATTAATTTAGATAACGGGTTTAGTTGTAAAATTTGTTTTTTGTTAATTTATTGAAAATGTATTTATTTTTTTATTACTATTAGTGAATCAGATACAAAGAAAAAAATATGTTATATAGTTAAACTAATGAACTTTTATGCTTAGCTCTTCTAAATATAATTAGTACAAATCTATTTCACATTCACAAACTTATATAAAATGTAAAGAAAGAAGCATCCAAAAAAACAAATAGCCATAATCAAATTTCCACCTAAGCTAAACCATAGCCATAGCCTGGTTTTTATGTAGAAGCCAATAAACAAAGAAAAATATTTACAATTTATTTGTTTGATTATAGTTTATGTTTTTATCGAGAAGCCAATAAAAAAGGAAAAATATTTATAATTTATTTGATCGATTATATTTTGTGTTGTTGGAGATAATCTCAAAATAGAAACCGTTTTTATTAACGTGAATTTTATCAATATAATGAGATGATTATATTTTAAGACGTTCTTTGGGATGATTTTTTTTGGGTTTTATATTCTTTTATTTATTCATATTTTTCATAATATTTATGGCAAATAAGTCTTTTAGGATTATGTGTCTAACATTTTTGAAGTTGAAACTTTTTTTTAAGCCCAAATATTTTTATGAACTTTTCAAATTTTTCTGAAATAAATAGTTTTCCATTTACGTGATATCAAAGCAAATAATACTTCGTGTTTATGTGTTTAGTTTGATCATGGAATCTATGATTCTTGAAGTAATATTGTCAACTAGATGAGGAGTAGAATTCACTTGTTTCTCTTCCAAATCTTCAAGTATTTTTCTAAGACACATAATCTCTTGTGTTGCTTCTACAACTCCACATATTCTACCTTTATTATGGAATATGTTGGAACTGACTATTTGCACGACGTCTAGGATAAAATTGTTGATCCCAGACTCATGAGATATCATTCTATTAAGGAATATGTCAAAACTGTCTATTTTCCCAAGGCCTAGGATAAAATTGTTGATCCTAGACTCATGAGATATCCTGAAGTTAGTACTGCATTTTCTTTGTCACTATCAAAGTATAAATCAAAGTATTCAATCAAGTTGAATTCATCCATCTTAAATACTTGAGTCCAAAATATTGAGTTCGCTTCAAGTATTTCAAAACTCCTTTTGCAATAGTGCGATATCATTCATGAGGATTTTGCATAAACCTAGAATGAAACTCAACAAGCAATGAAATATATGGTCTAGTGGTGGTGTGCTAGATGATACTTCCCATAAGCCTTCTATACTTGGTTGCATCCTCAAATTCATTCCCTTCTTTTGATACAAGCTTCAAATTTTATTCCATTGGAATAGAAAGAGGGTTACATTCAACCATGCCAAACTTCTTCAATAATTTTACAATGTTCCACTTTTGGGAGATGAATATGTACTTTGGATGTTGTGACAAATACCCAAGTAGTAGTGAAGATGTTTCAAATATGTCATGCCAAATCCTTTCTCCTAATCTTTCTTTATGGGTGCAATACAATTCTCATTGTTATCTATCATAATCAAATCATCTACATACACTACAATATATACAAAGGTTTTTCCAACTTTCTTGACAAACATACTTGCATAATGAAGATCAAAGTGTTTTAAATTCAATTCACTTAGTTAACCTTTCATACCAAGCTCGTAGTGATTGTTTCATGGTATATAATGATTTTATGACTTTACGTACTTTCTTCTCTTATCCATTGACAACAAAGCATTCTAGTTGAGAAATAAATACATTCTCTTTCAAGTATCCATTCACCAAAGCTATCTTCATATCCATTTGATAGAATTTCCATCCATTTTTTGTTTTTAAGGAAAAAAGAGTTTGGATGCTGGCCCATATTTTTGTGTGGGGGCAGGGTGGTGGGGTTTCCTCATAATCAACACCTTTTTATGTGTGCATTATTCTTCCACAGACCTTGCTTTGTGCTTGTCAAGTGAGCTCTCTAATTTATATTTCTCCTTGTAGACCTAATTGTATCAAATTGGTTTAGTTCCAAATAAAATGTCCACCAAATTCCTTGTCTCATTCTTAATGAAAGTATCATACTCCTTATGCATTGCTTCTTTCTATTCATCTTGAGAAGAAAGTTTGTTAAAAGGAAATTGGTTCAAAATTCAAAAATAATTTCAATTTATAATGATATGAAACATCCATATCATACACAAAACGTAAATTAGAATTACATGCATCATCTCCATCTTGGATGGTGGAATCTCTAGTCCCTATTTCTTTGACCTCATCAAAATGAACATTTTTAAGTGTTTTGATGACCCATTTTGAGAAAATTTATGAGGTGGTCAAGGTTTCTCTATTGACTGAGATGATTTTGCATCAAGTTTCAATATTCCAATCCTCTTAATCACATAATTTAAAGTATTTCCTGATATGATAAAGTAGTTGAAACTTCATAAAGGGGAGATGGTGCTTTAAAAGGAGATTCAAGAGTCTGATCCAGGATAGGGATCCACACTTCAAGATGTGAAATATCATTATCAACTTCATAATATTTATTTACATTAGTGAATCTATCCAGATGATCAATATATTGCTCAACAATATTTTAAATCTTGTAAGATTCAAGAAAAATTGCATCCCTAAAATAAAAAAGTAAAAACTTCTTGTATACTTCATCATAAAGATGACATGCCTTAGTGCTATTTGAATACCTCAAGAATATGCACTTCAAATTATTTGTTGTAGGTTTTAACCCTGTACAAAAATTACCTTCATACGAATTCTAAAACACATATACACAGAGATTTTCCCCTGGATCCCAAAGCCGAGACTACCAGCTTGATTTTTCATTATGTTCCTTTCAATGTTATAATACATATTTATACATGCCGAAGCATCCAATACCATGGACTAAAAACCATCGCGTCCAAAACCATTGACTGAAAACCATCGTGTCCAAAAACATGTGCAGAAATCATGCACAAAACCATAGGTGGGTCCGCCCAACCTAACATAGGTTCCAAAACCAAAATTTTCTGGGGTGTTACCCCAAACCCCATAGAGTGGGGTTACCTGCACCCCTCAAACCCCCTGTGATACCCCCGCTATGCAATCAGCGCAACGAAGGGGGGGCTCCGCTAACCCTCTAACCCCCTGATTAACTACGTGGGCTAGTCGTGGAAAGAATATAACACAACCCATCATTCTCCCATTTGTTGTTTTCTTTCCATAGGGAGCCACAAGAGAGCTTAGTAATCTATCCATCCCTGCAATGCCCATTATTTCTCTACACCAAGAGAACTTCTCAGAGCTCATAGATTTTGTCAATGCATCTGCAGTATTCTTCAAAGTGTCCACCTTTACCAGCAACACCGTTTTGTCTTCTATCATATCCCTCACAAAGTGATATTGAACATCAATGTGCTTTGTCTTTGAATGATATCCAGGGTTATTTGCCAAGAAAATTACACTTTGGTTGTCACAGTCTATCCTTATAGCTCCATATACCAACCCCGTACTTGAACACAATCTCTACAACCAAACTGCCTCCTTGCTTGCATGAGTGGCTGCCATGTTTCTGCCTCTATAGTTGATAGTGCCACTACAGATTGTTTCTTACTCATCCAACAGACTCCACCTCCAAATAGGTTAAACACATACCCACTTGTAGATCTTCTTTGATCTAGATTGCCAGCCCAGTCTGCATCAACAAAGCCATGAATATCCAACACTCTGTCCAATCCTGGTCTTCCTTGGTAGCACAACCCATAATCACTAGTGCCACGTAAATACCTGAAACCCTCTTCACTGTTGTTCAGTGCTCCTTCCTTGGCTTTGACATAAACCTACTCAATACTCCCACTGCATGTGCAATGTCTAGTCTAGTACAGACCATCGTGTACATCAGGCTACCGACTGCACTTGCATATGGAACACGGGACATGTCTTCTTCCTCTTCTTGTGCCTTGGGACACTGTTCAGCAGATAAATTTACACCTACAGTAATAGGAACCCTCACCAGTTTATTGTCCTGCATATTAAATCTCTGCAATATTGTCTTGACATACTTCCTCTTGTTTAACCAGAGCTTCCTCTTTGCCTGATCTCTTTTAATTTCCATGCCCAAAATATAGTTTCTAGCACCAAGATATTTCATGTTGAATTTGGAGGACAATTGGGTCTTCAAATCTTTGATAATTTTTTGTCATTTCCAACC
Organism: Pinus tabuliformis; assembly: GCA_031772625.1. Lineage (NCBI taxonomy): Eukaryota > Viridiplantae > Streptophyta > Pinopsida > Pinales > Pinaceae > Pinus > Pinus tabuliformis. Next base: position 339,045,357 of record CM062819.1, on the reverse strand, counting down.
AGCAACATATCATCCACATACAAGACCAAATAAATCATCCACATACAAGACCAAATAAATAACACAGTCACCAATTAATTTAAAATAAACATTGTGATTTACTTTGCTTCTGGTGAAGCCAAGTCCCCGTATAAATGTACCAAATTTCTGATACCATATACTTGGTGACTGTTTTAACCCATACAGAGACTTCTTTAACTTGCATACTAGTTCTTTCTTACCCTTCAGTGCAAAGCCTTCAGGTTGCTTCATGTAGATTTCCACTTCCAGATCCTCGTGAAGAAATGATGTCTTCACATCCATCTGTTCTACCTCAAAATCAAAAGCAGTAGCAACAGATAAAAGTCATCTAATAGAAGTTACCTTGGCAACAGGAGAAAAAATATCACCAAAATCAATTCTCGGCACCTGGGAATAACCTTTTGCTACCAACCGAGCTTTGTATTTCTCCACCTTTCCTTCTACATTTTTCTTCTTCTTGAACATGCATTTGTTGCCAATGGGTTTCCTTCTAGCCGACAACTCCACCAGATCCCAAGCCTTATTTTTGTGCAAAGATGCCATTTCATCAACCATGGTCTCCTTCCAGAGTTTTCCATCCTCCAAAATCTACTTCTTCCTTCACAGTTCCGGGATCATCATCAGTAATAGATGAAGCAAAATTTGAGCAGAAAGCAGATGCATTATACCTTTCTGGCTGCCTTCTTTCTCGAACTAATCTTCTCACACCCGGAGTTTGTGGCTCTTCATCTTCTAATTCCTCCTCTGCTATAGAGTCTGATTCTTCCTCCTTTAGCTCACACTCTATCTTCTCAGGTTCCTTTCATTGGACTTCATGTTTAATAACATCTTTCACCTCTCTGAACACCAAATCTCAGTTGTACACAACCTTCCTTGTTACTGGGTTCCAAAGCTTATAACCCTTTAAACCATCCTTATACCCAATAAAGATGCACTTTTTAGATTTACTATCCAACTTGGTTCGTTTCTCCTTTGGAACATGTACATATGCATCACATCCAAATACCCTCAGATGTGAAAGAGAGGGTTTCTTACCAGTCCATACCTCTTGTGGAGTTTTATCCTCCAACGATGATGAAGGTGATCTGTTGACTAGGTAACATGTTGTCTCCACTGCCTCTGCCCAAAATTCCTGTCCTAACCCGACACCACTGAGCATGCTTCTTTCCCTCTCCATCAACGTCTTTTTCATACTTTCTGCAACTCCATTTTGCTGAGGTGTATATGGAGTAGTCTTCTGCTATGCTATACTACAGTTCTTACATAATTCTTCAAATTCCTTACGACAAAACTCTCCACCGTTATCTGTCCTCAGCACCTTTATCTTCTTCTCTGTCTGGTTTTCCACCAGAGCCTTAAATTCTTTAAACCTGTCAAAGACTTCAAATTTCTTCTTAAGGAAATATATCCATGTATTCCTTGAGAAGTAATATATAAATGATACATAGTACATAGACTTACCCAGTGATCGAACCTTCATAGGTCCAAACACATCACTATGCACAAGCTCTAATATATGTTTCACCCTCTTACCACCAGAGGGGAAACTCACCCGATTCTGCTTCCCATATGCACAATTTTCATAGAAATCAAAATCTAGAGAGCTATTACTCATACCTTCTATCATATATTTACCATGAAGTATTCAAAGGCCCTTCTCTCCAATATTTCCAAGCCTTTGATGCCATAGCATGTTCTTCTCTCCAGAGACCACTAGATTTTCTGCTCCACTTTCAAGAACCACAGAACTGTTGCACACATCAACAATCGTGCTACCTTGCAGCTTGTAGAGAGTTCCAATCCAAACTCCCCGCATCAATACCAGTGCTCCCAGAACCATCTTGCAAGTATCCTTCTCGAACACTGTTTTTACACCTGCATCATCCAACTTGCTTACAGAAATCCGATTTCTCGCCAATGTAGGAATATGCAGAACACCCAAAAGTGTTCTAACCCTTCCACCTTGAAACTTCAACTTTACTTTTCCACGACCAATGATTCTAGCCTTCTTATCATCCCCTAAGAATACATCATCACCATCGTATTTCTCATACTCGTAGAACCACTCTCTATGGGGAGTGAAGTGAAAGGATGCACCTGAGTCAATCAACCATGCCTCATGATCTACATGTGTACTTGAAGAAGCCAAGTACACATCCCCACCTTCAACTGAGGTGGTTTTCGCCTCTGCAGATGGAGCATCATCAGATCCCTTTCCTTTATCAGGAGATTTAGATTTACAATCCCTTTTGTAGTGCCCTTCCCTTCTGCATTTCCAGCACACCACCTTTATAGGTTTTCTTGGAGATTTAGATCTCCCACTCGATGAATTACTTTTGTTTCTGTTCTGGGACCGTCCTCATACAGACAAGGATTCACCAATCTGTCTCTCCATATTTTTCCGTCTCATCTCCTCCGTCAGCAAGGATGAGACTATTTCATCAAACTGCAAGGCAGTTGCATTGCTACCTATTGCAATAACCAGACTATCCCATGAATCTAGTAGAGAACACAAAAAACTAATGCACTTATCTTTATCTGAAATTTTAATATCAAGAGATGCTAACTGACTTACCACAATATTAAATGCATTCAGATGTTTTGTCACCGAGTCTCTATCTTTCATCCTTAGGTTATACAGTGTTTTCCGTAGGAACAATTTATTCACCAGAGACTTCGATTGGTACAAAGTCCCTGACTTGTCCCACAAATCCTTCGCCATAGCTTCCCCTGATACATTCAACAATATTGAATCTGAGACACACAATCATATTGTGCTCTTTTCCTTCCGATCCAACTTCTTCCATTCGTCATCAGACACTCCCGTTGGTTTAGTACCCAGATCTACTGCAATCCACTGATCTTTATCCACCAACAAATCCTCCATCTTGAGTTTCCACAACTCAAAACTCTGACCATTAAATTTCTCGATCTCTATCTTTCCACTGCTCGCCATCTTCTTTCACCATCAGAATCAATCTCACAGATCTCCTACTGAACAGGGTCTACCACAAGCCTGAGTGAAACCCCTCAGCAATAAAGGAATCCCCTTGAAGCCAAAACATATCTGATACCAAATGTAGGTTTTAACCCCGTACAGAAATTACCTGTATATGAATTCTAAAACACATAAAATAAACAATGCGAGAGCATAACACATAAAACACATATACACAGAGATTTTCCCCTGGATCCCAAAACCGGGACTACCAACTTGATTGTTCATTATGTTCCTTTCAATGTTATAATACATATTTATACATGTCGAAGCATCCAATACCATGGACCGAAAACCATCATGTCTAAACCCCCTGGTTAACTACGTGGGCTAGTCGTTGAAAGAATATAACACAACTCAACATTTGCATCATGCATGTTTCTTTTCTCCTTAGGAATTAAGGCATAACAAGTGTAACGAAAGACCCTTAGAGGCCTCACAGAATGGATGTGAACATACCACTTTTCATAAGGAATTTTATTCTTAGGAGTATGAGACAGAAATATTTTTTTACATATACTGCACATATAATTACATTAGCCAAAAGCATCAGATTGATATTTTCAAATAAAATCATGGGATGAACCATATTTAAGATATTCATGTTCATTATTTCAGCTACACCATTTTTTTGAAGATTGTATGATACGATGGTTTAGTGTAGAATCCCATGTTGATGAAGATAATTTCCCAATTCATTAGATGCATATTCTCTTCCAATATTAGTTGAAGAAAGCCAACATGTGATTTTTATTCATTTTGAATCCATAAATAAAAGTTTCTAAACATTTCAAAAGTTTAGGATTTATCTTTCAACAAGTTCACCCAACACATCCTAGCATAATCAATAAATTTCATCGTATATTTGTTTCGACTAGTAGATAGAACATACATTCGGCGACACAATTTAGAATGTTTCAATCCAAGCTTTCTAGATGCTCTAAAAGTTGAATCATGGAAGAGTTCTTTGCTATGTTTTCCAAGGATACAAGCATCACACTACTTCATTTTCCTTGGAATAGTAGGAAAATGAGAAACACCATTATTTTTCAATAATTAATTATTATAATTGAAATGTACTTTCATGGTGACGAGAGAGGTGTGTAGAATCATTTGCATAAGAAAATGTCTCTTTTAGCTTCAACAACCTTTCATCCTCCATTATAATCATGCAAGTCCTATTGTTAAAAGTCTTCCTTATTTCTACTTTTCCATCAAAGATGTGAATGAAGTGTCCTTGTTGTTGAATGTACATAATGGACAACAAATTCCTTTTGTATCTTTGGAAGATAGAGTGCATCATACAAAACAAGATCAGGGAATGTAGGTAATTTAAGCCCAATGGTTCCTAGTCCATAAGGTTAACACTTGATTTATCTACAAAATATACTATAGCAACTACATTGTCACTAAACTATTCAAAGAAGTCTCTTCAAATAATCACATGGAAAGTTGCACCTATGTCTATAAGCCAACCATCTCTCCAAGAAGCAAATGAAGTATGAAACAAGTCTTCAATTACTATTATATTAAACTGGGAAAAAATGTAATTGAGAAGATTCATGTGCTTCACCTTTTGTTGGATCTAGTGTTTTACCTCTATCTTATGTCTTCTCTTATTTTTGTTTGATCTTCTCCAAGCAGATTATGGTTGTTAATGCATCATTTCCATTTTTGAACAATAAACATAGTGAACATTGGATATCATGCCATGGTTCTTTCTACCCCATTGTGTCTAGAGTGCTTTCTTCCATGTCCTCCTTTATTGCTTACTCCTATAGAATAATTGAATGTGACTGATTCTCCCCTTTATAAAGAAGACATATGGCTTCTTTGGGGTTCTAATATATCAATTTCCTCTTCTTAAAGGCTTTCTCATGTTTTCAAAATTTTCTCCACTAAAGAGTCAAATGTAATATATTTCAGTTGGCTATTTTCTTGCAACTATTCGAGATAGTGATAATATGTAGGTAGAGGGACTTGATGAAGATTGTGAGAGGAAGATCAATCTTTACACTACTGCCTCTATCCATGCATGATGAATTTTATCTCAAAAGCTAAGACGAAGAGGTCATCATCCTTCAAGTATAGGTTGAAGAGTTTCACCCATTTTGCACAAGCTTCAATTTTGATTGTGACTCATGGAAAATATTTTAACTTCTATAAGTCACCATAAGAATCTATAATGGAAACCATATTATGGCTCATACATTTAATTACTAATGCAACAGTCACAACATAAGATTTATTATATTTATTCTTCCATATGATAAGCACCTTGTATGATGTAGGCTTCTTAAGTCCATTTTCCTCAACGCCTTCATAGATTCCATGTCACAAATCATTGAAAATGAGTGTGTTTGATATTTCTAGACCATTGTCTATGATTTTCCTTTCCAATGAATGCCACACCAACCATGAAATGAGGGAATGCATATTCAAATAAGAAAAAAAAAAATTAATTCAGATAATTGAACGGGCCTAATGTTACCATGATTGTTAACTCTATTTGACAATACCAATGAGATATTTGTAGATGATGAGAATGGATGGCCAAGGTTTTTTACGACCTATTTTTTATTTACAAGTGGTCAAATGCCACTTCCCCATGAGAAAATCAAGGCACTTATAAAAAGATTGGGAAAAGGGTAAAGCATGGGATGTTAAGTTTTGACTTCACAAAGTTTGTTGATGATTTAGAGAGTGGGATTAGTTTAGATATATAATTGAAGTACAAAAATACATATGAAGATGATCTAAACCAATCAACATTAGTAGATACAAAATTACACTTCAAGTGGGCATTTCTTTCTTAAACTTACAACCCAATGAGAAGAGAAACCTAAGACAAAGGACAAAGAAATAGTCGTAGGAATCACATTGTTTCCTTATTGATGATAAATATGCGTGGGAACTACCAAATTGAATCGAAGGCAACCCCCATGAGATTAGGAGCACACATTGTAGTCATTATCATTTTCCCTTCATCTTCAACTACCAACCTTGAGCTTCTCTCCTACACATTTCTTGCTTAGACAGACCAAAAAGACACTGGTGCCCCCATCCCAAATTATGCTCCATTAATAGAGTCATGAAATAAATATCTAGGAAGCAAACTTTGGAAAAGGATGTAGAATGAGGGTAATAAAAACATTTCCCTATTCAACAAAACAATAATTTCTCATATTAAAGTGTTCTACTTTTCTTTGTGGTCGTGGATCCATTCCCACATATAGTGCCACTATGAGGGAATTGATACAAGATAGGAATTCATCTAGTTCTCATGGACACAGAGAAATAAGTAGAGATATTGATTTGTGAATGAGCACAAGGAAAGAATTTAAATGTAGTGAGGTTTTCAAAGTTGTAAGAATAGTTAAGGTATGAAGAGAATAACTATCAAAGATGCTTTTCCATTTTAGGAGTGTAAGCAAAGAATTCAACATGAATCTTGTTGAGCATAGGTCAAATGAGTAATAAAGTGATAGAACATATGATAGAGAAATTAAAAAGCATTTCTAAATAAAATTAGAATTAGAACCAACTTCAACAACATGTTAGAGATAATTCTAAAATCAAATGAATTTCCATTAAAATAAATCTTATTTAATACAATAATATAGATTTTAGTTTTATATTTCCGTAGATGTATTAACCTTTCATATTTTACCATTTATTCTTATTTCTCTTAATATCTAAGATGACAAAAAGATGTCAAAAAGATATATGCCCAATATATGCGCTAAAATCATTAAACAACAAAAAGATTACAAGACTCACAATTTTATTTAATGGCATAAATATATTTTAAATTTTGAACGTGACCATTCAAAATAATTATTTATTAACAACGATGTAACACGAATATTTAGTCAATTTTGTGATTAAATGTGCAGGCATTTTATTAAACAAAATTATTTTGATTAAACTTGTTGGTTCACCACATGGTCGCATGAAGTTATTTTCCCATTATCAATGACAGAGTGACTTATCTATTGGCGATGATTATAGTATGGATATTTGGAAAAGTGAGATGTTTATAGTATGGATTTTGGAAAAGTGGGATGATTATAATATGGATATTTCGAAAAGTAGTATAGATTTTTGGAAAAGTGGAATGTTTATAGTATGGATTTTGGAAAAGTGGGATGATTATAGAGATATTTAGAAAAGTGGGATGATTATCGTATGGATTTTTGGAAAAATAAGATGATTATAGTATGGATATTCGGAAAATTAGATATAATTAGTAAAAATGATTTTTTATTATTAAAATAATAGCTTTGTGATAGATTCAAGATATAAATTCAAGTGTTTTTGTTTTTTTAATTGGAGAATATTTAATTTTTTAATTTAATTATAACTTTATGTTATTTAAAATGTGGTTTTAAAATATATAAATAAATATAAAATTATAAAATAATTAGTTGATGGTTGTAAATTACATTACTCAAATTTAAGAAAGTTATCCAATAAATATATTTAAAAAAAAATTATTATTAGATCACATTTTTATTATATAAAAAAATAGCATACTATAAATGCATAAAAAAAGTCAGGGGAATGACGTAAAATAATTATTACTACTATAAAAGATGAATTAAAATATTATTTTGATATTATATCATTTTTAATGAATAAACAAAATGCCAACAAAATGGTAGTTTCAGTTTTATGATTAACGTTCGTAGAATTAGAGGCTTTATTATAAAATTTTAATCAATAATTTTTATCCACAAAATGTCAACTAAATTTTATTTTAATGATTAATCGCCCGAATAGAAACTAATTAAGTGGAAAATGATCTTATATAATTTTTAATGAATAAACTTCATACTCAAAATGCCAACAAAATGTTACTTTTAGGGTTAACGATGGGATGATTAGAAACTTTATGATAAAATATAATTTGTATGCCCAAAATGTCAAGCGATGGAAATCTCAGCAATGCCGATCAGAATATTGATGATAGAAATACGGTCAGTAATACTTTATTTTTAATACCGCTGTTTATTGAGAGTTTTAAAACTGGATCTTTCATTCCGTTGTTTAATTACAGTGATAAAGTAGCCGTTTAGATTCTATAATAAAAATAATCTCACGATCAAATTTAATTTTTTTTTTTTTAAAGGTTTGTATTTAAGGAGATTTGATTTTATAGTTAGATAAATTTAGACTGGTTTAATTTAGCTTTTTAATTAACTTATATTTCACATGAATACCATGCATTCTCATGCCATGGGTCAAAATGTTTACAAAATAAGACATTACAACATCTCTTCCATTTTAGGTGCGCTGGAGAGTGTCTCTCAGCTCAATAATTATTTAAAAACAAATTAACAAAAAAAAATTAATTTAAATAATATTATTTTAATTAATTATTTTTTAATCATCATTTATATTGATGAAATCTACTAGAGAAAACCATAAATTCTAAATATTTGTTATAACTTTTAGTTAGTCCTCAGGGTTAGCTCCATAACCTTCCATTGTTTATTATTGAGAGATCGTGGCTCCAAATCTCTAGACTCTCTTGGAGTAAGGTTGGTAAGTGAGTCATCCAAGATTGGTAACTACATAGAAAAAAAAAACTTCTATAATATAGTTAATTAGGCTACTCATATAAATTAAATGGTTGGTAAATACTTAGAGACATAGATCTCTAATAAGCATCAAAACACTTATTTTATCATTTATCTCACATTACTAAAATTTAAAAAAAAATTAAAAAATTCACTAAATTATAACATTATTATTTTATCATTTTTGGGATTCAACTGCGTTAAGTAAGTCATTCAAACGTATGACCATTTCCATGAGAGGTAGTCGTAACTGACTAATTTCTCATGATTTTTGAATAGTTCACTTAGCACTCATTGCATCGGGTGATGCTCACAGGGGTGAAGAAGTGGGATTGAAACTAGTGAAATGTGGAGAACGAATCACATAGCATCAATCATCACTTCCGGGGCTTGCACCCGGTAACCAGGACTTCCCAGGAGGTCACCCATCCCAGAACTCCTCTGGCTCAAGCGCGCTTAACTGTGGAGTTTTTCCCCACAATCAAGCCCACTTAGCTTGCTACCCCATTTGCAAAACCTTAGCAAGTATTGTGCCTCATGAACCATACAAGTAGAGATCCCTTGACTCTTTTTGAATTTAAGTATGGGGGATTACGCAGTGCATTATATTATCATTTTTGGGATTCAACTGCGTTAAGTAAGTCATTCAAACGTATGACCATTTCCATGAGAGGTAGTCGTAACTGACTAATTTCTCATGATTTTTGAATAGTTCACTTAAACATTAATATTATTATTGATAAAAATATTAAAAGAATTAGTCTACAACTTAAACATGTACACAATTTAAAAAAAAAAAAACATGGGGCACAATTTTTAATGAGATTCATTCTCCACATTATTAAAGAAATTCTTAATCTATAAATAGGTTTTGTTACAATATTATGAGCTAATACCATGTCTTATCAATATCACATATAAAAAAACATAACTAATTTTATATGATACTGGTTTATATGACATTTTTAAATTAATAGATTTAATTAAAAAGAAATAAATCTTAATCTTTGATTTCCTTATATTATTAAAAATATTCTATACAGATCATCCACTTAACAAACTCAATAACATAGGAGACCATTGACTTCCTAAGCTAGCTTTAAATTCCAACCAAAACCACCTAAGGCTCAAACGAGGTTGGTATAAAGACACTAGTGCCTTGTTAAACCATTGGGAGATCCACGAGAATGTTGCATTGCAAAACATTAATAACATTAAAAATATTGTTACTTCTAACTTCAAAAAAAAATGTGGTGTGAGAAAGATCTAGCAGCTAAAAGAAAATTAAGATATTATAAGGAGGTCATCAACCCCACCCTAGAAGATCAAAAGTATCTCTCTGTTTTAACTAGCTCAAAGAAGAAAATTAATATAGCCAAGATTAGAACGAACTCTCATGAACTCCATAATGAAACGGGTCATTGGGAAGTTCCTAAAACACCATGGATGGAAAGGTTCTGCCATCATTGTGAGAATACGAACATCGAGGATGAAAATCACTTCCTCTTAGAGTGCCCTGTGTACAACTACATTAAATCTTAGTTTCAAAATTTTTGTTGCAATACTGACCTTTCAAAATCTTTGTTGCAATACTGAACTTCCTAGCCTTTTATGTTGTCAAAATTATAGTGAGCTCGAAAGGCTTCTCTCCAATTCTATATTTAAAAAATTATGACAAAATAAATAAATCAAATATATAAATATATCATTATCCTAATTTTCTAGGAATAATAGATACCTAAATTAAAATACATAGTTTTATGATTTGTATATATCATTTTAGTAATTAGTTCATTAATTCCAGTTATTACGTAAAATCTCTTTTAAAATGGGAAAGTTTTCATTTCAAGCTCTTAATCTTCATTTTGATTATGTGAAAAATAAATTAATTTATTTTAATGTGTCATTGTAGTTAAAATTTTATTAAATTTTATAATTATTATTATATAATATTATAATAAAAATATTCCATTTTACAATTAATTCCAATTAAAATAAGTTAATAATGCATAATTAATTTAAAATTAAGTCAATTATTAAAATAAGTTTTAAAATAATATTATTTTAAATTAAAAAATTAAATAAAATTAACCATTAAAATAAGTTTTATAATAATATTATTTTGAATTACATATTATAATAATAAAAAAATTAAATAAAGTCAATTATTAAAATAAGTTTTAAAGCAATATTATCTTGAATTACATATTATAAAATTGAAACATTAAAATTTATTAAAACTAATATGATTATAATAAAATTATATTCATATATTTATTTGGTTATTGTTATTATCATTGTTTCTTTATTCTTTAATTATTATTTTATGGTAAGATTCTCATTTTCTCTTTCTTTCTATTTATATTCTTATTATTTTTCTCTTCTCTCCATAAGCTTGTCTTGATAATGAGTCCAATTTGTAACTAGACAAGTAGACTTTTTTATCCTTCTATTTATATTCTCATTATTCTTCTGTTTTTCTCTTGTCTCAATAAGCTTGTCTTGATGATAAATCCAATTTGTGACTAGAAAATTATACTTTTAAATATGCCACGTGTAGTTTCATTTCTCGAACATCATTCTTCAGAACTCAACCACACAAGTCTCTAAATAGCCAAAATATCATAATATTATATATATATATATATATATATATATATATATATATATATATATCATATTCAACAAAAAAAATCAAATAAAGTCAATCATTAAAATACATTTAAAAGTAACATTTCAAGAATTACATATTATAACATTGAAATAATGATATTATTATCTAATCATTCTTTTCAGATGGAGTGACATGGGAAGAACTAGGTGATATTTCAAGAATTACATATTATAACATTGAAATAACAATATTATTATTTAATCATTCTTTTGAGATGGAGTGACATGGGAAGCACGAGTGGGAGGTACATGGCAGTTGTCTCATAAAGCATTTATAAGTAAGGATGTATCATAACACCCTCCTCAATGATGATCAGAGATAATCATACTACTACACAACATGCCATGATCCATTACACCACTTTGCTATTGTAGCATTTTGGAATTTATGATGATTTGAAGGTCATGATTGGATTGAGGCTATGGATTATCATGATCTCTAGTTTTGGTTGTTTGGAGTTGTTGTTGAGCATTATCATAGCCTATCCTCCCATGCATGTCAATTAGGATTTATTGGGGTTCCTAAATGATCTAGGACATGGATGTAATGAGAAGATAGTAGCCATTTCATCCATTTACAAGACAAAAGTTTCGGAACCTACTAGTTATCATGGACAACTCCTTTCCTCTCTCGTTGAAGCTGTTTGTGGTGGTTACTCTAGATTTTACCTCATCTGTTCTCCGTGGAATGCTAGCTTTGCCTTATTGTGACTTTAGTTTATGGTGCGCCCTATATCTGAAACCTCCAAGTATTATTTTCAATGTTTCTAATATTGTCAGTTATTGAGCTATTCTATTGTGATGAGCTTGGGCCTATGTCATAACTAGTTTTTAGGGCATTCCCTCCCTTCTACTACTTTATTTTAGCTACATTCTATTCCCTTCGTTTCTTTTCCCAATTCAAATTTCTTTCCCCCAAAATATTCTATGATGTAGTTTGTCCTTTTATCTTTCAATCCACACCCTTTCTAATCACACTCCCAGTGTGCCTATCACCCTTATGAACAACCACTTCTTGAGGAATATTAGCCCTTGTCTTCAATGGAAAATCATGCCATGTTAAAGAGTTAGGAGTAGACATGGGGCTAGTTGTCATAAAGCTTAGGAAGTTCTCTTGCCCAACAGAGAGTGAGATCCTTAGCTAGAATTTATCATGCTCAGATACCAAAATACCTTCAAGCGGAACCTATAGAGGTTCAAAAAGATATTGTAGGAGAACATGGATTTTTAACTGACACAGATGTAGCTATTGAAATTGCCAAATAGATGTCTATTACGATTCACCCAAGAGGATGGTTCAACGAATATATGTATACAATAGATATATATTGGCACATGAAGGAATACCAAGTAGAGTTCTCTTCGACAAAAATGAAGCATAAGAGGAAATCATCATGCTTGATTAGTTGCAATTGTTTCTAAAAACCTTGCACAAACATCTAAAATGCATATAAGACCATATCAACCTCCATCCTTATCTAGGTATCTCTCCTAGAAATGGCAAGGAGCCAATAACAATGGTTCTCTCTTACTCATCCAAGTATACATGACCAACTAACATTCACCTAGGTTTTTTGGTTCTCTCTTCAGTATTTTTGCTTATATGTTAGATAATAAACTAAGTAGTAAGGGTCTATAACAAAGTTACTCTTTTCTTTTTGGACTTCTTTTTTAATTACATGTTTGGATGCTAAAGGATTTGTGATTCTACCATTCTGGTCTAGTTTCCCCAGTACTGAACCAACACAAACCAAAACCTAATGTTATATATTATCTTGATTAATTAATAGAATTTCAATCTTACAAAAAATGTAGTAATTTCATTTAATAATCAGTCTATAATTAATTAGTTAGAACATATTATGTCTTTACTCAAAGTTTTAAAAATTAAATAATGCAAGTTTAAGTAGAATTGAACATTATTGAGTGTTATAATGCACCATTGTATATAAGCATATTTTCAGTTCAACATAATGATGAAATTTGGCATAACCATTATTGAATATTGCAATGAAACGTAACTCTGGATGGATGTCATGATATGAAATAAACATATTAAACCCTTCTAAAACATCTCAATGTGACAAAACTTTTAATGCACATTGAAATCTGAGTAATGATTGAGGGATCATGGCAGAAGTTTCAATACTAGATGCCCCCTGCCACCCTTTATTAATTCACTGTAGACCTCGGAGGACTAAAAGTGAATATAGGTTGTAGATCTAGCTACATTGCATTCCTACTATCTAAAGTAAGTTTCTTGATAACATATGGTAGATTTGGTGAGGTGAGAAGTCACATTAGCTAACAACCGCGATAGACAAGAATGTCCCTATTAGTTGCAGTACCTGCCATAGCCACATTACTTAGGACATTACATTGTAAATTCCAACAAGCAGTGGGTGGTGGGTGGTGGTTGATCTATCCATTAACAAGCACGAGAGACATATATTTTTCCATTTGTCACAATATCATCTATTGGCCTATTGGCCATCAGGTTGGAGTGGTACAGTAATACCAAGGATAATGTTAATATCCCCAGATCCAAGATCTCATGCACTCAGTCACCAGTACTAGATACGTGGAGATATGAGGTATGTGCTTGATGGAGAAGTGTCATAAAGGAGGTTTGGGCTTAGGCACTTGGTTTTGATCCCATGGTCACATAAATTTGGGTTGAGTTAAGCCTCCCAGATGATGGGCTATGAAATTTGGGGTCCTCACATAGGATGTGCCAATTGTTGGAGTTGTGACTCCAACAATAGTTTGGGGATTGCACATTGTGATTATGGCTCCTATGAAGAGTTGGGAGAGCACTCAATAGCATTGTGCATTGAGATTAACCAATCCATAGACTTTATTGAGGAGTAATCAACCTTGTCCACCAAAAAATATGGGTATAGTGGATGTAACTAATGAGCAAATAGGGGCGAAGGTGAAGGTGAAGCACCCACCATTAAAGTGGTACCAGAGCACAAAGGTGCTCTTTTGGAGGGGTAGGGGATCAATGTTGGGGGTTAGAGTTGTAGAAGAGACCAGTAGAACGTCTAAAGCATTGAAGGGGATTATGTTGGCACAAAAAATTTGAAGAAAACAAAAAAGTAACAAATTTATCTTTATTGATGATAAATTTGAATATGTGTTGATAGGTCAAACAAAAGAGATATGTACGTTTGATAAAGAGACAAAATGTAGAGGATTTGGTCGAAGAGAATACAATTCAAGTCAAGAAGAATACATGGGGATAATTTTCAGTAGAAGCTTGAAGAAGATTGTTAGCAAAAGAATCTTGCAACAATGTGGAGTAAAGAACTGAGAGTTCACAAATTGCACATCTAAAGAGATATGCCAAGTAATTGGTCTTAATTGTTTTGTAATTAATTAATATAGGTAGCATTGGAGAAGTAAGGAAATTTGTGGTAACCCTTGTAGAAGAGAGTATATGATAGAGAGGAGAACAACTTCCAACTAAGGTTGGGTAGAATTTTTCAAGAAAAATCCATAGTTTTAATGTGGGTATAGTTGTTTGGAGTGATCAGAAGGTGAAGCTCTTGAAAGTGAGTAGAGTGTAGAAGCATAAGAGAAGAAGAGAAAGATCAAAAGGTTCCAAAAAGAGAGCCAATCTCATCAAAATACCAAGTATAGAGTAGAGAAGGTTGGTGAGCTGTCTTGTAGTAAGGTGAAACTGACATACTATTGCAAAGGATTGTTTGCAACTAACAATTGAGCATGGAGAATCTCATAGAGAAGGAGAAAGAGATGATGTTGATGGTAATGACAAGGGTTCAAGTGAAAGACACAACAAAATATAGGAATATGCCAAGGAAAATCGGATAAGGATGAAAAGGAAGATTCAAGAGGAACTGACAAGGAAGTTGTTCAGATGAAGGAAAAACTCAATATAATGATGATTCTACTATAGGAAAGTGGAAAGGACCAGAGATGTGGATGGAGAATGAAGAAGCATATTAAATGGCCTGTTAAGAAACTGGTTTTAGGAACGTTGAGTAAAAAGCTAAGGTACATGATGAGAACTTGGTTGAAGCCAAAAGAATTCACAGTATCTATGTATGAGTACGAGAAAGAGGAAGTTCACTATTGTGATCTAGGGCAAGGGGAAATACTTGGAGATGATGATGTTGTTGAAGGGAGACTTCATGAGGGCCATGTAGATTGCTTGAAAAACTCATATTAGCATAGAAATCTAATGCCATAGGGATCAAATGAGGCTAGTGAGCCTTATGTTTTTGAAGCTCATAATTTTTGTATGTATGCAAGTTATGCAGATCATGAAGGTGAAGGAGAGTCACAAAAATATAGCATAATAATAGAGGATGAATAGACCCAGTGTTTAGTTACAAGAGAAAAAGGTAAGAATTGTCTTATAAAGGTAATTAGAGTAGACATCATATATAGTGGAAAAATGCATCTATGGGAGAAAAATTTCAAGGACTTGTTATTGAATAGATCGTGACAAAGTTGGCTAATGAAGATAACTAAAAGAAGGATGAAGGGGAAAAAGAGAAGCATTAAGATGCAAAGTTGGTGGAATTTAATGGAGAAATTAAATTGATGAAGAGGCTGTTGGGAGAAATTGAGAATGAATTTTTATTTCATTCAGAGAAAAGGGTGATTTAATGTACAAGTAGGTTATGACATGTGGAATGGGGGATGACAACCTTATAAATCTAGATGTTAATGAAGGTTTTAGCATGTTAGAAGGAAGCCTAGTTAATCTGAGGATTGAGGAGGACTACATAAAGATTGTAGACAAGAAGAATGAGGAGGAAGACATCAGTAAACATCACCAATAGGTTGTAAAAGAAGAATAAAAGGTTCAAAAGAATACCAGTGCACAAGGAAGGACATCATACTACAATTTTGTAGACTACAATGAGGTGAAGAAAACAATCATTCTTTTGACTGATGGTGATTTTTGGAGATTTCATATTTGTTGTAGTAGATTTTCTTCATGTGAAGATACATGTTTGAAAAATGAAAGTCAATTTTTCATAAATAATCCATGGAGAAGGAATTTAAGCACCCTAACCATCTTTGAATAAATATGTGGTGATAAAGAATGGAAGCTAAGAGCTTACAAAAATAGTGGGATGGCAATTAAAACCATAAAAATTTTGAATTTTGAATCAAAGATGCAACTAAGAATTGCTAGTAGCATGAATTAGCCAAGGAGTAAGTTGAACATTCAATTTAATGTGTTGTGCATGTTGATGGAAATATTTACTATAAGAGAATACATCAAAAGGGTAGTGGAGTATGGGAAACTAGGAAGTTGGGAAGAACATCAACAGATCAAGAACTATGAGAAGTGAAGGGAACAAAGTTAATGAGGAAATTAAACATTGGGACAAAGTTTTCTAGCAAGGAAATTTGACAAACAACAAACAAAATTTTGGGATCGTAGAAAGTTTCAAGAAGCAACATCAGCATGACTACAAAGCATTGAAACATGTGGACAACAATAAAATAAAGTTTGGGATCCAAGAGGACTTCAAAGGAGGCACATGACCATGAGGTCATAAATGTTAAAATAAGCAAATTACTCCCGCATGAGGAGTTGGCTAAGCTTAGAGAGCTAGTTACCTAAGTGTTGAGTGTTGAGTGTTGGAGTGTTGAGTCAAGTTGAATTACGTGATAGACGACGTTTATTTGTAGTTGGATGTGGTTGCATGTCAAGGTATTTTAGGCAAATCGCTAGTCGAAAAGGTTAAATATCCTTCACCGGATTTATTGTAATAATCAATTTTTGTGTGATCAATAGAAGAGCCACAACTCATGTGTTTTGGGCTTCTCTGTGTTTCCAACAAATTGGTATCGGAGCTCAGGATCATAAGATCCGTGGTGTTTACAGAACCAATAAGAAGAAGGCCAAGAAAAAATGCCAACTATTTTTATTTTATTTTTTTAAATCACGTTGCAAATTTGTTGAACAGTTAAAAAGAACACAAATTTTATAGTTTATTAATATAAAAAATTACCCAACGCGCAAATTTCGCACTTTATTAATACAAAAACCGTAACATCGAGTTAATTGCACAGTTTATTCAGGGCCGGGGGAGCGCAGCTCTGTCACGTAGGGAAAAAAAAGTGACTCGGTGATAATACGAAGTCAACGTTTGAAGTTTGAAACTATCACGGTTATACGATTTTTAAGTTGCTCATTACAAGGCGTATGTTTAACCCACGTGGAGTGTTTTCAAAAGAAAAGTCACGTGGGTGGAAGTTTGTTAAAATCAATTTTGATTCTAAAGGTTATTTATTTGAAGGGGCTCCATAAAGTTTATTGATTTATAAAGGTTTTTCCTATATAATTTTTTTTTTTTTTATAAAAAGTTTTTGTACGAAAGGTTTTTTTTATATATATAATTTTTTTAAAAAGATTATTTTTTATAAAAAAAAAGAAAAGAGATAACAAGGGTTTTATTCATAAAGCGTTTTTTTTTTTTTTTTTTTTTTTTGGAGTTTTACAAGCTTATAAAAAAAGAAATTTAAGGTTTTTGAAGAGAAGTTTTGAAAAAAGGTGGCTTTCTCAAATTTGCAGCCTCAGTTACCACCATTTACAGGGAAATATTATGATGTACCGGCCATTAAGATGACGACCACTTTGCAGGCTCATGATGTTTGGGATTATGTCCAACTTGTGTTTTCAGAAACTAAGGATGAAGCAACAGAACAAGCTCTCAATAATGCAAAGAGGGAACAATGGAAGAAAAACAAGAAGAAGAACACAAGTGTTGCATCTTATCCAACAACGAGTGGTTGCATGTTAAGATATTAAAAAATAATAAAAGGTTTTATTTAAAGGGGTTTTTTTAAAGAAATTTTTATAATGTTTTTTATAAAACTATTAAAAGGAGGTTTTCCAAATTTTTCTAAAAGCGAATTTTTTGGAGAAAGATGGTTTTCTCAAATGTCCAGCTCCATTTCCCACTATTCACAGCGAAATATTATGATGTGTGGGCCATTAAGATGGCAACCGCGTTGCAAGCTCATGATGTTTGGGATTATGTCCAGCGTAGGCTTTAAGAACCTAAGGATGAAGCAGCAGAACAAGCTCTCAATAATGCAGAGAGGAACCAATGGAATAAAGACAAGAAGAAGAATGCACAAGCATTGCAGCTTATCCAACAGGGAGTGGACCGAGCAGTGTTCCAGAAGATTATGATCACGTCTTCGGCAAAGGAAGCATGGGATAACTTGGCGACAAGCTATAAAAGTATGGCCAAAGTCAATATTGTTCGGTTGCAGAATACCATGAGAGATTTTGAAAGGTTGCAGATGAAAGAGAGAGAGAACATTGATTCTTTCATGAATCGGGTCATGATTGTCGTAAATCGGTTAAAAATATATGGTGAGGAAATTAAAGATCAAACAATGGTTGAGAAGGTCCTCAGATCTTTGTCTACCAAATTTGATGCTATGGTAAAAGCCATAGAAAAAGCCAAGGATTTGGAATCATTAACAGTTGATGAGTTGATGGGATCACTTCTATCACATGAGGCAAGGATAGACAAAAATAAGGATTCCACTTTAGAGACCGCTTTCAAAAGTGAAGTTTATATTTCAAGAGATAAAGGTCGAGGCAGAATTAGATCGAGAGGTAGAGGACAAGGCAAAAGATATGGTGGTCAGAGAGATGGCCGAGAAGAGCATGAACATGAAAGTGGAAGCAACTACAGAAGCTTCAACAATACACAAAGAGTTGACAAATCAAAGGTGATATGTTATTATTGCAATATATTTGGTCACTATACTCGTGATTGCAAGAAGAAGATAGTTGATCAAGTGAACCAGAGAGCTAATGTCACTACAAAGAGTACTAAATCCATGTTCCTAGCTTGCCATACCATGCATGAACCTTCTGATAGTGTGTGGTTGTAAGACAATGGTTGTAGTAACCACATGACAGGAAACAAGAATTTGGTTGCAAATTTCAATCAATCTATGAAAACAAGGGTAAAGTTGGGGACTAACAAGACTATGGATGTAGATGGAAAAGGAATGGTCAACATTCTGACCAAGCGTGGGGAGAGGAAGACAATCTCAGAGGTATATTTATGTTTCTAGTCTCAAACATAATCTGATAAGTGTTGGTCAATTAACACAGAAAGGATACAGAGTTATCTTTCAAGGTCAAGAATGTGTTATATATGACAAGCCCCCCAAGTAAGTAAATGATAGTGAAGGTGAAGATGACGAGGAACAAAATATTTCCTCTAATTATAAATTACATTGACCAGGTTAGTTCTTTTACAGTTGCATGTTCTGATGATTATTGGTTATGACACTTTTAGTTTGGACACTTGAACTTTTAGAGTTTAAGATTGTTGCAACAGAAACAGATGGTCAGAGGATTACATCCCATCAAAGGACCTGCTAGTACTTGTGAGTGTTGCATCTTGGGAAGGAAACACCGTGAAAGTTTTCCAAAGGGTGTCGCATACAGAGCAAAGAAACCTCTTGAGCTAGTGAATACAGACTTCTGTGGACCTATGAGGACATAGTTGATTCATGGAAGTTGTTAATTCCTCACTTTCATTGATGATTATAGTAGAAAGACTTGGGTTTACTTCTTGAAGCAGAAGTCTAAAACTTTTGCAAAGTTCAAGGAATTCAAAGCCTTAGCAGAGAACCAAAGTGATTGACAGATCAAGGTATTGAGGTCAAATTGTGGTGGAGAATATGACTCAAAGGCATTCCATGATTACTGCAAACAATATGGAAGCAGAAGACAGTTTACAACCAGGTAGACACCGCAACAAAATGGTTAAGCAGAGAGAAAGAGCAGGACAATAATGAACATGGTAATAAGCATGTTAAAAGGCAGAAACTTGTCTAATGAGTATTGGGCAGAAGAAATTGCATGTGCTATTTATGTGATCAATATATCTCCTACAAAGAGTGTGATAAACAAAGTACCAGAAAAAACATGGTCAGGTATGTCTTGCAGCATATCTCATCTAAGAGTATTTGGATGTGTAGCTTATGCACATGTGCCTAAAGAGAGAAGAGGAAAATTGGATGATAAAAGTGGAAAATGCATACTTTAGTGAGAAATCAAAAGATTAAAAATTGTATAACTCTGTCACCAAGAAGACCATAATTAATAGAGATATTGTGTTCAAAAAACAAGAGTCATGGAATGGTAGTATAGACAAAACAGTTGATGCACAAGTGCCAATGATGGAAGAATATGATGTAGCAGAAAAGGAGCAACAAGAATCACAGGTGAAGACACCAAACAGAGACACAACAACAAGGAATCCAATATTTTCTAAGGAGCGTGGTTCTTCAAGCAGATCAACAAATCAAGGTTATCCTAACAATCAATCAGGTGATGAATCAAGAAATGGTAAGAGAAAGATGAGAAGTCTGAAAGATATTTAGGATGATTTGGATGTTCGTTCAAATTTTGCATTGTTGTCATTTCAACCTTCTTCGTTTGAAGAAGCAATCAAAGATAAAAATTGGGCGCAAGCCATGGATGAAGAAATTGAAGCTATTGAAAAGAATGATACATGAGATTTGATTGATTTACCAAAGGACAAAAATCTCATTGGTGTGAAGTGGATGTACAAGACAAAGTTGAATGAGAAAGGTGAAATTGACAGATTTAAAGCATGACTTGTAGAAAAATCATTCTCGTGGAAATAGAGAATATATTTTAGAGAAACGTTTTCTTGGTAGCTAGATAGGATATTGGAAGAGAAATTATAGCCATAGCAGCTCAAAACAAGTGGAAAGTGTATCAGATGGATGTGAAATCAGCCTTATTGAATGGAATTTTAGAAGAATAAATGTATGTGCAGCAGCCTCCATGTTATGAAGTGGAAGGCAACGAAGATAAAGTTTACAAGTTGAAGAAAGTGCTCTATGGACTGAAGCAAGCGCCTAGAGCTTAGTATAGCAGAATCAATAGATACATGATTAAGAATGGATTTTGCAGAAGAAACATTGAGCCTACCTTGTACATAAAGGTAAATGAGCATGGACATATTTTGATTGTTTTCTTATATGTTGATGACATGATTTTTACAAGTGTTTTTTATTTATGAATTTAAAGCAGCCATGATGAAAGAATTTGAGATGACATATATTGGTTTCATGAAATATTTTCTTGGCATAGAAGTTGAGCAATCTAAAACAGGAAATTTTATTTGTCAAAATAAATATGCCAAATATTTGTTGAAAAGATTCAGGATGGAAAATTGCAAACATGACCCTACACCAGTTTCAACAGGTACAAAGTTAAGTAAGGATGATGAAGGATCAAATGTCAATCCAACTCTATTCAAAAGATTGGTTGGCAGCCTCAAGTATCTCACAAATACAAGACTGGATATCATGCAAAGAGTGATTTTGGTTTCGAGATTTATGGAGACTCCAAAAGACACACATTGGAGAGTAGGAAAAATAATTTTGAGATTCATCGCGGGAACTACAGATTGTGGCATAATGTATGCAAGTACATAAAATAAGGATTTGATTGGATACACAGATAATGAGTTTGTAGGGAGTTTTGGATGATAGGAACAACACTTATGTTTTTGTGTTCCATCTTCGTTCAGTTGTGATTTCATGGGCATCTAAGAAGCAACCCATTGTGACACTTTGGTCAACATAAGAAGAATATGTAGCAAAAACATCAATAGTGAAGCAACCCCAATTGACCCAAAAAACACTAAGGTAAACACACAATTCACTCAAAACACACGAACTGTGACTCTTCTTTTGATCATAGAAAACTTGATTATTACAATGAACCCGGTGAAGCGTATTTAACCTTTTCCAACTAGCGACTTGCCTAAAATATCTTGACATGAAACCACACACTAAAATTCATCTATCACTTAACTCGACTTGGCTCAACACTCAACACTCAGTTAAACGACTCTCTAAGTTTATCCAACTCCTCATGTGGGAGTAATTAGTTTATTTTAACGGATTTGGCATCATTAAATATTGATGAACTAATGGGATCACTTCTATCAAATGAGGCTAGGATAGACATAAATAAAGGTTCCACTTTAGAGACTGCTCTCAAAAGTAAGGTTTTGATTTTAAGAGACAAAGGTCAAGGCGGCAGTAGATCGAGAGACAGAGGACGAGGTGAAAGATATGGTGGTTAGAGAGATGGCCAAGAAGAGCATGAAAATTAAAGTGGAAGCAACTGCAGAAACTTAAAAAATAATCAAAGATTTGACAAATCAAAGGTGAGATGTTATTATTGCAGTAAATTTGGTCACTATGCTCATGATTGTAGAAAGAAGATAGTTGATCAAGGGAACCAAAGAGATACTGTCACTATAGAGAGCACTAACTCCATGTTCCTATATTTCTATACCATCCATGAACCTTCTGCTAGTGTGTGGCTATTATACAGTGGTTACAGTAACCACATGACAAGTAAAAAGAATTTGGTTGCAAATTTGGATCAATCTATGAAAACAGAGGTAAATTTGGGGACTGAAAAGACTGTGGATGTAGATGGAAAAGGAGTGATCAACATTCTAACCAAACAGGGGGAGCCGAGGACAATCACAGGGGTATATTATGTTCCTAGTCTCAAACATAATATGATAAGTGTTGGTGAATTGACACAGAAAAGATACATAGTTATCTTGCGAGGTCAAGAATGTGTTATATATGACCAGCCCCAAGAAAGAAGTTGACAGTGAAGGTGCAGATGATGAGGAACAAACTATATCCTCTAGTTATGAATTACAGTGATCAGGTTAGTTCTTTTACAGTTGCATGTTCTAATGATTATTAGTTATGGCACTTTTGGTTTGGACACTTGCACTTTTCTGGTTTAAGATAGTTGCAGCAAAAATAGATGGTCAGAGGATTACCTCCTATCAAAGAACCTGCTAGTACTAGGGAAAGGAAGATAGGAGGGGCATTGATACAAATTGATCTTTAGTCTTGATTTTGGAGAAATCAACCTGAGTTAGTGGAAAATGTGGGTATAATAGATGTATCCAATGAGGAAGTAGGAACAAAGGAAAAGTACCCAGCATCACTACCTAGGTAATCTAATCACATCCTCAATAATATGATTATGAAGTAAAAAACCCATACCACATAGTGCATAATATACCTTAATGAATAATTAGTAGAAAGTCGTGTATTTGATGTATTTGATGCATTGTTAGTATTGGATAATAAAATGTACTAGTAAACCTCTGGGTCTAAGGCCTATCGTCCGCTCATAAACTGGGTCACAACAAGGGGGATTTAAGCCTTGGATCTCCCACTTTTCACACATTTTAGATTACTTTGACCACTAGTTAAATTACCCCTTGGGAATTTTTATATTCATTTTAGAGTAACATGTATATTATAAAAAAGAATCCTAAAAACTTGTTTATAATTTTATTAATATAAACTAAATTTCAATATATCAAATTGGATTGAATCATTTGTTATTTCTATTACTCTTATATTTTTTTTTATAATTAAATTAACATTATGTTTTGTTATTTTTTTAATTTGATATAATACTTCTAATATGCCACTACAACATTTTCTCCATATCAAATTGTACAACACCTTTAATGTAAAACATATTTATACAAAAAATTATTAATTTTTCTAGCATTTAAATAAATTCAAAATTTAAAATTCAAAAACATTGTACAATAATACCATTATTAATATGCCCTAAATCTGTTTCTTCTTGGCTAAGAGTTTGTCTTCCTTGGACTTAAGGAAACAGGTTAACCGCCCAACACCGAGAGACATCTGGTAGGAGTGAAACGTTGCCCCCTTACGGACCACCAGAGGGTTATTCAAGTGACGTGGTTTTCCTTGATTAAGGGTGATGAGTCAGCCTAAATTAGCCGTTACCGGCCAAAAATGGTTGTCCTCACTTACTAAGTTATGATAAATTTTCTCACTTATAAAAAAAGAAAAATTAACCATATTTTGATAGGATTATGAAAAAAAAAAACACTGAAATAAGGAGATGATACTACAGTCGTGTATCAGGCTAATTTTAACAGCTTAGTGTAACTCGGGTCGATTGGATTTCAAATTCCTGTACCATCTCCTCTGTAAAATCATGACGCTCATAAACAGTTCTCCGACAATAATCTTCCACTTTGAAAAAAAGAGATGTTGAAATGATACCATTTGCGTGTCCAAAATCCGAATATGTGAGCTAATCCATAATATGAAAGGTTGTGTAGTCAATAAAAAATAAATATAATTTCATGCTCAATCACACCCATTCTTCATTATAATTTCTCAAGGAAAAAAAACATGGTGAGGTAGAGGAGTGATAAGATATCGAACCGAGTGATAATAAATGACTTCTTCTGCTAAAATCCAATAATTGAAAACTAACTAGTTGAGGAAAATCGCTTCAATCTGAGTTGGGTTTGTACAAGCATTAGAAAGATCTATGTATGTTGGAAGTAATTTATGCATTACTCTAGTCTTCATATGTTTAAAAAAAAAAATTCCCTAAATTAATGTTCTAACAACCTTTGGGATCATTGAATTGTCAACCCAAAGATAAATTTACCATAACGATTTACAATTGTTCGATCCTCCTACTTGAATGGTGAAGATTTATAATTGAATAGTCAACTAAAAGTTCAATGTTCTCCATATTTGTTTTCAATTGTTCCATCCTCCTACTTGAATGGTGCAAATTTATAGTTGAATGGTCAACTCAAAGTTCGGTGTTGTCCATATTTGTTTTCAAGTGTTCTGATGCTTGAAGATTGTCCAAATTGGGGATTACCTGTTTATATTTCGGCAATTTTCTTTTGTCAGAGATCGATATATATGTGTGAAGTGGGGATGTTTGCAATTATAACCACAATTTTGGTAATTTGGTTGATAATTTGTTTTAAGGAATGTTGTGTTAAGCAGGAATAAATATTGGTAGTTGTTACTTTTAGTAAATTGCCATAATTTCACTAATGTATGGATATATATGTGTGAAGTGGAGATGTTCGCAATTATAAGCATAATTTTGATAATTTGGTTTAAGTAATGTTGCATTAAGCAAGAATAAATATAAATAGTTGTTACTTCTAGTAAATTACCATAATTTCACTAATATATTGTATTAACCATTATATATGTAACCTATATTATTCTACCTTGAAGTTTTATGAACATATTATTCTACTTTGAAACTTTATGAACAAACAAACAATGGGCTTGATTATTACTTAAAAGAGTTAAATGTTAGAAGATCCAATCCTACTAATTTAATTTATTAGCATGAAAAATAAAATGAAAAATGGTTTATTGACATAAAACATAAAATAAAAAACATGTCAAAGGTAAAAACGTCATGGGGGTTTCGAAATTCCAAGCCTGGACGGTAGCACTTGCACTACAACACAGGGCCCCAGTGATCGGATGCTGACGTCCCGGTGTCGGGGGGCGGTAGAGTGGAAACGTGAATCAAAATGACAGTAAGACTTTGACGAAGAGAGAATCAAAATGGCAGTAAGACTTTGAATCTCTATTTTTCCACGAGTGTTGATATGAATCAAAATCACAGTAAGACTTTGACGAAGAGAGAAACGAGTGTTGACCCGTTAATTGCGTCTCTCCATGGATTAAATTATTTTATTTTATTGTATTGCTTTTTAAAATGTCATTTAGTTTTAAATATAAACCATTGGTTTAATTTAATATAATAAATCCAAAGAGTTGTCCATTCATTAAATTATTTTATTTTTATTGCTTTTTGAAATGTTATTTAGTTTAGATAGCATCATTGGTTTATGGATTATGGAAATTTTTTAATTCTTACAGTGACTTATTATTGTTTTGAAAAATATTTGTTTATTATTATCTATTAGAAAGTATGAATTATTAAATAATATGTAAAATTAGTTGATTGATTATTTTAATTGATTTAGAATTAATTGTATGATAACTAGCTTAATTGATTTATAATTAATTGTTTGTTGAATAGTTTAATTGACTCATTTTATTATTTTTAATAAAAAATAGAAAATATTATGTATTTATTAGTTAATTTAGATTAACTTGAGAGGATATTCAAGAAACATCTTTTTATTAATTAATTAACTAAATATAATTAGTTGTATAGATTTAGTTAGCTATAGATTAAATTTATTATTTGGGAGGGAATCTAGGAAACATCTTGTATTTATCAATTAATTTAATTAAATAGATATAATTAATTTTCTATTAATTAGATATCATTGTCTATCCATTCATTTAATGAATTTAGGTATGGTTGTCTCCCCATTACATTAATCAAGTTATCTTTTTATTTTGGAAGGAATCTAAGGAACAACTTTTGATTTATCAATTTAGTTTAATTAAATAAATATAATTACTTTTCTTTCAATTAGATAAGGTTGTCTATCTATTTATTTTATTGTTTTGGAAGAAATCTAAGAAACAATATTTTATTTATCAATTAATTTATTTTAATAAATATAATTATTTTTCTATTTATTAAATAACTTTATCATATTTTTAGAGTTATGAGTCATCATTGTTTTGAGCATAATATAGGAAACAACTTTTTATTTACCAATTAATTTCATTAAATAAATATAATTATTTTTTGTCTAGAGTATCTAAGATAGACGATGATGGGGTGTTTTATTAAGGCACTCCTTGATGTGAAGTCACTGGTTCAATTCCCTACTTGATCAGGGTGATATATTGGACATGTTGAAGATGTAGTCCTACGAAACTTACAAAAAATAAATATCATTAGTTTTCTATTTATTGATTTATTTTTATTTTATTTTTAAATTTATGCATAAGAAATTAGAATTAGTTGTCTATATATTAATTTAATTAATATTTCTATTTGTCAATTAATTTAATTCGATAAATATAATAAATATCGTAGAAGTTTGACAAATGATTTCTCAACATGGGCTATGAAGTGTGCACTAATTTTGAGGTTTTCGCAAGATTTTGTTGTCTTTGCAGGGCTTAGCATATGAACCTCCTTTCAAGTACTAGGCACATAGGGTAAAGGTTTTAGATGTTCAATTACATTTCCTCTATCCCCTCTTTCATCACCAACAAATTAACCCTTTCTTTGATTGTCCCTTTTACACCCTAGTTGTCTAGATAGCTAGCTCATCAGGAGCATCATTCACCAGATCGACAACAAAGATCATTGCAAGTGGAGGTAGTATAGGAAGCAAAGCCATGTGAGCCAATACAAAAATATAAATCCGAGTTAATAAAAATTATTTTTCGTTCCCTTGATACTTCTCCCAATCACAATAATGTTGCCATAATTTAGCCTCTAAAATCCCTTCTCCTCCAAAGCTTAGTCTTGGCACGAAAGTGAAGATCAATATCCTAGCACAGGCGAAGGAAAAAAGGTACATCAAGGCAAGGTTTGCAAAATTCTTTATCGTGGTCACTAAGGATACAAATTTGGAGTTGATTCCACAATTTGTCGGTAAAACCCTAGTTGCTCGCTTTTGTGGACTAGTGGTCAAGGAGAATTCTTCATCATAATGGATGGAAAAATAATGGAAGTCACTACCAGGATATGTTCCAAATTTTCACATTTTGGTTAGGGATTGGTTCTATTTCATTTTTACTTTGAAAGCCAAATGTAGCAAGATGAAGTGGCCTTCGTGGAACTGCAGCCCGCCGGGACTGCTCAAAAAATGTTTAGTGGATTTTGAGCCACCTAGTGAGCCAATGTTTGCTTAGAAGATTTGGACTATCCTACCCAGTCTCCCTCTCTTTTATTCGTTCGTGGAGATCCTTAATGCCCTTGGAAATAAGATTGGTTTTTTTTGCTAGTTGGAACACAACTAGGCTATTAAGCCAGACCACAAGTGTGTGGAGATACAAGTGGAGGTAGATTTAAGTGAAAGGCTCCTGGGAGAAATGGAACTATTGTTTGGATCATCATCTTGGACTCAAATTTTTGACTATTGGAAGCTTCCTTTCTAGTGTTAGGTATGTCATGAAATCAGTCATATCTAAGTGTAATATTGAGAATTATTTACCCCAACCTCAGTCAAGAAAAGAGTTTTGGTAAAAAATCAAAGAATATGGAAAACGCCAAGGCAGTGGAAGTTGGTGCTCAATCGAAAGGAAAAGGTGAAGTTTTATAAGAGGTTCACTCAATATGTAGGCTCAAGCACGGATTCGAACCAACCTCAAGGAGAAGTTGGTAAGGATCAAGCTCTTGTTCTTTCTTGTTTTATGATTCCTTCATCTGATTTTAGTGCAAGAGGTTCCTTCTCTTTTTTGTAAACTTCCTTGACTAAAGAGGTGATTCCCCCCCCCACCTTTCATGCTCCCTCCATACATTATGGCGATCTCCTTTTACATTCCCTCTCTCCCTCTCCTCCCCCAAAGCCTTCTAGTCCTTGTGTTGAGCCCTTGGCCTGAATGGACTTATCCCCATCTAAAGGTTTTGATTCGTCATCCTTGGTTCCTGCCTCCAAGGCCTCACCTAGGAAGGGCTACACCCTTCACCCACGAACAAGGGTAAAATAATGTTCCTCCTCTCAAGGGATTTTAAAGCTCTCAACTGAATTCAATACAATCTAGTCAACCATAAGTCCCACCTCATGAAGGCATAACATTAAGTAGTTTTAGACATCAAGAAAGCCAAATAAGTGTGGATTATTACTGTAGATTCAATAGCTTATGTGATATGATAAAACAAAAGACAAGAATCTACTCTACTCTTCAGTGGAAACCAAAATTGATCGATGAAAACAATAAGTAGAAAAGGAAGAATTTCAATCACACATAACACAATATTTCTTTAGGGAAAAAAATGTTAAAAACCCCAACTATCTATATTGCATTAACTAGATGATCTAAGAAGAAAATACAATGCTTGTTCAACCAGAACAAGTCCTGCACAAGTACAATCTATCTCTCTGCTTCACAAACCAACTCAAGCCAACACTTAGCCAATTCCGCTGTCTCTTAAGTCCCTACTTCCTTGCGCAATTCCTAAGATTATTAGCCCATATTTAATTGGGAAATTATCCACCCATGACTGCATAATCCATCCATAGGTCCTCAACTGATTGCATGCACCATCTGTACAACTCAGAAAATTATACAACTAATAGTACACTGTCCCTGAACTCTAATATCAACTAGATATTCCTCTAAAATGACATGCATGAGTTATTTATGAGTGAATATTCAGTTAACTGGTGTGGTAATGAGGATGCACGGGTTCCCGTCCCCACTACTAGACCTCCTGCTAGTTCCTCCAATAATTAGAACTAGTTTAACTGACTATAACTCAGATAGGCTGAGTTAATTAATTATAACTCAAAAGAACTCAACCTGCCCCCCTAAAATTTAAGGATCACGCTACATGACTCGAAATTACTTCCAACTCTAATTTAAGAAGTCAACTAAGTCAATTTCACTTAGTTAACTATTACAAGTTGTTATGATAATAGAATTTTGATTTAATTCACAGTTTAATTCAAGGACAAATTAAATTGGAATTTCTAGATGATATTTTTAACATTTCGTGTTGCTATTTTCAACACTCCCTATCAACAAGAAAGTAATTCAACTCTATCATGATCTGGTACCTTTGGAATGATTTGCATGCAACACTTCTCTCTAGTGTTGTTGCTCCTGTAACTTCTGAAACTGAAAAAGAATCCAACCGGAATCAATATGATGCATCTGTCACTAGAGTCTCTGACTGCTACTAGCGATGTGTCTAAGGAAAACCTTTCCCTTACTAAAAATCACATAGTCATGATCTTCCAATATCGTGATGGAAACAAGATTCTTCTTTAGTCCTAGAACATACATCACGTCTGTGATTCTGAGAGAGGATCTAGACTCCCAATGAAAGGTAACTATATCGATGCAAGTCATGTTATACCTCCCATCATCTCCAAACTCTATGTTCTTCTTGAGGTCTTTCTCCTCAAAGTCACTAAAGAGATTTCTATTCCCTATCATATGGAACGAGGTGCCACTGTCGAGATACCATGTGCTTCCCATTACATTAATGTCCATGCATGCAATGAGAGTGAAATCAAGTTCGAATTGTTACGCAAAAGCTTCACTTGCTGCTACTACTACAAGCTCCTTCTTGCTTGCTTTCTTCTATGGGAAATCTATCGCATAGTGCTTGTACTCATTACAGTCAAAAAACCTGATGTTCGACAAGTACTTATTCTTGCCACCCTCTTTGGCTTGTGACTTATTTCCCTTGGCTTTATTTTCATTGGTGACTAATGCAAAGTCCTCTTCCACTTATTTGGAAGGGGTCCCATCTCTGGTGTTCCACTGAAACTCTCCTTGTACCAAGTCAAACCACAACCGCTCCCACTATGGTAGCTTCTGCCTCACATTAACATGATCCTGGTAACTATGCTATCTCTCGGGAAGTCCTAGAAGTGTTAGGCTCACAAGACAAGCTTTGGCAACATTAATCTTGACACTTCCAAGCTCATCCCAATAATGGGTGAACTTTCTCAAGTACTTCGGAATAAAGTCGCCCTTATCCATCTCGATCTTTCTAAGTTTGTCCTTTAGTGCCAACTTCCTGTGGTTACTGCTATTTTGAAACAACTTTGTAAATGCCTTCCACATTGCAAATGGAGTTTCCTTACCATGGAGATTCAAGACAATGTGATCTCGAACTCCTTCCATGATAATCCTTCTCACTTTTTCCACACACTTTCTCTATTCAACCAGACCTTTAGCATCATATGTTGGAGTCTTAGAATACCATAATCTATGAATTCCTTGAATCCATTGTCTTCTAGCACTGCCTCCATCCTATCCTTCCGAGATATGTAATTCAAGCTGCCCTCTAGGGCATACTCAAGTCTCAGGCCATAGAATGACATATTGTTGACTCTGAAGTATGAATTTGCAAATTTCATTTCACTTACACAACAAACTCGAATTCTCCTCTTCTATATTGTCTTCAGCTCTAATACCATGTATATTTTTACTGTAGATTCAAAAACTTATATGATATGCTAAAAAACAAGACAAGAATCCACTCTACTCTTCGGTGGAAACCAAAATTAAACGATGAAAACAATAAGCAGAAAAGGAAGAATTTGAATCACACTTAACACAATATTTCTTTGGGGAAAGAAACTTCTAAAACCCGCGACTATCTATATTGCATTAACCTGAAGATATGAGAAGAAAATACAATTCTTTTTCAACCCAAACAATTCCTGCACAAGTAAAATCTATCTCTCTACTTCACAAACCATCTCAAGCCAACACTTAGCCAATTCTATTGCCTACCAAGCCCCCACCTCCTTGCGAAATTCCTAAGAGAATTATCCCATATTTAATTGGGAAATTCTCCACCCATCACTGTGCAATCCATCCATAGGCCCTCAACTGATTGCATGCACCATCTATACAACTCGGAAAATTATACAATCGATAGTACATTGTCCCTAAACTCTAATCTCAACTCGGTCTTCCTTTGAACTGACATGCATAATTTATTTATGAGTGAATCTTTAGTTAACTAGTGTTGTACTGAGAGTGAACTAGTTTCCATCCCCACTACTAGGCCTCCTACTAGTTCCTCCAACAATTAGAACTAGTTTAACTTACTATAACTTAGTTACACTGAGTTAACTAATTACAAATCAAAAGAACTCAACTTGGGCCCCTAAAATTTAGGGATCACTCTACATGGCTCTAGATAGACTTATGGAGTGAGTTTGATTTCTAGATTTATGGAGACTCCAAAAGACACACATTGGAGTGTAGGAAAAGGAATTTTGAGATACATAGCACGAACTAGAGATTGTGGCATAATGTATGCAAGCACATAAAAGAAGGATTTTATTGGGTACACAGAGAGTGATTTTGTAGGAAGTTTGGATGATAGGAAGAGAACATCTGGTTCTATGTTCCATCTTGGTTCATGTGTGATTTCATGGGCATCTAAGAAGCAACCCAGTGTGACACTTTTGTCAGCAGAAGCAGAATATGTAGCAACAACATTAGTAGCATGTCAAGCAGTGTGGTTAAGAAGAGTTTTTTATGGATTCAAGCAGAAACAACAAGGATCAACAACAATATATTGTGACAACACTTCAACCATTGCACTACCCAAGAATAGTGTGTTTCATCAGAAGAACAAGCATATTGATACTAGATATCACTTTATTAGAGAACTTGTGAGCAATGGAGAAGTTCACTCGAAGCCTTGTAAATCTAGTGATCAATTGACTGATATATTTACTAAGTCATTAGCAAAAGATGTGTTTGAGATTCATAGAAGAAACTTGGGTGTTGTAATCCTAGCTGAGGCATAGACTAGCAGGCATGTTTGAGTTGTCATGAGTAATGTCTTAGATTAATGGTCGTAATTATGGGGGAGTGTTAAAATAAGCTAATTATTCCTGCATGAGGAGTTGGCTAAACTTCGAGAGTCAGTTAATTGAGGGTTGAGTGTTGAGTGTTGGAGTGTTGAGTCAAGTCGAGTTAAGTGATAGACGACGTTTAGTGTGTAGTTGCATGTCAAGATATTTTAGGCAAGTCACTAGTCGAAAAGGTTAAATACCCTTTGTCGGGTTCATTGCAATAATCAAGTTTGTGTGATCAATAGAAGAGTCGCAGCTCGTGTGTTTTGGTTGAATTTTTTGTTTTAGCTTCTCTGTCTTTCCACTAATAAATGTGTTTCCCCTTAAGAGTGTGATGCACCAACATAAACCCAATTGAATTCATTTGTTTCCTACACCCAAAGGGATTTTGGAATTTCCTAAAGAGACTATATTACCTTAATCTCATTTTGTAAACCCAAATAAATTCATTTGTTTCCTAAACCTAAAGGGGTCTTGGAATTTCCTAAAGAGAGTGTATTAGCTCAATCTCATTTTGTATAATTTCGAATGTAAATACAAGTGTCCTCGTTCTCAAAAGGGAATCTATTCGTTGGGCGTTATGTTGAAGTGTTAGTAAGGGACAAATTTCAAAATTATATTAGTTGGAGTAGCATTGACTTCTAGAAAGTAGGAAAAATATAGAATCACAAATGGGTTATTTGTTACAGCCTCCATAATGTAATGTGTATATATATATATATATATATATATATTAGTTTAGGATACAAGCTGGTAGAGTAGGGGGAGGAAGATAGGAGGGGCATTGATACAAATTGATCCATAGTCTTGATTGAGGAGAAATCAACCTGAGTTAGTGGATAATGTGGGTATAATAGATGTATACAATGAGGAAGTAGGAACAAAGGAAAAGTACCCAGCATCACTACCTAGGTAATCTAATCACATCCTCGATAATATGATTATGAAGTCAAAAACGCATACCACATAGTGCATAATATACCTTAATGAATAATTAGTAGAAAGCCATGTATTTGATAAACATGTATATTATAAAAAAGAATCCTAAAAACTTGTTTATAATTTTATTAATATAAACTAAATTTCAATATATCAAATTGGATTGAATCACTTGTTATTTCTATTACTCGTATATATTTTTTTTATAATTAAATTAACATTATGTTTTGTTATTATTTTTATTTGATGTAATACTTCTAATATGCCACTACAACATTTTCTCCATATCAAATTGTACAACACCTTTAATGTAAATCATATTTATACAAAAAATTATTAATTTTTTTAGCATTTAAATAAATTCAAAATTTAAAATTCAAAAACACTGTACACTAATACCATTATTAATATGCCCTAAATCTGTTTCTTCTTGGCTAAGAGTTTGTCTTCCTTGGACTTAAGGAAATAAGTTAACCGCCCAACGCCCAAAGGCATCTGGTAGGAGTGAAACCTTGCCCCCTTACGGACCACCACCAGGTTATTCGAGTGATGTGGTTTTCCTTGATTAAGGGTGATGAGTCAGCCTACATTCTCTGTTACCAGCCAAAGATGGTTGTCCTCACTTACAAAGTTACGATAAATTTTCTTACTTATAAAAAAAGAAAAATTAACCATATTTTGGTAGGATTATGAAAAAAAACCACCGAAAAAAGAAGATGATACTGCAGTCGTGTAGTCGTGTATCAAGCTAATTTTAATAGTGTAGTGTAACTCAGGTCGATTGGATTTCAAATTCCTGTACCATCTTCTCTATAAAATCATGACGCTCATAAACAGTCGTCTGACAATAATCTTCCACTTTCAAAAAAAGAGATGTTGAAATGATACCATTTGCGCGTCCAAAATCTGAATATGTGAACTAATCCATAATATGAAAGGTCGTATAGTCAATTAAAAAATAAACATAATTTCATGCTCAACCACACCCATTCTTCATTATAATTTCTCAAGGAACACAAACATCGTGAGGTCGAGAAGTCATAAGATATCGAACCGAGTGATAATAAAGCATGTAAACTGGTCCATCGTCAGGAAAAGAAAAAAGTTAAACGCGCAAGGCCGGCACAGTCGGAAGATACTTATACCAGTGTAAAAAGGCCTAAGTTGAGTTTAAGTAGGGTTAGATGACAGAAAGATTTACTTAACTGTAAAATGATGTAATCAATATTATACGAGATTCAGGAAAGTTTGAAAGGTTTTTTAACCGTTTGTATTTCAGAGCTGACTTCCATCTTTCATGTGTTTAAACCTAAAACTACCTCGTGAAACTTAACTCAGTAGTTAAGTTTTAGTGAGTTATTAGTTTTATTAAACTAATAACTCAGTAATTATTAGTTTAATAAAACTCAGTTATTAGTTTAAATCTCTAGGGTTTACAGTTTTTCTTTCTCTTAGTAAACCAGGTCATAACTTAAGGGTTTGAACTTTGAATGGTTAATTTTCTCAAAACTCACCTTATACCATATATTCATCACCCATTAAAAATTATATATTATTTATTTTAATTTTAAATATTTTAATTATATATTTTCTTAAATTTAATTATACTTTTATTAAATTTACTGATGTATATTTTAAAAAATAAAATAATTAAATTATTATTATACTAAAAAATATAATCAATCAATCTTAAAATTGTAATGGACAATTATTAATACTTGTCCTAAATTAACAATTAATAATACTTGTCAAAAATCAATGATTGATTTTTAAGATAAAAATAACACTATTTATAACATAAAAGGACAAAATATTAAACTAATCATTAATTTCCTACCTAATAATTTAAGCTTTGGTATCTTAATTTATTAAAATAGTATCATAATATTTTTAATTATAAAATTTCACTCACGTTTTAAAAAAGGTAAGTATTTCACATTTACTTTAATCAAATAACCATAAGGAAAACTGCCTCCTCTTCCTTTGCCATCTTTTCCTCTGCCCTAACTCGCAGTGGCGTGCGCATAGCCTTTCAATAGCCCAGCGACCAACTTTCAATTCGTTGGTTGCCATCTACACTCCGGTGGAAAGGAGCAAGAGAGATTATAGTTATAATTTTTATTTGTAAATTATATCAACCAAAATCATATAAGTTTTAATAATGTATTACTAAGGAGCAAGAGAGATATTTTTTATAGTTATTTGTAAATTATATCAACCAAAATCATATACATATTACTTCAATTCTTTATATACTAGCTTATATCTACATATCGCTTGAAGTGTAACCTTCTTTTAGAGGAAAGAGATTTGATACTCCTCTAGAAATTTGGTAGATCTAAAATTAAAATATATTTAGACGACTTTAAATTAACAATATTAGAAAAAAATACTTCAAAAAAACTATGAATTAAAAATACTATTAAAAAACCAAACACTGAATTTTTATATTTTATTTTTAATTAATATTTTTATTTTCATTAAATTAAGATATTAAATATTACATCATCACATGTAGAGTCTACCATACAGAAAAACCAAATATATCAATGATGTGGTGCACCTCCCATAGCCGAATCAAAATCTTTTGTTATTCAAAGTCTATTTGTATTTTTGCTTTCTCTTGAAAATTATTCTAAATTTAAATGGAAATCACACGTACCACACCCACAACCTGCCATGTTTATTCTAATTTGAAATCTAATTATCTGTCTTGCTCCTTATAGTAAATCTAAGCTAGTATATAAAGAATTGAAGTAATACATTATTAAAACTTATATGATTTTGGTTGATATAATTTACAAATAACTATAATTTACAGAAGTTTTTGAAAATTTAAGTCATAATTCTTAAATTTCAAGATTTGAGATGTTCTAAGTATTTTTAATGGTATTGAATCTATTTTTTCCATCGAAAAGCCAGATTTAAACACCGACACATTAAAATTTCTTAAAAAACTTTTCTCCAAAAATATTTTTTTCATCCAAACAAAATTATCACCTCACTAAACAACACCCATTTACAATTTGTTTATTTATAGTTTGTCATTGGAAATAACTTCAAACTCGAATGCATTTTTGCATTCTTATTGACGCGATGAGATGATTATAATCCAAAAGGTTTTTGGGCTTTTATATAGACTTTTGTATTTTTATTTTTTATAAATTCTAAATTATTTATAATGATAAAAATATTTTCTAAATTTTATGAGTTTTTACAAAAGATGCTTTGTGTTGATATGTTTAGTTAAATCATGGAATTTAGGATTTTTTGTAAACTTAAGTATCTTCAACTATAAGACAAGTAGATTTTACTTGTTTCTCTTGCAAATATACAAGCGTTTTCTTTAGCTACGTAATCTTCTTTGGTGCTTCTGTAGCTACTACATATTATGTGTTTGTTATGGAATCTATTGGAAATCATTGTTTGTGTGACCTTTATGAGGCTATTAGGAATCCAAGACTTATGAGATAGCCTAAAGTCGACACTCCAATTTCTTTGTGTCCATCAAAGTCGAAATCAAAATATCCAATCAAATTGATGCCATCAACCTTAAATAATTAAGTTCAAAATCTTAGGTTCCGTTTAAGTATTTCAAAACTCTTTGCAAAAAAGGAATATCCTTCACAAGGCTTTTCCATAAACCTGGAAATTATTCCTACCAAAAAAGGAATATCTGGTCTAGTGGTGGTGAGGTACATAACAATACTTCTCACAAGCTATCTATACTTAGTTGCATCCTCAAATTCATTCCCTTCTTATGATGTGAGCTTCAATTTTTATTCCATTGGAGTAGAAAGAGGGTTACATTCAGCCACACCAAACTTGTTTAACAATTCTTCAATGCACTTCTTTTAGGAGATGAATATTTGCTTTGGATGTTGAGTCACTTTAATACCTAAGTAGTAGTGAAAATACTCCAAATATTGCATCTCAAATCTTTTTTTCAACTCTTTCTTTATGGTTGCAATACAATCTTATTGTTCCCTATCATCAACAAATCATCTACATACACTATAAGATATACAACAATTTTTTGAACTTTCTTCCCAAACATAGTTTCATCATCAATATTAAAGTGTTTGGAATTCAATTTTCTTAGTTTTTTCATACGTGGATCGTAGTGCTTCTTTCTAGCCATACAAGAATTTGATGAGTTTACGTACTTTCTTCTCTTGTCGATTCAAAACAAAGCCTTCTAATTGAGATATGAATACATTCGCTTTCATTTATCCATTCAAGGAAGTTGCCTTCACATCCATTTGATGACATTTCTATTCATTATTTGATGCGAAGGCAAAAAGAGTATGTATGGTGGCCCATTTTGTTTTGGGGGAAAAGGTTTCCTCATAATCAACACTTATTGTGTGCAAATCCTTTTCCCACAAACCTTACTTTGTGATCGTCAAGTGACCGCTTTGATTTATACTTGTTTTCTTGTACACCTACTTGTAGCCAATTGATTTGGGTTCAAA
The DNA here is from genome assembly GCA_031772625.1 of Pinus tabuliformis. Classification (NCBI taxonomy): domain Eukaryota; kingdom Viridiplantae; phylum Streptophyta; class Pinopsida; order Pinales; family Pinaceae; genus Pinus; species Pinus tabuliformis. Next base: position 339,007,319 of record CM062819.1, on the reverse strand, counting down.
TAGAGGGTCCACCAACTTCCATGTCACATTCTTAATGAAAGCATACTACTCCTTCTACATTTCTTCTTTCCACTTATCATGAGAAGTAGCTTCAGTAAAGGAGGTTGGTTAGTAAATAAAATCAATTTATAGTGATATGAAATATCCATATCATCTACATCACCTCCATATTGTTTGATGGAATCTCTAGTCCATGTTTCTCTGACCTCGTCAAATGAACATTTTCAAGTGTTTTGATGAGCCACTTTAGTGAACATTTATAATGCAGTCTAGGATGCTCTACCAATTGAGATGGTTTTTCCTCAAGTTTCCATCTTCCATTCCTCTTAATTACATAACTCAAAGTATCTTCTTGATATCATAAAGTGCCTGAAACTTCATGATGGGGAGATGGTGCCTTAAAAGGAGATTTGAGAGATTGATCCAATATAAGTATTCCCCCTTCAAGACGAGGAATTTTATTATCAAATTCATGATATGTCATTACATTAGTAAATCTATCTAGATGATCAAGATATCATTCAAAAACATTGTTAATTGTGTAAGATTCAAGAAAAAATACATCTTAAAAAAAAAAAAACATCTTGTATACCCAATCATAAATACGATACCCCTTGGTGGTATCTGAATACCTCAAGAATATGCACTTCCAATTCCTTGCATCAATCATGCTTCTTTTCTCCTTAGGAATTAAGGCTAAACAAGTGGAATCAAAGACTATGGGCGACCTCATAGAAGGTATGCAACCATACCACATTTCATAAGAAGTTTTGTTCTTATGAACATGAGATAGACACCATTTTTTCACATATAAAGAACATAGAACTAAATTAGAAAAAAACATCAAATTTACATTTTTGAAAAACATCATGGGATGAAGCATATTCAAAATAGTCATGTTCATTATTTCAGCTACACCATTTTGTTGAGGATTGTATGGTACGATGGTTTGGTGTTGAATCTCATGTTGATGATGATTCTTTTTCAAATTCATTAGATGTATATCCTCTTCCAATATTAATATGAAGATAGCCAGCATGTGATTGTTCTTCATTTTGAATCCAAAAATGAAACTTTCTAAATGTTTTAAAAGATTTGGATTTATCTTTCAAAAAGTACACCCAACACATCCCGGTATGATAAAATAAATTCATCATATGTTGATTTTGATTAGTAAATAGAACAAACATTGGACCACACAATTAGAATATGTCGGTCCAAGTTTTCTACGTGCTCTACAAGTTGAGTCATAAAAGAGTTGTTTTCTATTTTTTCTAAGGATAAAAACATCACATTGCTTCAATTTCCTAGGAATATTATGCAAACCAAAATCGTTATTCTTTTTCAATAAAGGTTGTTATAATTGATATGTCCAAAACTAGCATGCCATAAAAGACTAGATGGAAATGTATCTTCGTCATGGTGAGAGAGGTTTGTAGAATTATGTGCATAAGTAGATGTAACTTACAACTTTAACAATCTTTCATCCTCCACTCCAGGCATAACAATCCTATTATCAAAACCTTCCTTATTTCTAATTTTCCATCAAAAATATGAAGGGAGTGTCCTTGTTGTTGAATATGCATAAGGGAAAATGAATTTCTTTGTAGCTCTAGAAGATAGAGTCCATCATGCAGAAGAAAATCAAGGAATCTAGGAGTTTAAGCCTAATGTTTCCTAGTATTTAATGTTTAAGACTTTAATTATCTACAAAATATACTATGCCATCTATTTTGTCACTAAAATCTTCAAATAATTATCTTCGTATCATCATGTGGCATGTTGCACCTATGTTAATAAATCAAGCATCTCTTTAAGAAGGAAATGAAGTATCAAATTAGTCTTTAGTTATTACAATATTGCAATGGAAATAAGCAAATGAAGTATGAAACATATCTTTAGTTATTAGAATATTGCAATGGGAAATAATGTAATGAGAAAATTCGAGTGCTCTACCTTTTTCTAGATCCAATGCTTTACCTTTTTCTTCTTTATTCTCTTATTTTGACTTTCATATTATGCAAGCAAATTCTACATGTCAATGCATCATGTCTTTCAATGTACAATAAACATAGTGAATATTGGATCTCTTTCCATGGTCGTGTTTATGACTATTGTGTCTAAGGTTCCTTTTTCCATGCCCTCCTTTATTGCTTTCTCATTTAGAAGAATCGTGTGATTAATTCTTCCATTTTTTAGCAAGATATATGGTTTCTTTATGGAACTAAGTTGTTTTTTCTATCTTCTTAAAGGATTTATCATATTCTGCAAATTTCTCCACAAAGAGTCAAATGTAATATATTTCAATGTTTCATTAGCTTGCAAGGATTCAAGTCAGTGATAGTATGTAGGATAGAGGGACTTGATGAAGGTTTTCAGTGGAAGATCTATCTTTACTCCAGTGGCATCTATGCCATGCATGATGGATTTGATATTAGAAGCTAAGGTCATGGGGTCATCATCCTTCAACTCTAGGTTAATGAATTTCACTAGCAATTGCACAAGATCCATTATTTTGTGCATGTCATGGAAAATATTTTAACTTCATTAAAGAACCCTAATAATTTGTAATGGAACCATATGCTGGCTCACATATTCACTTATTGGTGTTGTAGTCACGACATAAGGTTTATTGTCTTTATTCTTCCATATGGCTACCTCCTTGTTTGATGTAGGCTCCTTAAGTCCATTGTGCCTCTCCTTCACAAATTGCATGACATAAAGCATTTAAATGAGTGTATGTTTGATATTCTTGAACCATTCTCTATGTTTTTCCTCTCTAGTGATCACCATGCTGATAATGGAAATGAGAGAATGTGATGAAAACGAAGACTGGGGTCTCTTCGTTTTCAAATTTTTTTACAGTCTCAATCATGGGACCTTTGGGTTATGGGCCCACGAAGACATTCTGAGACTTGTCACGGTCTCCTTAACATGATTGCGCAACACTTTCCATTGATCTAACCACGATGAGAGACATCTCTCGCCAGGCAGCTGCTTCCGGAATACAACAAGACCTGTAACCTGTTCATCATCATCAGAACATTCATATTCAATCTAATAATCACAACTTAAATCTTGCACATCTTCATCACAAGCAGAACAATTAGTGACAACCCTTTTTCGTCCTCTGTTGCTGTAAGCATCCAACAGATCTTTATGGACACAATCCTCTAGACTATGTTGCTTCCCAGGCTCATACCCTTGTGTTTGATCTTCTTCCTCTCCTCGGTCTCCTCCACCATCTTCTTCTGAAACGGGAGCTTGTCCTTCACCTTGAGCATGTGAGAATCGCTCTTCACCATCTCCGCGTAGTAATCCGGGGGCCTAAGAAAAGGAACCCCCAGGGCCTGCAATTTATCATAGGCATCCCGAGTCCCCTCTAATGCCTGTGTGTAGAAGGCCATCTCGCGCGTTAGGTCATCATTGACATCGATTTCTTGTTTCGTCTTATAATTAATGTAGAGATTCTCCATCCAGTCCAGGTTACCGGGCCACACGATTTCTTCAAGTTTTTCATGGAGTCCGACGAAGTTGTAGACTGCGTCCTTGCAAGGCTCCCTTATAGGAACATCTTCTCCTTCATCAGAATCATCTTCACTGTCTTCCTCTTCTTCGCTTTCTCCTTTTTCTTCACTGAAGTACAAGGAGGTCTTGTCTTTGGAGCCCGCCATCTCTCTGGCAAGCGACTCGCAAAACCCTGCAACTTGAACTAAAAAAAATAATAAAAAAAAACACAGAGACTTAAACTCTTAAAGACTCGTTCCTGTATAAATTCACAAAGAAAACACATTTTTATTATTTACAATCATTTAAGGCATTTCAGCCTTAATCCAGAATTTATCCAGCAATTACATTTTTCCCTCTTTCATGCGCACAGGTTTTCCCTTCTCGTCTTCTTGATTCACTCAGGAATCTTTAAGTTCTTTATACATACATTCAGTCGTAACTGATTTTTTTAACTAAAATTAGTTCCTTGAACAGAATTCAGTTGTGGTTGGCCTGGCTGTCCACGTGATCGTCCACTTGTCTTCTTCCTTTAATTTTTTTTCATTGAGGTGTCCAGATGCTCCTGCATCATACTCCCGAGGTACAAAAAATTATGACCTCCTGGTCATAATCTTGATGAAAACGAAGACTGGGGTCTCTTCGTTTTCAAAATTTTTTACAGGCTCGATCATGGGACCTGTGGGTTATGGGCCCACGAAGCCATTCTGAGACTTCTCACGGTCTCCTTAACATGATTGCGCAACACTTTCCATTGATCTAACCACGATGAGAGACATCTCTCGCCAGGCAGCTGCTTCCGGAATACAACAAGACCTGTAACCTGTTCATCATCATCAGAACATTCATATTCAATCTCATAATCACAACTTAAATCTTGCACATCTTCATCACAAGCAGAACAATTAGTGACAGCCCTTTTTCGTCCTCTGTTGCTGTAAGCATCCAACAGATCTTTATGGCCACCATCCTCCAGACTATGTTGCTTCCCAGGCTCATACCCTTGTGTTTGATCTTCTTCCTCTCCTCGGTCTCCTCCACCATCTTCTTCTGAAACAGGAGCTTGTCCTTCACCTTGAGCATGTGAGAATCACTCTTCACCATCTCCGCGTAGTAATCCGGGGGCCTAAGAAAAGGAACCCCCAGGGCCTGCAATTTATCATAGGCATCCCGAGTCCCCTCTAATGCCTGTGTGTAGAAGGCCATCTCGCGCGTTAGGTCATCATTGACATCGATTTCTTGTTCCGTCTTATAATTAATGCAGAGATTCTCCATCCAGTCCAGGTTACCGGGCCACGCGATTTCTTCAAGTTTTTCATGGAGTCCGGCGACGTTGTAGACTGCGTCCTTGCGAGGCTCCCTTGTAGGAACATCTTCTCCTTCATCAGAATCATCTTCACTGTCTTCCTCTTCTTCGCTTTCTCCTTTTTCTTCGCTGAAGTACAAGGAGGTTTTGTCTTTGGAGCCCGCCATCTCTCTGGCAAGCGACTTGCAAAACCCTGCAACTTGAACTAAAAAAAATAATAAAAAAAAACACAGAGACTTAAACTCTCAAAGACTCGTTCCTGTATAAATTCACAAAGAAAACACATTTTTATTATTTACAATCATTTAAGGCATTTCAGCCTTAATCCAGAATTTATCCAGCAATTACATTTTGCCCTCTTTCATGCGCACAGGTTTTCTCTTCTCGTCTTCTTGATTCACTCAGGAATCTTTAAGTTCTTTATACATACATTCAGTCGTAACTGATTTTTTTAACTAAAATTAGTTCCTTGAACAGAATTCAGTTGTGGTTGGCCTGGCTGTCCACGTGATCGTCCACTTGTCTTCTTCCTTTAATTTTTTTTCATTGAGGTGTCCAGATGCTCCTGCATCATACTCCCGAGGTACAAAAAATTATGACCTCCTGGTCATATGCTCCCGAGGTACAAAAATTATGACCTCCTGGTCATATGCTCCCGAGGTACAAAATTATGACCTCCTGGTCATATGCGTTTCCTTCGCAATTCTACCCACTGTTTCCCTTTGTCAGTGGAACTGCCTTCTGTGAGCTGCAACCAAACCTCTGCCATAGCAAGTCCTCCTTGCTACCAGATGCCCTACCAAGCTTCTCTGCTGAGCTTAGTCCTCTCGGCATCTCCGCGGTTCTCTCCTCTCGAACCCATTGAGCACTCCTGCTCTAGGTTTGCTGCAATCTTCTCACCTTCACAAACAAACTGTACCTCTTCTTTCAAAAACTCCTCTCCGCAGGAAATCTTTCCCGCTCTGATACCACTTGATGAAAGCGAAGACTGGGGTCTCTTCGTTTTCAAAATTTTTTACAGGCTCGATCATGGGACCTGTGGGTTATGGACCCACGAAGCCATTTTGAGACTTGTCACGGTCTCCTTAACATGATTGCGCAGCACTTTCCATTGATCTAACCACGATGAGAGACATCTCTCGCCAGGCAGCTGCTTCCGGAATACAACAAGACCTGTAACCTGTTCATCATCATCAGAACGTTCATATTCAATCTCATAATCACAACTTAAATCTTGCACATCTTCATCACAAGCAGAACAATTAGTGACAACCCTTTTTCGTCCTCTGTTGCTGTAAGCATCCAACAGATCTTTATAGCCACCATCCTCCAGACTATGTTGCTTCCCAGGCTCATACCTTTGTGTTTGATCTTCTTCCTCTCCTCAGTCTCCTCCACCATCTTCTTCTGAAACAGGAGCTTGTCCTTCACCTTGAGCATGTGAGAATCGCTCTTCACCATCTCCGCGTAGTAATCCAGGGGCCTAAGAAAAGGAACCCCCAGGGCCTGCAATTTATCATAGGCATCCCGAGTCCCCTCTAATGCCTGTGTGTAGAAGGCCATCTCGCGCGCTAGGTCATCATTGACATCGATTTCTTGTTCCGTCTTATAATTAATGCAGAGATTCTCCATCCCGTCCAGGTTACCGGGCCACGCGATTTCTTCAAGTTTTTCATGGAGTCCGGCGACGTTGTAGACTGCTTCCTTGCGAGGCTCCCTTATAGGAACATCTTCTCCTTCATCAGAATCATCTTCACTGTCTTCCTCTTCTTCGCTTTCTCCTTTTTCTTCGCCGAAGTACAAGGAGGTCTTGTCTTTGGAGCCCGCCATCTCTCTGGCAAGCGACTCGCAAATCCTGCAACTTGAACTAAAAAAAATAATAAAAAAAAACACAGAGACTTAAACTCTCAAAGACTCGTTCCTGTATAAATTCACAAAGAAAACACATTTTTATTATTTACAATCATTTAAGGCATTTCAGCCTTAATCCATAATTTATCCAGCAATTACATTTTGCCCTCTTTCATGCGCACAGGTTTTCTCTTCTCGTCTTCTAGATTCACTCAGGAATCTTTAAGTTCTTTATACATACATTCAGTCGTAACTGATTTTTTTAACTAAAATTAGTTCCTTGAACAGAATTCAGTTGTGGTTGGCCTGGCTGTCCACGTGATCGTCCACTTGTCTTCTTCCTTTAATTTTTTTTTCATTGAGGTGTCCAGATGCTCCTGCATCAGAATGCACCTTCAAACATATTTTTTTTATACTAAGATTATTGAACCGATGTAGTGTTACCAAGCTTTTCAACCCTATTTGTTAATACAAATGAAAAACTTTTCTTCAACTATACAAATTATATAGATTAAAAATTCTTAAAAACATTACAATTATACAAATTACAAAGATCAAACTTTAAAGTCTAATAAATCTTTAAATACTAATGAACAAAATTTGAACAACTATAGAACAAAAAGAAAAAACCAAAACTTAAAAAAAAAAAAAAAAAAATGCTTATTGCTAACGCTTTATGCTATCAATGCATAGAAAGGTCATGGGGAATGAGATGAAATAATTATATATTATAAATGTCATTTTCATTTATCGTTAAAATATGGGTTAAAATATTTTTTGATTATATAAGTTTTAATCAATAAACTTCAAATACAAAATGCCACCTAAATTTTAGTTTAATGATCCATGATTAAGTGTCTGTGTAGAAACTTTATTGAGTGGGAAATGATCTCGGGAATGACAATGCTCAGAAGTTCAGTTCAAAGAAATGGATGTTAGCCTCTTTACTGATAATTATTTTTATAGAATAATGACGATGGTAATATCGCCGTGGTAATACTTTATTTTTAATACTGTTGTTTGTTGAAAGCTACTTGCTTGATTTATAATTACGTTGTTTATTGACAGTGTTAGGGGCAATACTTTATTCTGACGTCTTGCTTGTGTTTGGAGCAGGTGTATGTATTAGCAATTGTCTCAAAATGTATAAAAAGAAGTTGATAGGATTGATTTTTCTAAAAATATTATTAAGGTGATTAATCTAACTTCATTCTTATGGATCCATCTTATTGTCAAATATTCTAAAACATTTCTAAAATGGAAATTCGAATTAAATTCAACTAGAATGATTATTTCTTTACATTTAAATACATTGCTCTCGAATTCATAAATATGGTACTCATAAATGAAGACACGTCATAAGGAGCCCCATATCTCATCTCATAACTTTCTCTGCGATACGATTCATGACTACACGGTAAACCATTGGACACTTTTCTTGAAACTCAAAACGGTTAAAACATTTAGACTTAATAATCGAAAATCTAGGCTTGTCCAGAAAAAGTCATGAAAATCGAATGCTTAGGCTCCTCCAGAGCCAAATCGCGAAATCCTACACAGTCCATGCGTCATGATTACGATTGTAGAAATCGACCGTTGCCGCCATTTTTGGCAAAAACAAGCTCCAGCACATCTTGCTTTTTAGATAACATCGTAAATGTTCAGGTCCTCCGCAGAAGCGAGCCTCTCCATGTGAAATTTGAGCAAAATTGGATAAAGATCAAATAACTATTCAAGCTCCAAAGTTGTGAATCACAGTGAATTATTATGTGAGCAAAACTAAATTGGAATTAAAGTAGTTATGGATATGGCGAGGTCCAGGCGCCACTTTTCTCAGGTCGCGTTTGAAGATGGAGAGGACTTTGATAGTCACTTTTTGGAGAAGAAGCCTGGCATTACTACACTTAGATTGCTTTCTCTTGTGTGCTTTCTTGTGTTACCGGCTCTCTTTTCTTCGAGCTACAACGCCTTTTCACAGGACTCAATGAGTGGAGAGAATCCAATCTCACAGTTGCAGCAGAATCCAGGTCACATTGGTGAGAAAAAGGACATTGCTGGAAGTCGTAATGAAGAAAACAAGGTGTTAGAAGATCAAACAAATTACCGGGTGCCAGATGTGAACAGGGATACAAATGGGAGAGATTTGGACATGGAGAATCAAAGTAGCTCATCAATGAACCAAAGTAATCATTCTAGATTTTTGACCTCTGTGCACTACTTATGTTTGGGGATCCTGCAGATGAGTCATAATTAAATTCAAAACAGAGAAAAACACAACGAAAATAAAACAATGTAAAATCCAAAATGCATGGCCATGCAACAAAGAAAATAAACTTGAACAAGAAACAAGGCAAGCCAATGCAATGCAGAGTGTTGAAGAAAATGATGAGATGAAAGTGAAGAGAATGATGAGATGAAAGTGAGAAAGCGATCTATGAGATGCTTAATACTAATCAGTGCTTTCCAAAAGCCAGGGAAGAAGAGATTTGGACCTGGAAAAGGACATTGTTGGAAGTCGTAATGAAGAAAACAGGGTGTTAGAATATCAAACAAATTACGAGGTGCCAGATGTGAACAGAGATACAAATGGAAGAGATTTGGACCAGGAGAATCAAAGTAGCTCATCAATGAACCAAGGTAATCATTTTATATTTTTGACCTCTGTGCACTACTTATGTTTGGGGATCCTGCAGATGAGTCATAAATTAAATTCAAAACAGAGAAAAACACAATGAAAATAAAACACTGTAAAATCCAAAATGCATAGCCATGCAACATAGAAAATAAACTTGAACAAGGAACAAGGCAAGCCAATGCAATGTAGAGTATTGAAGAAAATGATGAGATGAAAGTGAAGAAAATGATGAGATGAAAGTGAGAAAGCACTCTGTGAGATGCTTAATACTAATAAGTTCTTGTGTTTTAATTGGAGGTAAATTGATTTATAAGAACAACTTTGCATTGTGTTTGGATTCAAGTAAATTGGTTTATAAGGGAAATTCAATGCCGAGAGTGCATTGCCCATTCGTAATGTGTTTAAATTGTAAGTGCATTGATTTATAAAGGTAATCTGATGCTCATAGTGGGCTGGCCCAATTTGCATTGTATATTCATTTATAAGAGTCATTCAATGTCCATATTTGGAATAATTGGAGGTAAATTGATTGTAAGAGCAACTTTGCATTGTGTTTGGATTCAAAGTAAATTGGGTTATAACGGAAATTCAATACCAAGAGTGCATTACCCATTTGTATTATGTTTTAATTAGGAGTACATTGATTTATAAAGGTATTTTGATGTTCATAGTGGGAAGACTAGACCATTTGAATTGTGTTTTAATTCATTTATGTATTTTTTGGAATAGAGTCTATGACAATATGCAGAGATTTCATATTCAGAGATTTCACTTGCGAACTGCTTAGACAGATACTTTAAATGAAGTGACTGCATTAATTTGTGAAATTCATTTTCTGATTCATTCTTCTATAACACTTATAAGTAAAAGATGTAATTTCACTTAATGTTTGGGTTGGAACGAATGTACAGTTAAAAGATGTTTTGGTTGGAACGAATGTACTTGTGTATTGTTGTTTCATTCCTTTGTGCATCTGGTTTTTGGAGAAATCTAGATTTTATGTCTTTGGAAATGGTTTTGGTTCTGGTCAGATTTATTCTATTGTCATACTAAGTTTATATCAGATGGATCTAAGTTGTCCTTTTGTAAATTTCCATCTTGAGGAGCTTATTTATTGCTCTGTCTCCATATTTGTTGATGTATGGAATGTTAGGTTCTTTGACATATTTGTTGATGTATGGAATGCCAGGTTCTTTGTGAACATGAAACTTTTATATATTAATAAATTTCAAGTGCTACAGTTTATAAAAAGAAAAAAATCCAAAAGTTGGTATAACCATTTCTCTCATATTATTGAACTTATTCCTAAAATTTTCAATGCTTATTTTAATTACATTACAATTTTCTTGAGCTTGTTGGAGTGGATTCCTCTTTGTTAATTTTATTTTTTCTCCATGATCATTGTAGTCATTCACTCTAATGGATTTTAGTTTGTCCCAAAAATTGGTAACATACGCAGTGGCCAGTAGAAGGACTGCAATTTATGTATTATTACATTATGCTAAAGCAATGAATATGGAAAAATCATTGTCAACTTGGATAAATCTTTCTGCTCTACATTCACGCGAAAGTAAAGTTATGAATATGGGAATTCTTTTGCCATCAAGTCAAGTGTTTGCATTACATTTGATGTGTAGTATATTCATTTGTTGGAGTAATTCAATGTCCATAGTTGACAACCCAATTGATTGTGTTTTAATTGGAGGTAAATTGATTTATAAGAGCAACTTGCATTGTGTTTGGATTCCAGTAAATTGGTTTATAAGGCAAATTCAATGCCCAAAGTTCATTGCCCATTCGTAATGTGTTTTAATTGGAAATGCATTGATTTATAAAGGTAATCTGATGCTCATGTTGGGCTGGTCTACCAGCCCATTTGCATTGTATATTCATTTATAAGAGTCATTCAATGTCCATAGTTGGTAGAATTGGAGGTAAATTGATTTGTAAGAGAAACTTTGCATTGCGTTTGGATTCAAAGTAAATTTGGTTATAAGGGAAATTCAATGCCAAGAGTGCATTACCCATTTGTATTATGTTTTAATTGGGAGTACATTGATTTATAAAGGTATTTTGATGCTCATGGTGGGAAGACTAGCCCATTTGCATTGTGTTTTAATTCATTTATGTATTGTTTGGAATAGAGTCTATGACAATATGTAGATATTTCACATTCAAATATTTCACTTTCAAACTTCTTAGACAGATACTTTAAATGCAGTGACTACATTAATCTGTGAAATTCATTCTTCGGTAACACTTACAGTTAAAAGATGTAATTTCTCTTAATGTTTGGGTTGGAACGAATGTACAATTAAAATATGTTTGGGTTGGAACGAATGTACAGTTAAAAGATGTTTGGGAGGGAATGAATGTACTTATGTATTGTTGTTTCATTCCTTTGTGGCATCTAGTTTGTGGAGAAATCTGGATTTTATGTCATTTTGGAAATGGTTTTGGTTCTGGTCAGATTTAGTCCGTTTTCTTATTGAGTTCATATCAGATGGATCTAAGTTGTCTATTTGTAACTTGCCATCTTGAGGAGCTTCTTTATTGCTTGGTCTCCATATTTGTTGATGTATGGAATACTAGGTTTTTTGACATGTTTTTTGATGTATGGAATGCTAGGTTCTTTGTGAATATGAAACAATTATATATTAATGAATTTCAAGTGATACAGTTTATAAAAAGAGAAAAATCCACAAGTTGGTATAACCGTTTCTCTCATATTATAGAACTTATTCCTAAAATGTTCAATGCTTCTTTTAATTACATTACAAGTTTTTTGAGCTTGTTGGAGCAGATTCCTATTTGTCAATTTTATTTTTCTCCATGATCATTGTACTCATTAACTCTAACGGATTTTAATTTGTCCCAAAAATTGGTAACATACGCAGTGGCCAGTAGAAGGACTGCAATTTATGTATTATTGCATTATGTTAAAGCAATCAATATGGAAAACTCATTGTCAACTTGGACAAATCTTCCTGCTCTACATTTCCGTAAAAGTAAAGTTATGAATATGGGAATTCTTTCGCCATCAAGTCAAATGCTTGAATTTCATTTGATGTGTATTATATTAATTTATAGGAGTAATTCAATATCCATAGTTGACAACCCAATTGATTGTGTTTCAATTGAAGGTAAATTTATTTATAAGAGAAACTTTGCATTATGTTTGGATTCAAGTAAATTGGTTTATAAGGGAAATTCAATGCCAAGAGTGCATTTCCCATTTGTATTGTGTTTTAATTGGAAGTGCATTGATTTATAAAGGTAAACTGATGCTCATAGTGGGCTGGCCTACCAACCCATTTTCATTGTATATTCATTTATAAGAGTCATTCAATGTCCATAGTTAGCAGAATTGGAGGTAAATTGATTTGTAAGAGCAACTTTGTATTGTGTTTGGATTTGTAATAAATTGGTTTATAAGGGAAATTCAATTTCGAGAGTGCATTACCCATTTGTATTATGTTTTAGTTGGAAGTAGGTTGTCCTTTTGTAACTTGCCATCTTGAGGAGATTCTTTATTGCTCTGTCTCCATATTTGTTGATGTATGGAATGTTAGGTTCTTTGACATATTTGTTGATGTATGGAATGTTAGGCTCTTTGTGAATATGAAACTAATAGCTATGTACTTTTGATGTTCATTTTTTTATGGAATTTTCATATTAAAATAAGTGACTTGTTCAAGATTTCATTATTCACTCATTTGTCATCATATTTACAGCTGAATTATAAATGTATTGTAATTCATTTAGTGTGTAGAAGCATAACAAAAAATCCCATTTTCATTCTCAGGTAAGATTTCTACATTATAATAGACTATAGATGTTCCTTCTAAAATGGATTTTGGTTACAATGTCGCAAACAATATGAAATAAAACAACCTAGGTTGTAAGCCAAAATCTTTCTGTGACAAGAAAAAGATACAATTCATCCAAAATCCACATCATAATGTGGTTACAACCAAAAAAATATGACACCCCTATTCTTTATGGCCTTGAGAATCTTGAGTGCCAAAACTCCCTGAGTTACCTACTTGAGCTAGGTAGGTTGGCCTACCTAAAAAGGGTTGATTAGGAAATGGTTGATTGCTTCCATATGATTGAGTCCAATTTTCACCTTCCAACCATGGAGGAATTGAGTACCCATACCTCACATTTTCACTACTAACCCCTGCATTAAGTGGAGGTGTGTGATGAGCATACATAGAATTGACACATCCTCTAGTAGGAATAAGGAAAGTGGGTAAACCCTCAGTTTGATAGTGAGGCACTTGAATATTTATGAGGTCTTGGAATAATGGTGTATCATCTGCAATATTGTCCAATGTTTTTGAAATAATCTTGGTTTCATCAACTATGCTTGCATCATTGTCAACCATATTGATAATCCCTTATTCCTTTTCAAGCATTTATTGTGCCTTTATTGATTCCTTTTCCTGTCTTGCCATTTATTTTTGTTGGTCCTTATCTTTCCTTGCTTCATCTCTTTCAAGCCTTTCATTTGCTCGATGTTGTGTTGCAACAATCCTTGTTGCCTTCTTCTCCTTTCCTAGATCCTTCTTTTTCTGTTTTAATTCTTGCATTTCAAATTTGTTTTTTTCAAACTCAACTAACAGGTTTATATAGTATTCTAAAGTGAGTAACAGTGAACTTCGTCCCAAATGAAGACTACCCGGTGTACCATGCTTTTTTTTCATTGATACTCTCTCTACTGGTAGCTTTAGGAACCAACCAAGTATTTTCTCCACCCCTCCCACTTGCATGCCATTGCTTGGTACTTCCCTTTCAGTATTTGAGACCACTAATTGAACTATATCATTTTCTTCATTGGATGCCTCATTATGTGCTTCATCTTCTTCCATTGATCTATTTTCCACAAAAAAATGAACAATTTCACTGTTCAATTCTGCTCGTTGTGAGGGCAAGTTCATGATTTTTTCATTGGTTGTTGAGACATTATGTTCATTCATATTAATCATGGCTTCTGCCAGCCATGATGGTGGGGTTAATTGGCTTGGAAATGTCAATTGGTCATTGTCAACTGCATGTTCAAAAATGTCATTAACAATATCAACAACAGAAGTTTCATGTTCTTGAGTTGGTAGAACGATCTCCATGTTACTGCGAATTTGTTCATGATTATACTTTGTTTCACATACAGTTTCATCATCTTCATCATATAAGTGTCCTTGAGAGAGGGAAATCATATTACCGGTTGCAACCACATCATCTTGTTCATCTACTTATTTCATTTCAACACCTGTTTGGACATGCCCTTCTTCCTGACCATCCACATGAAACACCTAGCTACAACCAGTATCATGCATAAGAGCATTGTAATTTAGTGACCAGATTCCTTTCCTCCTAAATCCATCCTTGATATTTGATGGTGTCAGAGCCCTTTTAAAAGCTTTACTTGCAAGCTCTACTAGCTCGAACATTTTCACCTCAACCCCTGGATTCTTTGCCATCCATGCATCATGCTCTGACCTGAAATAGTTCTTGAAAGGGAAAAATACACTAACATCAAGGGCTTGCAATCTTTGAGTGGTCTGAGCGAGCAATGTCAATAGGTCGATGCTTAAATTGTTTTCTTCCTCAATTGTTTGTACAAGCGTGTGGCTCCCATGGCCATCTAATATGAATAGGTGTCTGTTATTAGGTGAGACACCATGAGGTACCGATGCAGCAAAGTGAAAAAGACAACTTAAAAATAGTTCTTTAGTCATCCATGAATGAGGATGTGCAGCCATGCATGCACCTGGTTCACAGTTCTGTATATAGTTTTTCAGTTGATTTTTACCTTTGAATAGATAAATCCTAGGATTGAAGTACCAATTGCATTAACACAATATAAAATAGTTATTCACTCCCTAATCTTAGGAAAAATCTTTGGAACATTTCAGCTCCCTCTCTTGGAAATTACCCGCATGCCACAATTCCTCCTTGCTTGTAAACATGTTTCATCATAGTTCCATATATGGTCTGCTCCATAAGGATGTTTACCGTAAGCACTAGAAAGAGTCTCATAGAATTTCTGCACAACTGCAGAGCACAAATTTAATGCTCGATCTCTGTCGTGGCCTTCAACTGTACGGAATACAAGGTCTAGATGCATTTTTTTAAACCCAAACCACCATGATTTACCAGGAAATCCATATTTGAATGGGATTGGCCTCCTTTGGCATATTAGAGAAGTGTGGATTTGAGTTGTATTAACTCTAGCCCATGTCCCAATTGGGCCATCTCTTTACACCACTCAACCACCTCGGTCTCCTCCTCGTCATTCATAACTGTAAGAGGTCCTCTACATTTTGTATGAGTCAATCGATGTATCCAATAATGTATTGATGAGGGAGAAATACCATGTTTTTTTGTAGATGCCCAAATTGAGTATCCATTAAACTCTATGTCGTCAATTGCAACTAACATTTCTTCTTTTTTCCATCATCTTATAGCATTGATCTTTTTAGTTGAACTTTCCCCTTGGATTGTTGTTCACAGTGTCTTTATGGGTGATGGTGTGACAACATCAGCTTCAGTCACATGGTCATCGTCAACAATGTTCCTTGGGGCATTGTTGACATTCACAGCACCTTTCATGTCCTCATCTGAAGATGGGCATCATCGCTAGGCACCCCTTGTAACTCTCCACTTCTCCTTGTACGAGAAACATAGCTAACTCTTGTCATATATGCAACAACCTGTAGAATTATTGCATGCATTTAGTTAAGAATATTTGAAAATTATGCTTTAATACAAGGCAAAAATTCTTTTGCTTTACTACAGGCAATTATCAACATGTATGTTAGTATCCTTGAAAAATCAAATCTATAGAATAATTTTGTTGTATGTCTTCAAAATTATCAGTGATTGTTGTTTTTATAACTTGTTTTTACACTTAAAATACCATGACTGTTTTTGTACTTGGAAAACTACTGTTGGTTTCCAGCTTCTTCTGGTACTATGAGAGGATCTGGTAGTTATTGTTGTTTGAATTAATTTGTTTAGACTCATGTTTTTTATTGCAATTGAATTCATTCATGGCCCACACTGTCTCACCAAGTGGACCTGCATTGTCAATCATGTAGTTCAAGTAGTGTTTGCCTTATGTTGCTTTCAAGTTGAAAAGAACTTACATCATATCCAATAATTGACCCATAATATTCTCTCACTATTTTAATACTTTTTTCATACTTTCCTTAGTACTTGTCAACAAACTCAAAAAGCTGCAAAATTCTCCCAGCCATTCGAATATCAAGATATCATATTAGATTAGAGAAATACCCAGTATAGTTATTGAATATGGGAATAATTCCATCAATATTAAATTCTATGGATAAGAGAAAATTACCTATTTTTCATGGCTCAAAAGTTCATTAGAGTAATAAGAAACTTCCATTGTAGTAGAAGTTTCTCCTGCAAGATTTGATCCAGGATTGCTAGTGTCAATATTGTAGGCTTGTCTTGGTGTTTTCATATATTCTAGCCTCTGCCAATAGTAATGGTCTGAGTTACCATAACCAACATGAGAACATATTGAAGGGAATGATGTTTGCCTACAAAGTAATGAACTTTAAGATGAGGTCAAGATTTGGTATTCTCAAGGATGCACCGATGAGAGTGGGCTCATGGTTTGGTAGGATGTATTTGAGAGTTATATTATTAGAGGATTATGCAATGATTTTGGGCTTGGATTTTATGATGACAACAAAAACATTTCCCTGGTTGGAGAAAGATAAAATTTTTATCATTAGAGACCATGGAGGTCAAATAGTGACAATGGTGAAGAAGAGTAGTGTGGGATATCATTCAATGGTATTCACAGTTGTGTTGTATGAGATAGAAGCTTTTTTACATAAGTTTGAGAAGGGGACAACCCTATATCATGATCAAAAAGAAAGGGAGATAGTGTAGATGCCTACATGAGCATCTTAAATTGACAGTATGAATCAATTTGTAGGTTGGGTAGGAGAAGTTGGATCTTCTCCCAATCTTGAGCAACATCGAGAGACTTCAACTAAGTGTCTTCACCAACACTGTGATGTCAGAGTGAGAGGCCCGAGTGCTTCTTCTAATGAGGATGATTTTAGTGCATAAGTGGATGATGGAGATTTTATGGGTATTGTGGATTATTTCAAATATGTGATGGGGATATATGATTTTCAATCGACTGAGAAATGGCTTGCAAAGCTCGGTTGTTCAAAGACAAAGATTGAAGGAGTGCAGAGATACATGAGGAAAAGACATTCGTTAGATACCTTAGTTGCTTAGGTTCAAGGGAGTGACCTTTGAGTCTTCCTATCTATACAAAATATTTTGTGTGATGGATGACTGACTGCTTTAGTATAGAAGTTTCTCCTGCAAGATTTGATCCAGGATTGCTAGTGTCAATATTGTAGGCTTGTCTTGGTGTTTTCATATATTCTAGCCTCTGCCAACAATAATGGTCTGAGTTACCATACTCTTCATTATGGTTGTGTCATATTTTCCAATCAACTGTAAAATAATTCAGAATATAGAAAAATAGAACAAATATATATTTTCATGAAAATGAAACTGTAAGAACTGAAATAAAAAACCGTGAGAAATGAAAATAGCACTGTAAGAAAAATGTGTTGTAATTGAAATAACTAACCTGAATATATTGGGAGGCGAGTACAGTTGGTTGTTTCTTGCTGCTCAATTATAGGACCCCTGATCCTAGATTGAATGCATATCCAGAGGTTGATCTTCTATCATCAGGATTTCCAGCCTAGTCTGAATCAGAAAAACCTACCAACTCAACATCAGATTCATCAGTATAAAAAATACCAAAATAAAGTGTTCCCTTCAGATATCGAAGGAATTTATTTGTTGCTTTCTAATGGCTTTCACAAGGCTTAGTGTGGTAGTGGTGAGGTAGTTCAAACTTCCCACCAATTGACGATACAAATTTCCATTCACTTCTTTCGATCCATCATCATTGTACAACTTGGCATTCTGTTCCAAAGGAGTAGACATTGGTTTGCATTCAAACATATGAAATCTTTCAAGGATTGTCTTTGCATATTTTCTTTGTGTGATGATTTTCTTACCAGATTCCCTCCAAATTTCAAGACCCAAACAATAATGCAATTCACCAAGATCCTTCATTTCAAATACCTGTGAAAACTGAATTTTAATTTCTTCAATCAACCTGAGTGCACTTCTTGTTATGATAAGATCATCAACATACAAAGATATCAAGGAAATATTCCCATCTTCATCTCTCTTGATGTACAAGTTAGGATCACTTTTTCTTCTCACAAAACCTTTGTCATAAAAGAATGAATCAATTTTCACATACCAAGATCTTGGTGCTTGTTTCAAACCATACAAAGCTTTCTTTAACCTGCAAACAAGATGCTCATATCCCTACTTTACAAACCCTTCAGGTTGAACCAAAGAAACTTCTTCTTTTAATATGCCATTCAAGAAAGCATATTTGACATCTAACTGATGCATTCTCCAATTTTGTTTTGTAGCTAATGCAATCATGATTCTAATTGTATTAGGTTTAGCTACACGTGCAAAAGTATCTTCATAATCAATGCCTTCTTTTTGTGAATAGCCTTTTGGAACCAATCTAGCTTTATACTTACGAATACTACCATCAACATTAAACTTTGGTTGGGACAACCATTTACATCTTATGGGTACTTTATCTTTGGGAAATTATGTTAATTCCCACATGTCATTCTTCAATATAGAGTTGTATTCCTTGTTCATTGCATCTCTCCATTCTTTATATTCTTTAGCTTGTTCATAACTTGAGGGTTCTACAACATTCATTACATGAGACATTAATGCATAATCTTTATACCTTATAGGTGGCTGAATTTGATGTGATGACCTCCTTAGAGTTTTACTGCTTTCATCCTTCTTCCTGCTTTGTGGATTCTCTTGTTCTCTTCTTGGAGTATCATGACTGTTGGATGATTCATACTCTTCAACCTGTACCTATTGTTGTACTTGTTCATGTTCTTGTTCAAAACTTTCTTCTATTTTGAAATAATCATCAATATCATGCCATACACCTGTGTTATTCATTTTATCACCTTCATCTACATTTTCATTAAACAACACATCCCTACTTGCAAGCAATCTATGTGAAGTAGGATCAAACAACTTGTATGTCTTTTGATCATCAAAATAACCAATGAATGTGCATTTAGTTGATTTTGCATCAAGTTTTATTCTTTCATATTTTGGAATATGTCCAAATGCCTTGCATCCAAAAACTCTTAAATGATTCATTTTTGGTTTATATCCATTAAATTCTTCAAAAGGTGTTTTTAGATCTAAAATTTTGGTTGGACTCCTATTTTTCAAATAAATAGTTGTATTAATGGCTTCAGCCCAAAAACCATTAGAGATATTTTTACCTTGAAGCATGCTCCGTGCACATTCCACTAGTGTTCTATTTTTCCTCTCAACAACTCCATTTTGTTGAGGTGTATGAGGCACTATAAATTGTTGTATAATCCCATGACTTTTGCAATATTGATTAAAAGCTCTTGATTTGTATTCTCCCCCCTGATCAGATTTGAGAATTTTGATGTATTTCCCAGTTTGTTTTTCCACCATGTTTTTGAATTCCTTAAAGTATTAAAAAACATCACTTTTCTTTATTATGAAATAGACCCAAGTGTATCTAGATCTATATTCGACAAAAATAAGAAAGTACAATTCTCCTCCAAGAGATCTAGTTTGCATAGGTCCACATACATCAGTATGAATTAATTCAAGTATTTCTCTTTGCCTTTTTTCTTCATGTATAGGAAATTCCTCTCTATGTTGCTTGCCAAGTGCACATGCTTCACATTCAAATTGATTATTCTTCCTAGTAGGAAGATCTTCAACCATTGCTTTTCTTTGAAGTAACATTAAATCATTGTGATTTAAATGCCCATACATTTGATGCCCTAACTTTTCTGTTGACATTGTTGTAGATGTTAATGCTTGATGCCCTGTCCTAGTCACATTCAACGTATACAAACCTCCAACTCTAGTACCTATGGCAATAACCTTATAGAGATCCTGGATATCTTTAACAACACACTTTGATTTGACAAATTCCACCTTTAGATCTTGATCAGCAATAGTAGAAACAAAAATTAAATTCTTTTTAATACTAGGAACATACATCACATCATGGATCTGTCTCTCTTTTCCATTAGGCAAAATCACACCTATTATTCCATAACCTAGAACTTGAAGGGATCTGTTATCTCCTAGATAAACACATGTTCCATCAATGTTCTCATGATATTCATCAAACCAATCCTTATTACAAGACATATGGAGTGATGCACCAGAATCAATGAACCAAGCATTCACATCATCAGTCTTAGCAGACAATGTGGCATAAGAAACAAACAATTCGAGATTTTTAAATCCATCATTGATTAAGGTGTCTTTGTCCACAAAATTCCCATTATGCCTTTTGTTTCTATGTTTAGACTCATTATATTTCCTTTTATAGCAATCTTTAGCATGGTGTCCAGGTTTGCCACAATAATAACAATCATCATTTCTTTTATCATGAACTGGAAATTTAGATTGTGCCATACCTTTCTGCTTTGCTTGAAAATTTCCTCCTTTGCTTTTGTCCCATGGCTTGCCTTTGTATGGCTATTTACCCTTAGCTGCCAATGCCAAATCTGAATTGTTTGAGCCCAAATTGAAGTTCTTCATCCTCTCTTCCTCTTGTAGAAGAATACATGTCAGTTCATCAAAAATAGGAGGCTTCTCTCTAGCTGAAAGACTTGAAACAAAAATTTGATAATATTGCACTAAGCCTTTTTAATGTGATAGTGACCAAGTGAGTATTGGACACCTTTTCACCAATGTCTCCTAACTTATCACTTAGTTCTTTGACATGGGAAATGAAATTGCTTATACCTTCATTGGCCTCCATTTTAATTGAAAAAAGCTTGGTGTTCAAGAACAAAATGCGGTTAGTATTAGATGTTCCATACAATATTTTGAGAACATCCCATGTTTCTTTCGATGTTTTACAATCCCTAATATGAGGAATGATGTTGTCCTTAACTGACATTCATAGCAACACCTTTGCTTTTGTTTCCCTTTTTTCCCAATCTGGAATAGCTGCAATAGTAGTGGGTTTGGGCTCCGCCCCACTCACTATGGGCCACAAATTATTTCCCTCTAAAACTGTTAATACCTTGAATTTCCAATTTTCATAATTTCCTCCATCAAGCCTTGTGGACTCATTCAAATAAGTTTTAGCCAAAAAATTTGACATAATGACAAAAACAATTGTCCCCAATCAACAAAATGCACCCAAATCCACCAGATCTACACCCAAATTCACTAGATCTACATCCAAATTCACCAGATCCAAAACCAAATGCACAGGATCTAAAAAAACAAGACTTAATCTTGCTTCCAATAAAAAACAAAGCCAAAATTACTTCTTATTTCTCCTTTTTTTACCAAACCCTATTTCCAAAACTTTATTTCCCCTTTTCTAATCAAATACAACTTTTTACCAACAATTTTTAACTTTTACCCAAAAAAAATATATTTAACTACTCATAGCACATAAATTATTTTTTACCATGAAAAACCGAATCCCATACAACTCCTTTCATTTACCGCTCTATACTCATCATAAAAAAACAAATTCACTTTATGGATTGGAATTTTTTTTTGCAAACATAATAATCAAACCAAGGACTCATCACCCTGGAGAGAATACGAGTTGAATAAAAGATCCAAATGCTTCTCACACCTTCTGCTACTTACGCAGAGGTTTATAAATAACTTCTCAAACTTCACTCCATCTCTGGTACAGTGAGCGGATCAAATAGTCCACAATTTTATGCCCGGATCAAACATTCCACAATTTTATGCCCCGAATAAACACCTAACAGCAATGGACCGCAAAAATCGGCCAGTCTCACACAATTAAAAAAAATGGAGAGTAGTTATGTAACAACAAGCTCTCATAGCTATTGATCTCACTGCCCTCAGAGATCTAGGTCTTTTTTTTCTCAGATCTGAAGCCTCACTATATCTCCCTCTATGGCTCCGATACCATATTAGAGAAATAAAGAGATGCACAAGAATGAAATCAAATTTCATTGATCAAACTACTTGGACAACCAGTGCATTATATAGGCACATATCGACAGCTTCTAGGACACTCTAGATCCAAATAATTTGGATCACCAACTCGCAAAACAAACTAGGAAGACACAACTCATGACAGATAGACTCAAACACTAACTACGAGAATACAACTTGTCAACTCTATCTGCACATATCATTTCTACATTATTCCAACAATAACGTGATCTGAAATTTCTATTTGAAAGCTTATAGTTTCTTTGAATTTAAGATTTTGAAAACATTTTGCACAAATATTAATTTTATTTATTACTCATAAAATTATATTAATAAAATTTATAACTGTTACATGCGAGAGTGTCATATCATTGGACGTTTAGTTTTAAATAGTTTGAAATGAATGTAAATTCATTTCATAGTTGTTAATTGTGACAGTTTAATCTATTTTGAGGTGTTGAGTTGAATTATTAGATATGATGGTATAACTTTATTTGATTGTGGGTTTGCATTTGCATGTGAAGGTTGTTGAGGTTGTTGAACTGAATTGTGATATATAATAGTTAAATTTTGTTTAACAATTTCTTTCATTCTAAAACGCAATATTATAATCTATTGCAATTGTTAATACTTTGTTTTTTAACATTTAACATCTTTTTAATAATAATAAAAAATTGTGTAATGGATTTAACAAGGTAATAAATAAATATGCATTATTAGAATGTATTAACTCGGTCAATTTGTATGATTTAATGAATTTTACTTTTCACATATATCTTTTATACAGATGATTACAAACCTACAAATGTCTCAAAAGAGAAAAATGAAAGCTGAAATTGGGGAAATGTATGGATGGACAAAAGAGAAAACTTCAAAGACTCAAAACAATTTAGAAACACGTGAAGAAACCCATAATGCTCATGTGGAACAAAAATTACATGAAATTTTTGGAATTTTTTATGATCGTGATTTAAATGAAGAAACAAATGAAGGTGAAGAAGAGGTTGCTAATAATTCAAAAATTAAAGTGCAAACAAAAAGACACTTTCTTATGGAATAGTTAGATAAGTTTCTTTGGTTGAATTATGTGAGGTTTGATGATAAAATAGCTATGAAGTGTAGTTATTGTGAGAAGTATAAGATGAATGGACCATGGGTTTTAAGGAATGGTTGCACAACATTACAACATGATGCTCTTGTTACTCATGAAAAATCATTGGTGCATAAAGATGCGAAGGCAAGATGGATAAATTCTCTAGAGGGAAAGATGAAACCAATTCCAGATCATATTAGACACGTTGAAAATGTCAATGAGGAAAGAGTGATTTATACAATGAAAATAACATATTTCATTTTCAAGAAGATTTATCTCTTTCAAAGTATGAGAAACTTTGTAGATTTCTAATGGATGCAAAAATTCCATATATGCCAAAGTCTCAAGAGTACTCTTCATACACAAATCGTAAGTCTGCAAATGATTTTATATATTGCATATCAAAACATCTTGAATAGATTCAGATAAAAAATATGCTGGAAAACCCTTTCTTCCCATTAATGGTTGATGAAAGCATTGATCAAACCTTAGAGCAACACCTTGTTGTTTATGCAACATATTTAGATTCAAAGGGTCTTGGGCCACCTATCTCACAATTTATGAAGCTCAATGATGTAGTGGATGGAAAAGGGAAAATAATATATGATTGTGTCAATCAATTAATAAATGTTAGAGGCCTTCAATATAATGATTTGATATTTGTTTCTACAGATGGGGCTTCAACAATGATTCGACATGAACATGGTCTTGTTTCATTTTTGAAAATCAACAATCCAAACCTTATTACAGTTCACTCTGTGGCTCATCGTGAGCCTTTAGCTGCAAAAGATGCTTCTAATAAAATACTTGAGTTATTATATGTTGAAAAAATTACAAACAAAGTGTATTCATGGGTTCAAAACTCCCCAAGAGAAATAATGAATTTAATGATTTGCTTAGGTTCATGCAAATTGATGTTCTTGATGTTCTACCAATACATTAAGCGAGATGGTTATCTAGGGGGGAAGTTATTATAAGACTTGTGAAGCTTATGCCAGTAATTTTAACATTGTGGAAAAATGAAAAAAAAACTTCATCATTGTATGATAAGACATAGATATATTCTATCCAATATTGTTCGCATATGCTTGCTGATGTGATAGGGGAATTGAACAAGTTGAATATGACTTTTCAAGAAGAAAATATAGACATTACAACTATTGGATTGGCTCTTGAAGTAACTCTAACCACATTATTTAGATGGTTTTTTACAAAAGAGACATTTGTAGAAGGCACAATTTATCTTTCAAAAATTTTAAGTGATTCTCAAAATGGATACATTGATGTTAAAGATGAAGGGA
The DNA here is from genome assembly GCA_031772625.1 of Pinus tabuliformis. Taxonomy (NCBI): domain Eukaryota; kingdom Viridiplantae; phylum Streptophyta; class Pinopsida; order Pinales; family Pinaceae; genus Pinus; species Pinus tabuliformis. The sequence goes on along the minus strand of CM062819.1, from coordinate 338,982,501 downwards.
CCGTGGTAGATAGACATGAATTACGATACATCTCTATCTCAGCCATGAATATTGAATCCAGTGAAGCAAGGAGACAATCTATGAAACCTTGTATTGAAGGTACGCAAGAGAGTTGTTAGCAACTTACAAAAGGTTATATAGAGACTCTCGTAGACTCTTTAAATGAAATATTTCCAGACCTTCATCTTTTTAATGCAGCAAAATTGTTCATCCCTTGTTATTATCCAAAAGAACGTCGTAATCGTAAGAAAAATTTAGAGCATTGGCTTTTGAAGATTTTTTAACATTTGCAACATACCATATCAAGTGATGTTGGATTTGTAGCTTTATTTTATGTTAAATCTTGTAAAAGAGAGTTGGACCTTTTTGTTGATTCATTAAATTTGGCTTGTGAGGGTTTTCTATGAAAGAAGCATGGAAAGTCTTTCGTAACACAAAACAATGGTACAAAACTTATCCTAATATGATGAAAATATGGTAGGTTGTGCTCACTATTCCTGCAAGTACAATAGATTGTAAAATGGGATTTTCTAAGAAAAACATCATAGGCATCAGAAAATCAAGGCGAGGCTTGGATATACTGGATGCTTTAATGAGAATGTCGATTGGCATGCAGTATATGAGGTATGAATCATCTAATTTTGATTGGCATACAGTATATGAGGTATGGACATATACAAAGTCAAGAAGGATTCTTGAGCTTTGAAAGTTCTTCTAGGTTATGTTTAACAGAAAAAAAATTGTATTAAGATATTCCTATTGAATTTTTTTTGTAGTTTCTATAGAAAGTTTGATTTTAAATGAAGTATAATTACGATCTATTATTGAAAAACATTTTTGTATTTTCTCTAAGAAATTTGACTTTCAATGGAATACAATATAGTTTGGAAAAATCTCACTAGATTGTTTATTTATACTACATTTGAATGATTTTCATTGGTTAAATAGTCCCACTATAAATTTGGACTATAAATATAATAGACTATAATTCCACTATTTTTATCCACATACAGTGATACATGGTATCTTTAAATTTCTTTATTTTGTTTGTTGACTTCTAGAATGTTAGATTTGTTTAAGTATGGTAGTGAGGTGCACATGTGTGTTGTATTTTTATTTTTAATTATATTTAATTATGTTAAAAAAATGAAAAATAAATATTTGTTATTTTGTTTGTTGACTTCTAGAATGTTAGATTTGTTTGAGTATGGTAGTGAGGTGCACATGTGTGTTGCATTTTTATTTTTAATTATATTTAATTATGTTAAAAAAAATGAAAAAAATATTTGTTTTTTATTTTTAGTCAGAAAGATCTTATTTTCTGGATTTGGAGGTGCACAACATTAAATGACTTCTTCTGCTAAAATCAGATGATTGAAAACTAACTGGTGTGTGTTGTATTTTATTATTATTTAATTACGTTAAAAATGAAAAACAAATATTCTTTTTTTAATTTTAGTCAAAGAAATCCTATCTTTTTGATATGGAAATTGTAATAAAACTAGAATTGAGGGAAGATTGAGAACTTTCACATATAGTATACCTTTGGGAGTGAGGTGCACGACAATAAATGACTTCTTCTGGTAAAATCTGATGATTGAAAACTAACTAGTGTGTGTTGTATTTTTATTTTATTTAATTAGGTTAAAAAATGAAAAACAAATATTTGTTTTCTATTTTTAGTCACAAAGATCTTATTTTTCTGAATCTGGAAATTGTAATAAAACTAGAATTTGAGCGTGTTAGTGAGGGAAGATTGAGAAATTTCATATATAATATACTTATAGAATATGTTAAAAGTAGTGTTTCTAGATTGACAAATATTTGAACATTTTGTCGTTTGTACATTGTTGCATTGGTGTGATGTGTTGCCATTAGTAAAACTACATAAAATACTAGAAGAATGACAAATGTCAGTGATTAAAATTTTCTGAGCTTCTTTAAAAAAATGAAAAAGGTCTCTGATTAGAATTTTCTCAGCCTTTTTAGAAAAATGAAAAAGGTTTGTGATTAGAATTTTCCCTTTTTTTTTTGGAGTTTATGAGGAAAAACGCTTCAATTTGCCTTGGGTTTGTACAAGAAAGATCTATGTATGCTGGAAGTCATTTATGAATTAATTCTAGTCTTGATATGTTTAAAAAAAAAATCCCTAAATTAATGTTCTAAAAACCATTGAGATCATCTAATTGTCAACCCAAAGATAAATTTACCATAACGATTTACAATTGTTTGATCCTCCTACTTGAATGGTGAAGATTTATAGTTGAATAGTCAACTAAAAGTTCAATGTTGTCCATATTTGTTTTCAATTGTTCGATTCTCCTACTTGAATGGTGAAGATTTATAGTTGAATGGTCAACTCAAAGTTCAATGTTGTCCATATTTTTTTTCAAGTGTTCTACTGCTTGAAGATTGTCCAAATTGGGGATTACCTATTTATATTTCGGCCATTTTTTGTTGGAGATGGATATATATATGTGTGAAGTGGGGATGTTTGCAATTATAAGCACAATTTTGGTAATTCACTTGATAATTTGGTTTAAGGAATGTTGTGTTAAGCAGGAATAAATATTGGTAGTTGTTACTTTTAGTAAATTGCCATAATTTCACTAATGTATGGATATATATATGTGTGAAGTGAGGATGTTCGCAATTATAAGCACAATTTTGATAATTTAGTTGATAATTTGATTTAAATAATGTTGCATTAAGCAAGAATAAATATGAATAGTTGTTACTTTTAGTAAATTGCCATAATTTCACTAATATATTATATTAACCACTATATATGCAACCTATATTATTCTACCTTGAAGTTTTATGAACATATTATTCTACCTTGAAACTTTATGAACAAACAAACAATTATGGCTTGATTATTACTTAAAAGAGTTAAATGTTAGAAGATCCAATGCGACTAATTTAATTTATTAACATGAAAAATGGTTTATGGACATAAAACTTAAAATAAAAAACATGTCAAAGGTAAAAACGTCATGGGGGTTTCGAAATTCCAAGCGATGGTAGCACTTGCACTACAACACAGGGCCCCAGCGATCGGATCCTGACGTCCCCGTGTCGGGGGGCGTAGAATGGAAACATGAATGGGCCCCAGCGATCGGATGCTGACGTCCCCGTGTCGGGGGCGGTAGAGTGGAAACGTGAATCAAAATCACAGTAAGACTTTGACGAAGAGATAATCAAAATGACAGTAAGACTTTGAATCACGTTTTCCACCTCTATTTTTTCCACGAGTGTTGATATGAGTGGATCCTTGAGTGTTGATATATATATATGTGTGTGTGTGTGTGGGTGTGTGTGTGTGAAGTGGGGATGTTCGCAATTATAAGAAGAATTTTGGTAATTTGGTTTAAGGAATGTTGCATTAAGAAAAAATAAATATGGGTAGTTGTTACTTTTAATAAATTGTCATAATTTCACTGATATATTGTATTGACCACTATATGTGCAACCTATATTATTCTACCTTGAAGCTTTATGAACAAACAAACAATTATGGCTTGATTATTACTCAGAAGAGTTAAATGTTAGAACATCCAATGCTACTAATTTAATGCATGAAAAATGGTTTATTGACATAAAACTTAAAATAAAAAACATGTCAAAGGTAAAAACGTCATGGGGGTTTCGAAATTCCAAGCCTGGACGGTAGCACTTGCACTACAACACAGGGCCCCAGCGATCGGATCCTGACGTCCCCGTGTCGGGTGGCGGTAGAGTGGAAACGTGAATCAAAATCACAGTAAGACTTTGACGAAGAGATAATCAAAATGACAGTAAGACTTTGAATCACGTTTTCAACCTCTATTTTTTCCACGAGTGTTGATATGAGTGGATTCTTGAGTGTTGATATGAGTGGATCCTTGAGTGTTAATTGCGTCTCTGCATTCGTTGCGTATTCGTTGCGTACATGCATCCGAAATGGACATGAACAGTTTCACATTTCATTATTTAATATTTTAACCATATCATTTGGTAAAATTAGTGTCATGATTTTGACTAAAATACTTTATTTAATACATTTTTTATTATTATGTCACTGAGATCTGGTCAGATTGCCTTTTTTCTTTTCCTTAATTATTTATGAAACAACTATTAAAAAAATTCAGCACTTGTAAATCATGAATCATGTTTTTAATAGATGAATTATGGATGGATTTAGATCAAAATCTTACTTTTACCGATCTATCCATTGGTTTAATGTAGTATAATAAATGCAAAGAGTGGCCCATTGATTAAATTATTTTATTGTATTGCTTTTTAAAATGTCATTTAGTTTTAAATATAAACCACTTGTTTAATTTAATATAATAAATGCAAAGAGTTGTCCATTCATTAAATTATTTTATTTTTATTGCTTTTTGAAATGTTATTTAGTTTAGATAGGATCAATGGTCTATGGATTATGGAAATTTTATTTTTATTGCTTTTTGAAATGTTATTTAGTTTAGATAGGATCAATGGTCTATGGATTATGGAAATTTTTTAATTGTTACAGTGACTTGTTATTGTTTTGAAAAATATTTGTTTATTATTATTTATTAGAAAGTATGAATCATTAAATAATATGTAAAATTAGTTGATTGATTATTTTAATTGATTTAGAACTAATTGTATGGTAACTAGTTTAATTGATTTATAATTAATTGTCTGTTGAAAAGTTTAATTGACTCATTTTATTATTCTTAATAAAAATTAGAAAATATTATGTATTTATTAGTTAATTTAGATTAACTTGAGAGGATATTCAAGAAACATCTTTTTATTAATTAATTAACTAAATATAATTAGTTGTATAGATTTAGTTAGCTATAGATTAAATTTATTATTTGGGAGGGAATCTAGGAAACATCTTGTATTTATCAATTAATTTAATTAAATAGATATAATTAATTTTCTATTAGTTAGGTATCATTGTCTATCCATTAATTTAATGAATTTAGGTATGGTTGTCTCCCCATTACATTAATCAAGTTATCTTTTTATTTTGGAAGGAATATAAGGAACAACTTTTGATTTATCAATTGTTTTGAGGCACATAGGGTAAGGATTTAGATGATCGATTACGTTTCCTCTATCCCCTCTTTCATCACTGACAAATTAGCCCTTTATTTGGTTTTTCTTTTACACCCTAGTTGTCCAGATAGCTAGCTCATCAGGGAGGATAATTCACTAGATCGGCAACAAAGATCATTGCAAGTGGAGGTACTATAGGAAGTGAAGCCATGTGAGCCAATACAAAAATCTAAATCTGAGTTAATAAAAAATATTTTTCCTTCCCTTGATACTTCTCCCAATCAAAATAATGTTGCCATAATTTAGCCTCTAAAATCCCTTCTCCTCCAAACTTAGTCTTGGCACAAAAGTGAAGATCAATATCCTAGCACAAGCGAAGAAAAAAAGGTACATCAAGGCAAGGTTTGCAAAATTCTTTATCGTGGCCACTAAGGATACAAATTTGGAGTTGATTTCACAATTTGTTGGTAAAACCCTAGTTTCTCACTTTTGTGGACTAGTGGTCAAGGAGAATTCTTCATCATGATGAATGGAGAAATAATGGAAGTCACTACTAGGATATGTTCCAAATTTTCACATTTTGGTTAGGGATTGGTTCTATTTCATTTTTACTTTGAAAGCCAAATGTAGCAAGATTAAGCAGTCTTCGTGGAATTGCAGCCCGTCGAGACTGCTCAAAAAATGTTTAGTGGATTTTGAGCCACATAGTGAGCCAATGTTTGTTTAGAACGTTTGGACTATCCTACCCAGTCTCCCTCTCTTTTATTGGTTCATGGAGATCCTTAATTCCCTTGGAAATAAGATTGGTTTTTTTCGCTAGTTGGAACCCAACTAGGCTATTAAGCCAGACCACAAGTGTGTGTGGATACAAGTGGAGGTAGATTTAAGTGAAAGGCTCCTGGGAGAAATGGAACCACTGTTTGGATCATAATATTGGACTCAAATTTTTGACTATTGGAAGCTTCCTTTCTAGTGTTAGGTATGTCATGAAATCAGTCATATCTAAGTGCAATATTGAGAATTATTTACCCCAACCTCAATTAAGAAAAGAGTTTTGGTAAAAAATCAAAGAACGTGGAAAATGCCAAGGCAATGGAAGTTGGTGCTCAATCGAAAGGAAAAGGTGAAGTTTTATAAGAGGTTCACTCAATATGCAAGCTCATGCACGGATTCGACCCAACCTCAAGGAGAAGTTGGTAAGGATCAAGCTCTTGTTCTTTCTTATTTTATGATTCCTTCATCTGATTTTGGTGAAAAAGGTTCCTTTTCTTTTTTGGAAACGTCCCTGACTAAAGAGGTGATTTCCCCTCACCTCTCATGCTCCCTCCATACATTAGGGCAATCTCCTTTTGCATTCCCTCTCTCCCTCTCCTCTCCCAAGGCCTTCTAGTCCTTGTGCTGAGACCTTGGCTTGAATGGACTTATCCCCATCTAAAGGTTTGGATCCATCATGCTTGGTTCCTTCCTCCAAGGCCTCACCTAGGAAGGGTTACACCCTTCACCCACGAACAAGGGTAAAATAATGTTCCTCCTCTCAAGGGATTTTAAAGCTCTCAACTGAATTCAATACAATCTAGTCAACCATAAGTCCCACCTCATGAAGGCATAACATTAAGTAGTTTTGGACATCAAGAAAGCCAAATAAGTGTAGATTGTTATTGTAGATTCAATAGCTTATGTGATATGCCAAAACAAAAGACAAGAATCTACTCTACTTTTCAGTGGAAACCAAAGTTGATCGATGAAAGCAATAAGTAGAAAAGGAAGAATTTCAATCACACATAACACAATATTTCTCTAGGGAAAAAAATGTTAAAAACCCCAACTATCTATATTGCATTAACTAGAAGATATAAGAAGAAGATATAATGCTTGTTCAACCAGAACAATTCCTGCACAAGTACAATCTATCTCTCTGCTTCACAAACCAACTCAAGCCAACACTTAGCCAATTTCGCTGCCTCTTAAGTCCCTCCTTCCTTGCGCAATTCCTAAGATTATTAGCCCATATTTACTTGGGAAATTATCCACCCATGACTGCATAATCCATCCATAGGCCCTCAACTGATTGCATGCACCATCTGTACAACTCAGAAAATTATACAACTAATAGTACATTGTCCCTGAACTCTAATATCAACTAGATCTTCCTCTAAACTGACATGCATGAGTTATTTATGAGTGAATATCCAGTTAACTGGTGTGGTAATGAGGATGCACGGGTGCCCGTCCCCACTACTAGACCTCCTACTATTTCCTCCAATAATTAGAACTAGTTTAAATGACTTTAACTCAGATAGACTGAGTTAATTAATTACAACTCAAAAGAACTCAACCTGCCCCCCTAAAATTTAAGGATCACTCTACATGACTCGAAATGACTTCCAACTCTAATTTAAGAAGTCAACTAAGTGAATTTCACTTAGTTAACTATTATAAGTTGCTATGATAATAGAATTTTGATTTAATTCAAGGACAAATTAAATTGGAATTTCTAGATGATATTTTTAACATTTCTTGTTGCTATTTTCAACACTCCCTATCAACAAGAAAGTAATTCAACTCTATCATGATCTAGTACCTTTGAAATGATTTGCATGCAACACTTCTCTCTAATGTTGTTGCTCCTGTAACTTCTGAAACTGAAAAAGAATCCAACCCAAATCAATATGATGCATCTGTCACTAGAGTCTATGACTGCTACTAGCTCTTGCAGTATCTATTGAAAACTCTGCGATTCTATTGCATCTGCACTGTGCCATCTGCAAGGCTTCCAACTTTTCTTCCCCAGTATTTGACTGTCGCTAATCTCTGCCTCTGTCACTCTGACATCTGATTGCATCAACTGTTACTGCTCCATCCTGCTATTGTGTACTGTGGGCCCCCGTAGCAAGGTAATGATCCATGAGACAAAACATCTCAATGGACCCTGCCCAAATTCTGCACCCTTGGGACTATCACTTCACATTGCCCCACCTCTCACTTGAAGGTATGGCTACATGTGCTCCCTCTGACCACTTGGCTCGAAATTTCTCCCTACTGGAGGTCTTTGCTTGAGTGGATGTCCCCACTAGTTCTCCTCGTTACTTCTCCAATTGTGGCTACTCCACAACTTTCTGAGGTTGTTTCTGAGGCTTCTTCTGGGGCTAAATGTTGATAAGTAATTTAATCTCCCTCTAAACCACCAAGTCACCAACCTTTTCTTTATTCCTCAAGGTTTTGTATGCATCTTGTACCTCAAGGGCATACATGTTCTTGGCTCTCACACCAATCTGTTTCACCTATTTTGTGGCAATGTGTCTAAGGAAAACCTTTCCCTTACTAAAAATCACATAGTCATGATATTCCAATATCGCGATGGAAACAATATTCTTCTTTAGTCCTAGAACATACATCACGTCTGTGATTCTGAGAGAGGATCTAGACTCCCAATGAAAGGTAACTATACCAATGCAAGTCATGTTATACCTACCATCATCTCCAAACTCTATGTTCTTCTTGAGGTCTTTCTCCTCAAAGTCACTAAAGAGATTTCTATTCCCTATCATATGGAACGAGATGCCACTGTCAAGATACCACATGCTTCCCATTACATTGATGTCCATGCATGCAATGAGAGTGAAATCAAGTTCGAATTGTTAAGCGAGAGCTTCACTTGCTGCTACTACTACACGCTCCTTCTTGCTTGCTTTCTTCTGTGGGAAATCTATCGCATAGTGCCTGTGCTCATTATAGTCAAAACACTAAATGTTAAACAAGTACTTATTCTTGCCGCCCTCTTTGGCTTGTGACTTATTTCCCTTGGCTTTCTTTTAATTGGTGACTAATTCAAAGTCCTCTTCCACTTCTTTGCAAGGGGTCCCATCTCTGGTGTTCCGTTGAAACTCTTATTGTACCAAGTCGAACCACAACCGCTCCCACTATGGTAGATTTTTCCTCACATTAACACGATCCTGGTACCTATGCCATCTCTTGGGAAGTCCTAGAAGTGTTAGGCTCACAAGGTGATCTTTGACACTTCCAAGCTCATCCCAGCAATGGGTGAACTTTCTCAAGTACTTCAGAATAAAGTCGCCCTTATCCATCTTGATCTTTCTAAGTTTGTCCTTCAGTGCCAACTTCCTATGGTCACTGCTATTTTGAAACAGGTTCACCAATGCCTTCCACATTGCAAATGGAGTTTCCTTACCGTGGAGATTCAAGACAATGTGATCTCGAACTCCTTCCATGATAATCCTTCTCGCTTTTTCCACACACTTTCTCTATTCAACCAGACCTTTAGCATCATATGTTGGAGTCTTAGAATACCATAATCTATGAATTCCTTGAATCCATTGTCTTCCAGCACTACCTCCATCCTATCCTTTCGAGATATGTAATTCAAGCTGCCCTCCAGGGCATACTCAAGTCTCAGGCCATAGAATGACATATTGTTGACTCTGAAGTATGAATTTGCAAATTTGATTTCACCTACACAACAAACTCGAATTTTCCTCTTCTATATTTCCTTCAACTCTAATACCATGTATATTTTTACTGTGGATTCAAAAACTTATATGATATGCTAAAAAACAAGACAAGAATCCACTCTACTCTTCGGTGGAAACCAAAATTGAACGATGAAAACAATAAGAAGAAAAGGAACAATTTGAATCACACTTAACACAATATTTATTTTGGGAAAGAAACTGCTAAAACCCGCGACTATCTATATTGCATTAACCTGAAGATATGAGAAGAAAATACAATTATTTTTCAACCTAAACAATTCCTGCACAAGTAAAATCTATCTCTCTACTTCACAAACCATCTCAAGCCAACACTTAGCCAATTCTATTGCCTGCCAAGCCCCCACTTCCTTGCGCAATTCCTGAGAGAATTAGCTCATATTTAATTGGGAAATTCTCCACCCATCAATGTGAAATCCATCCATAAGCCCTCAACTAATTGCATGCACCATCTATACAACTCGAAAAATTATACAACCGATAGTACATTGTCCCTAAACTCTAATCTCAACTCGGTCTTCCTTTGAACTGACATGCATAAGTTATTTATGAGTGAATCTTTAGTTAACTGGTGTGGTACTGAGAGTGAACTAGTTCCCATCCCCACTACTAGACCTCCTACTAGTTCCTCCAACAATTAGAACTAGTTTAACTTACTATAACTTGGTTACACTGAGTTAATTAATTACAAATCAAAAGAACCTAACTTGGGCCCCTAAAATTTAGGGATCACTCTACATGGCTCTAGATAGACTTATGGAGTGAGTTTGATTTCTATATTTATGGAGACTCCAAAAGACACACATTGGAGTGTAGGAAAAAGAATTTTGAGATACATAGCACGAACTAGAGATTGTGGCATAATGTATGCAAGCACATAAAAGAAGGATTGTATTGGGTACATAGAGAGTGATTTTGCAGGCAGTTTGGATGATAGGAAGAAAACATCTGGTTCTATGTTCCATATTGGTTCATGTGTGACTTCATGGGCATCTAAGAAGCAACCCATTGTGACACTTTTGTCAACAGAAGCAGAATATGTAGCAACAACATTAGCAGCATGTCAAGCAATGTGGTTAAGAAGAGTTTTTTATGGATTCAAGCAGAAACGACAAGGATCAACAACAATATATTATGAAAACACTTTAGCCATTGCATTATCCAAGAATAGTCTGTTTCATCAGAAGAACAAGCATATTGATACTAGATATCACTTTATTAGAGAACTTGTGAGCAATGGAGAAGTTCATTCGAAGCCTTGTAAATCTAGTGTTCGATTGACTGATATATTTACTAAGTCATTAGCAAAATATGTGTTTGAGTTTCATAGAAGAAACTTGGGTGTTGTAATCCTAGCTGAGACATAGACTAGCAGGCATGTTTGAGTTGTCATGAGTCATGTCTTAGTTTAACGGTCGTAATTATGGGGGAGTGTTAAAATAAGCTAATTACTCTTGCATGAGGAGTTGGCTAAACTTCGAGAGTCAGTTAACTGAGGGTTGAGTGTTGAGTTTTGGAGTGTTGAGTCCAGTTGAGTTAAGTGATAGACGACGTTTAGTGTGTAGTTGCATGTGGTTGCATGTCAAGATATTTTAGGCAAGTCACTAGTCGAAAATGTTAAATACCATTCACTGGGTTCATTGTAATAATCAAGTTTGTGTGATCAATAGAAGAGTTGCAGCTTGTATGTTTCGGTTGAATTTTTTGTTTTAGCTTCTCTGCCTTTCCAACAATAAATGTGCTTCCCTTTAAGAGTGTGATGCAACAACATAAACCCAATTCAATTCAATTGTTTCCTAGACCTAAAGGGGTTTTGGAATTTCCTAAAGAGACTATATTACCTTAATCTCATTTTGTAAACCCAAATAAATTCATTTGTTTCCTAAACCTAAAGGGGTCTTGGAGTTTCCTAAAGAGAGTGTATTAGCTCAATCTCATTTTGTATAATTTTAAATTATGAATTTCTCATGTAAATACAAGTGACCTAGTTCTCAAAAGGGAATCTATTCGTTGGAAGTTATGTTGAAGTGTTAGTAAGGGACAAATTTGAAAATTATATTAGTTGGAGTAGCATTGGCTTCTAGAAAGTAGGACAAACATAGAATCACAAATGGGTTATTTGTTACAGCCTCCATAATGTAATATATGTCCTGAGTTAGTGGAAAATGTGGGTATAATAGATGTATCCAATGAGGAAGTAGGAACAAAGGAAAAGTACCTAACATCACTACCTAGGTAATCTAATCGCTTCTTCGATAATATGATTATGAAGTCAAAAACGCATACCACATAGTGCATAAAATACCTTAATGAATAATTAGTAGAAAGTCATGTATTTGATGTATCTGATGCATTGTTAGTATTGGATAATAAAATGTACTAGTAAACCTCTGGGTCTAAGGCCTATTGTCTTCTACATAAATTGGGTCACAACCAGGGGGATTTAAACCTGAGATCTCCCACTTTTCACACATTTCAGGTTACTTTGACCACTAGTTAAATTGCCCCTTGGGACTTTGTATATTCATTTTAGTGTAACATGTATATTATAAAAAATAATCCTAAAAACTTGTTTATAATTTTATTAATATAAACTAAATTTCAATATATCAAATTGGATTGAATCACTTGTTATTTCTATTACTCGTATATTTTTTTTATAATTAAATTAACATTATGTTTTGTTATTATTATTATTTGATATAATACTTCTAATATGCCACTACAACATTTTCTCCATATCAAATTGTACAACATCTTTAATGTAAATCACATTTATACAAAAAATTATTAATTTTTTTAGCATTTAAATAAATTCAAAATTTAAAATTCAAAAACACTGTACAATAATACCATTATTAATATGCCCTAAATCTGTTTCTTCTTGGCTAAGTGTTTGTCTTCCTTGGACTTAAGGAAACAGGTTAACCGCCCAAAACCCAGAGGCATCTGGTAGGATTGAAACCTTGCCCCCTTATGGACCACCAACGAGTTAATCGAGTGATGTGGTTTTCCTTGATTAAGGGTGATGAGTCAGCCTACATTAGCTGTTACCGGCCAAAGATGGTTGTCGTCACTTACAAAGTTATGATAAATTTTCTCACTTATAAAAGAAGAAAAATTAACCATATTTTGATAAGATTATGAGAAAAAACACCGAAATAAGGAGATGATACTGCAGTTGTGTATCAGGCTAATTTTAACAGTGTAGTGTAACTTGGGTCGATTGGATTTCAAATTCCTGTACGATCTTCTCTATAAAATCATGACGCTCATAAATAGTCCTCCGACAATAATCTTCCACTTTCAAACAAGGAGATGTTGAAATGATACCATTTGCGTGTCCAAAATCCGAATATGTGAACTAATCCATAATATGAAAGGTCGTGTAGTCAATTAAGAAATAAACATAATTTCATGCTCAACCACACCCATTCTTCATTATAATTTCTTAAGGAACACAAACATCGTGAGGTCGAGGAGCAAGGATAATTTTAGGGGCGAATGTTCGCCCTTTGGCGAAATTAAGGGGTTTTAAATTTTTAGTGGGCGAATATTTTGTATCATAGTACATTTTTACAAATCACCTCAAATAGCCCACCTTATTTTAAGGGAGAGGGTAAAAAAGGTAAATTTAGCCCTTGAAATTAGGACTTACAACCTTCCATTCGCCCATTTTCAAGAATAGGTTTTATTTAAGTGAATCCATTCGCCCATTTTCAAGAATAGGTTTTATTTAAGTGAATCCTATGGGCTAAATACCATATTTATAAAAGAGGTATGGTAAATTAATAAAAATATAAATAAATGAGAGGTATGGTAAATAAATAAAACATTTTTTATATTTATTCCATAAGTCACCTTATATACATGTAAGGGTGTAAACAAATAAAAATATAAGTAAAGTGGAGGTATAGTAAATAAATAAAACGTCTTTTTATACTTACTCAAAAGGTATGGTAAATAAATAAAAATATAAATAAACTAGACGTATCGTAAATAAATAAAACCTCTTTTTATATTTAGTCCATAACCCTCGTTCTATTTATGAAGGCTCAAGAAAGAGGTTTTATTTAAGTGAATCCTATGGTCCAAATACCATATTTGTAAAAGAGGTATGGTAAATTAATAAAAATATAAATAAACGAGAGGTATGGTAAACAAATAAAACATTTTTTTATATTTACTCCGTAAGTCACCTTATATTTACGAACACTCAAAAAATGGGTTATATTTAGGTGAAACCTATGGCCAAAATACTATGGGACAAATACCATGGACTAGATTGTTATTAATACCATGCAAAAAACCATTATTAACCCTAATATTAGAATTAATAAAAATAAAAATGGCACATGGTATTGACCCATGGTATTCACCAAAATGGCACATGGTATTGACCCATGGTATTCACCTGGAATGTAGCCTATTTAAATGGGGGAATTAAACGGGCATGTAGCCTATGCTAAGATTCACTAGGACTTTACAAAGTTTTATTATTTAGTGAAAGACTCGCGAAGATCTTACAAGATTTTATAATTGAGTAGAATATTTGCCATGCCTGGTGAGAGATTCGCCAAAAAATTATATATACATATTATATTATTGATAAAATCGCCTTCCATTTTTCCTATATACCATGGAGATTCGCCCATTTATTATATTTATAAATTTAGGGGAGGTTCTTAAAATTTTCCCTGTCGAGGAGTCATAAGACATCGAATCGAGTGATAATAAAGCATGCAAACTGGTCAAAATACCTTGTTCAACAAATATAGCTCATCAAAAATGTATCTAATCAGTACAATGTGAGTTAGCATATGCCATCGTTTGGAAAAGAAAAAACGTGCAAGGCCGGCCCAGCGGGAAGATGCTTTTACTAGTGTAAAAAGGCCTAGAGATGCTTATCTCACACATGCACAAATATACTCAAGAAAAATAAGAAGAATCTGCTTTGACAGCCTCCGCCCAATATGCCTATAGATGCTTTGACATGCTCCTTCATCACTCATGGCAGCCAGACAAAATAAAACTAGACACGCCATTAGATTCCATTAATAAATTAGATTTTGGTAGTATGACAATGGATATGACTTTCTTTTCCACTCATCAATTTTATATATATATATATGATGATGATGATGATGATGATGATGGTTAACGTCCACTGAGACCAAATTGGTCTATCGGACCTACAATTTTCTTAAATTTTACTTGTCTGGCTCCTCGTCTTTCTTGGCGAGATTGGTGTTGTAGCTTTCTTTCTTTTCTCTACGGTCTTCCAACTTCCTTTGTCTTGCATCTCCTTCAACTCTTCTGGTTCTTGGGACATTGGTGTCTTAGCTTCGCGATCTATAGTCGGAGAAGTTTGGTTTAGGAGATCTGCTTTGCTGTTAAATGAAGATTTTATATATAATATTTTATTAATAAAAAAATATAATTAATTGATTATATAGCAATATTTATGATAATTTAAAACATTGAATTGAGAATATTCGACTTCAAATATATTCGAATTTTTTTATTAAATCAACCTTATTGGAATAAGATTAAAAAAATAAAATAAAAGACAAAAATAGATAAATATATCTTCAAACTTTACTGAACCCTTCGAATAAGATAAAAAAGACAAAACAAACTAGACTGTACAATGCATTGCCATTAAACATGTTTAAAACACCAGTCAACTAAAGGAATACACACACACACACATATATATATATATATATAAGAGGGAGTTGTCTTTAGTGCGACTTTTTGGAGATTCCGGTGACGGAATCCGGCGGAAAAAATTGAGGTTAAATCTTGATTTGTATTATTTAAAATGGTTTTTTAACTGCATATTTGGATTCAGCACCCTGGAAAACCTCTAGGATGCTTTGATTGTGCAGAAATTAGCTATCAAACTTGCGATTTCAATAAATTGCAGTCGCATTTTGACCGGAAAAACCCACCGGAAAAGCTTCCAAATAGTCTCTTTAAAGACAACTCCTTAATTTAATGTGTAGTTGTACTTAAATTATGAGTTAGGTTATTAATATACAAATTGAAAATGATGTTTATTTAAAGTTAATGTTAAAGTAAATCTGACTCAATCATAGGGTTAGTTTTATATGATCATTAACTAGTAGAATGTTAATAGTTTATAAGTTGGAGGTTTTGATAACTTATGATATTTTCATGTAATGTAGCTTATTTAAAGGTATTATGACTCAATTATATCAATGAATCCATTGTATGGCATCTTTGGACAAAGAATAACAAATTTAAAGATAATTTATGGTTTCCATGTGTTATTTAATTTAGGTGTTGCTAATACGTTTTTATTTATCCCCATTTTTTGAATATTGGTATTAGAGTTGTGGGAAAAAACATTTTATGCAACATAAGTTGTGTGGTTATATATTGAATGAGGAGAGATGAGTGGAACATATCTTGGGTTGAGGTTAGTTAAGTTGTAGCAAGGAGGCATATGGATCCATGAGGATCGATGTATGGAAATGAAATATATAATTTAATCTCATCTAGCTAATTTTAAGGGAATAATAGTTAAGATAGATAGATATAATTAACTCATCATAGAGTTAATTAGATAAAATCATTAAGATCTTTATTGTTGATTGTTATGAGCTCAAGATTTCAGTAAGAGTTTCTTTTGTACTAATATTTTCATGAAGTGTATCATATTTAAAGGAATAATGACTACACTGTATTATACATTTGGGCCAAAGAATAAAAGGTTTATTATTAAGAATTAGTTTTCTTGCAAAGGTTTCTAAAATAAACTATGATGTTCATATGTCATTTTCTTTATATATTGCTATTATGTTTTTATTTATTTTTTTACATAATAGTTTTTTTTTGCTAAAGCAAGAGTCAGACCTTCTATTGACTTGTGAAAGAGAATAAGTTACATAATTTATAATAGATGATAAGATGATGTCGTTCCTCCAACAAAGGGAAGAATTAAATCAACCCTTAGTGGCCTTACAAAAAAAATGCCACGAACATACAAAAGGCGGACTCAAAGAAGGGAATAGAGAAAAAATGCCACAAACATACAAACAGGTCCAAAGAGGTTAACTCAAATCCATTGACAAGCCCTATGAATGTGGTCTGTGGATCTACCACTTCCTGAACCAATGCTAAAAGACCATATCTCTACTCGAAACAAAACTAGCCAAAAGAGAAATAAAACCAAAATCCAAAAGAACTTGGAACCTCCGACTTTCCTTTGGACCCACAAAACTACTCGACTTTCAGAAGCACTTGATCTGCTCCCTCCTGATTGGATGGTCAAAATCCATATTGCGCGGAGCAGTAGCCCGAGGAATACCCGCCCGATGAGGGCGGTATTCTCTCTCCTCCCCACGCCAAGTGTAGACAATCGAGTGGCATTACAAGCGCCTGATAAGGGTGGTAAACCGAAATCATGTTTGTCTTCGGGACCCACTAACCTACTCCACATTCTGTAGTCGTCGATCTACTCCCGCCTAATCAAACTGTCAATATGCATATCGCATGGAGCAAAAGCCCGAGAAATACCCGCGCGATGAGGGCGGTATTCTCTCTCCTTCCCTAGCCACATGTAGACAGCTGAGTGGCATCGCGTGCATTCCATAAAAACCACTTTTTGGTTTGAGGGCACCCGAAAAGGGTGGTTTAGCGAAAGTTGTTTTGACTCCCGCTACCTATTTCCTCGACCCACTAACACGCTCGACTACCTACAGCCATCGATCTACTTCCTTATGATCGAACGACCCATGCCCATATCGTGTGGAATTGTGGGTGCCCGATAAAGGTGGTAAACTAGGAGTTATTTTGCCTCCCAATGTCTTCCTTCCAAATTTTCAATCCAGCTTAATAGCCTATCGCCGCCGATCTTTTTCTTCATAAGCAAATTTCCAATGGCATGAGGACTTTCTCTAGCCGGGCTTCTAGTAGCTCCAATGCCATTACAAACTATGTTGATCTCCTGTGAGACCCTTAAGTTTCCATACTTTGTGTATCCTTCTAATATAGTCCTAATCTTCATTGACAAATGTTGATATTCCATGGCCTTGTCTGTTCTGGTATTGCTCCCTGTCTATGAGGGCCCAAGAAGAACGGACTTCTCGCATTTGGTTGTCTGCTACGTCCTCCCACCGACAACATATGTTAGTTTGTGTGAATTTGACCCCTTTATTGGCTAGCCAGTCCACAACTCTCTTGGCTTCCCTGCGTACATGCACAAACCTGAGAGTTCTTAGAATTCTTAGGTGTGATTGAATTCTGTTATAGACCTATAGAAGCCTCCAATGGCTTGAGATTTTCTCTGGTACTGAGGACTAATTCTGAGTCAGCCTCGATGATAACATTATGCATGTCGTGCTCTATGAGTATTTCCAAGCATTGCTCCATAACCATGACTTCAACCATATTATCGGTAGCTTTTCCCAGATGACTCTGAAAGATAACCTTTATGTTTCCCTCCTCATCTCTCATGACTCCACGATAACCAGCGTCTCCAAGATTACCTTTAGAGGCTCCATCTATGTTAATTTTTAAAAATCCCTATGAAGGGAGTTGCTAGAAAGCCTCTCCCTCAGAAGTATGATTTATGGTAAGATGTGGACTCTAAGGGATATGCGTCTGTAACTCCAACCTTTCCAGAATGCACGCCTCTTTGTATCTTGTATGCTTTCCTGTGGCAAATCCCCGAAGGGTGTTGATAGTCTCCTTTAGTTGTTTAAGGATTATCGTTATGATGCTATTCACTGGTCCATTTTTGTCTCTAAAAATCCTGGTGTTGCGCTCTTTCCATACATTCCAGATCAAGAACCCTGGAGTCAAAGCCTAGGCTATGTTTATTGTCTCATTGTCTGAGAAGTCTCTTCTCCAATTTTTCAGTGTAACAATGATATTATTTTCATTCCTGTTTGTCTGCTTGAATAAATTTTCAAACCATTTCCATAGTGTTGAGGTAAATGTGCAGAGATTGAGAAGATGATTTGTGGTTTCTTCCTGCTCGCCGCATAGGTGACATGTTGAGGGGCCAAAAAACCTCTCTTTTTGAGATTCTCCCACGTTAGAATCTTCTCATGTTGAACCAGCCACCTGAACATTTTAATCTTCATCCAATGTGGGTTATTCCAAAGGTCTTTCCATGTCTTGTCAATGTTTGGATAGTTAAGACCTAAAACTATTCTTTTTGCTTCTTTGAGGTTGAAGTCACCCTCATTATTTCTTCCCAATATTAATTGGTCATCTGAGGTTGAGGTCAAGATTTTCCTTTTTTCCAGAATAGCTTCCAGGGCTTTAGCTTGAGATTGCAGTGTTGTCAGCTCATTGTAATCTGGAAGTTTCCAAATTCTCCATTTTCCATTGTTCCTTGTGTGATCCCAATAGTCACTTACCCTCTTTAATCATTTGTTAGTGGTATTAGTTTGGATGTTTTCTAAATTCTCGTTGTTGAGGTTACTTTCCTACTGCCAATTGTCCTCCCAAAACCAGGCTAGATTTCCACTTCTGATCTCCCAGAAACTATGATTTTGAACTAAGGCTCTGTTCTCCCAGGCCCTGTTCCAAATTTGGGAACCTCTTACCTATTCTGTCATTCTTATGATGTTTGTTTCTTGCCAGTTCATTGCATACTTTTGTTTCCAAAGTTTTTCCCAGGGGTCTCACATTTTCTTTAGCCATCTCCACCACACTTTTGCTCCCAGAACTTTGTTTAGAATGCCTAGGTCATGTAGACCCAAACCACCATGGGATTTGGGTTTGCATAACCTATTCCAAGCCACCAGAGCCCATTTCTTTTTCTCTTCCCATTTCCCCCAAAGAAAGTCTCTTTGAATGTTTCTGATTTGTTGAATGACTCCTATTGGTGCCGGAAGGGCTGATAGCATGTAGATTGGGATGCTTTGAAGGACCGCTTTAGTGAGGACCAGTCTCCCTGCTAGGTTTAGGGCCTTGTTCTTCCACTTGCTGATATTGTCTTTCAATTTGTTTATTACAAACTCCCATGATGTACTTGTTCAGTGGTTTGTCTATGAGGGGAACTCCCAGATACTTCGAGGGCAGTGAATCTCTTTGAAAGCCCAAAATTCTGGAGAGGTTTCTCTAGATAGAAATATCAGTATTGAAAAAGAAGATCTTTGATTTTGAGAGGCTTGCCTCAATACCAGCTGCCATTGCAAACTCATACAGAATTTTCTTGAAAGCTTTGGCTTCCTTGTCTGTGGGTATGCCTTGCAGCATAGTATTATCCACAAATTGTTGGTGTGTCACAGTGTCTCCATCTCGAGTGAGTTTTAGTCCTTATATTCTTCCTTCCTCCTTGGCAGCCATGATCGCTCTGCCTAACCCTTCCATCATGAGGATGAAGAGGGATGGGGAAAGAGGATCGCCTTGTATGAGACCTCTTGTGGGCTTAAAGGCTATGGAAGGAGAGCCATTGAGAAGAATTGAACAACTAGCAGTGGTGATGAGAGCCATGACCCACCTGATCCAATTATGGTCAAAGCCATATGCTTTTAGAAGATCTCTTATGTAGGCCCATCATAGTTTGTCATAATCTTTCGCTATGTCTAGCTGAATTATCATCCCCGCTTTCTTGTTGATTTTGAGGGAATGTACCACTTCATGAGCTTGAATTATATTATTGAGAATTTGTCTCCCTTCCACATAACCTGTATGCTCCTCTGACACCAGAGTTAGGAGGAGGGTCTTAAGTCTGTTGGCAATGACTTTGGAAATTATTTTGTACACCACATTATATAATGCTATGGGTTTGAACTTGTCAAGAGAGGCGGCTTTTTCTTATTTGGGGATTAAGGCAATGAAGGATTCATTGAGCGCCCTCAAAACTGATTTAGAGTTTCTCGAGTCCTCCACTAACTCCAGAGTATCTTGTTTGACTATCTTCCAACATATTTTGAAGAAGTCCACATTGAAACCATCTGGACCTGGAGCTTTCCCATTATGCATCTCTTTGATAACTTCCTCGACCTCTTCCTCCATTACTGGTATGTTGAGATTATAATTGTCTCCCCTAGAAACCATTTTAGGATTATACTGAGTAAATCTTCTCGAGAATTGGGATCTGTCTATTATGGTTTCCTCAGAAATGCTCTGAAAATGTTGGACTAGTACATCCTCCATTTCCTCATGAGTATTCTTTTCTATCCCTTGAGGATATGTGAGTTTTAAAATCCTATTGTTATTTCTATGTGCTATGGTGGATTTGTGAAAGAATTTTGTGTTTCTCTCCCCTTCCTTAATCCATTGTACTCTAGATTTCTGTCTCTGGAATATTTCCTCTTGTAGAAACCTGTTGTCCCATTCATGCTGAAGCGAGTTTGCTAGCTTTTTTCTTTCCTCTGTAAAGCCTTCTATGATGAGAATTTGGTTTATTTCCTATAATTTCCTTGCCACTTCTCCTTTAGCTTTGAAAATGTTTCCAAACTCATTTTTATTCTATTCTTTGAGTCTTCCTTTGATGTGCTTGAGCCTGAGATGTAGAAGGAACATCTTCGTGCCTTGAAAGTGAAGCTCTTCTTTCCACAATTTTTCAATGTTTGTGAGGAAATCAGAGTGAGTGAGCCAAACATTCTCAAACCTGAAGGGTCTATTTCTTGGTTTGCCAGTTAAGGAAGCTTCCAGTTGGATGGGCCAGTGGTCTGAACCTCCAAAAGGTAGGATGAACGCTACCAGGCTGCGTCCAGTGAGCATAAGTTCTTCTGAGATTATGAATCTATCTAATCTTGAGGCTACTTGGGTAGAACCCCCTCTTTTATTATTCCAAGTGAAAATGCCATTGCTTGTGTCCATATCCACTAGTTTCATATTGGTGAGGAAGTTCTGGAAGGAAACTAAATCTCTACCAAGTATTCTGGTTCCCCCCTTTTTTTTCTGTTAGGGATCTGATCATATTAAAATCTCCCCCCAGAATCCAGGGTAATGCTGGATGTCTTTTTTTCATTTCCTCCAGAGAGGTGAGGAGCCTGAATTTATCTTCCAGTGGTTGAGGGCCATAGACATTGGTGATCATATAACACTCCCTGTCACCCACAGGTTGCATAATCAAAGAAAGGTGGTGCCTGGACGCCTCCGCATCAAGAATACCAAATTTCTGAGGATTCCATAGAGTGAGAATACCTCCAGCTGATTTAGTTTCTTTGACCTCAAGATACTCATATTTATCTAACCATTTCCTATGCTTTTCTCTCTTCTCTACAGAGCATTTTGTTTCATGTATGAACACTATGTCCGGTTTTCCTCTTTGATTCTATTACTTAGATTTCTTTATTTCCTTCTGCTCCCTAGTCCTCTAATGTTCCAGGTTGTGAGCTTCATTAAGGGGCATTTGTGAAGGAGAAACAGGAGGGATATTTCATCCTGCCTGAGTTAATCATGAGTTTTCCACATTCTAGTAGCAATTCTTTCTGTCTCTTTCTTCCTCTTTTCTTGCCTGGGTTTTTAGACGATTTTCCTATTGTTAATCCCATTGAGGTAACCCCTCTGTTTTCTTGATTGTCTTGTCCTCTTTTGACTCCTAGGGCTTTAGGATGTGCCCTGTTAAGGAATAGCTGTTGCACTCTTTCAACTTCCTCATGTGGTAGAGAGTTAATTCCTTTGTTGTCTCCTTGTTCTAGAAATTTTTCTAGTTCAAGGTTCTCCCTCTCAAGGATCTCTTGTAAGTCTTGGTCCTCTGTACCACTTTCACTTTGGGTGATATCATGGTCCCTTTCTATTTCCATGGTGCTCAATGGGTCTATTGCGTGTTCATTCTATTCCTGAATTATCTCTATGCTAGTCTTGTTTCCTTTCCGCCTTTTTTTCTTGGTCCTGTAGTTTCATTTGAGTTCCCTCCTCTTCTTCTACTTCTTCTGAGATCTCAAAATTGTTGTGACTTCTTGCCTTGCTTGCACTAGGGTTATTTTGAGTCTTCTTTCCCCCTCCTTTACCTTTTCCTCCCACTTTAATAAAACCTGTGAGGTCTTCCCCTTTGTTGGTTTTCTGGTGTTCCTCCCTTTTATTAAGAGGGAAGTCTCTAAGTAGGTGTCCATGTTCATGACATTTGTGACATCTGAATGGTATGTGTTGATAGTCAACTACGTGAACCCATTCATCATCATAGACTTCTAGGATGACTTCATCTGGGAGTGCTCCTAATAAGTCCATCTCAACACATATGTGGGCAAAGGAGGTATACTTTCCTCGGAGAGTTGCCTCTGATATCTTTGAAAAATGACCTAATTTGTTACCTATAGCTTTTAAATATTCTGCATAATCTAAAGGTAAGGAGTATAGTCTAATCCATACCGAAACCGATGTGAATGTTTCTCACTCCGGAGCAAAGTTCATTGTCCAAGGTCGCATATAGTTACCAGAAGCCGCATAGAAGTATGGCCCTCCTTCAAAAATTATGTCCCTGTCTTTCAAGTTCATGAATACCACAGTAAAAAAACCTTTAGATCCAAGATGTATATTTAACTCTCCGTTTGGTTTCCAGGTGTATTTTATCCAAGTGTACAGAGCTTTTTCTGTCGACCAGATTCCCATAAACTCGCATATTATCGCATAGTTTGTCATATGATCCCTATGCTCTTGCAGAGCTGGATCATTTAGGATTACCCGTGGTTTAATGTTGTACTTTGGTTTGCAGGGCCCCATCTTAGCACTATTCTCGGATCCCTGACCTCTGTCTTCTCCTTTCTCCTCTTGTCGGATTTTCTCATGGGTCCCTTCCTCTTCTTGGGGTTTGCTACCTTTCACCTTCTAGGTGTCAGAAAATTTTGTCTTGTTCTCCAAGGAGTTTTGAGGCTTGCTTCTATTCATTGCTCTTCCTCTGTTTGAAACCACATTACCGTAGGAGGGACTGGATCTCCCTCCTCCTTGCTCTTCCATGGTTACCAGCTTATTTCCTTCGCTTCCTGTGTTGAACCCTAGATTTCCTTCTTCTCTTCGTCTAGCATCCTTCCTTTTTTTTTTTTTACATAATAGTTACAAACACATTGAGAACAAATTAAAAATAATCCAAAATAAATTTACCATTTCCAATTTTTTGATTTTTTTTAATCTTAGAGTCCAGATTTTATATCTTAATTTTTTTTTTTTGTTATATATATATATATATATATATATATATATAGTATGAAAAAAAAGATATATTCATTCTAAAAATGTACATAAACTTCATGTTGCAGCATCATATACAACAACATATATCAGCATATCAGAATCTGATACAAGTCCCTTAGACTCGACATTCATACATACTGTCATCATTTTTAGTTATCCTGTCTATATGCATAGATTCTAATTATATTTACATAATATTCAAAATGTATAAATGCCAATTAGTCCCTGTTCATCATGCAAATTCTGTAATAAGCAATATATTATGAGAAATACAAAAACAGTGATATCGATAGATAGAGAGAAAAAACTAGTGATAAATCATCACTGGAAGAAAACTTGGAAATCATGGAGAAGGTGAATTTATCCTTGCAGTGACAGTACCCTGACATCCATTCAAGAGTCCCCCATCTTGACCTCAATATGCATCCCATCCAGCTTGTCATGTAGTCCTTGCTTTGAAAGCCCATCCACTACTTGATTGTATTCTCTACCAATGTGTTGAATCATAGAGTGATTCTGAGAATTCCAGAGATATCTGGTTTGTTGTACCCAACCTTGTAGAGTGGGTTAGTATATATTTTCATGTCCCCTAACATAATCAATGATAATCTTGGAATCTACATATATGTGGATTTTAGGAATGTTCAGAAAATTTGTGAACTAGAGTAATTGTTGAAAATAGCAACAAGAAATGCTAAAAAATAGAAATGCTAAAAATAGTATTTCTATAAATAGCATTCAGGATATACTCCTACTCTGTTGGAAATAGCAAAAAATAGAAATGCTAAAAATAACATTGTATAAATAGCATTTCAGGATATCTTTCAATTTTGATTTGTCCTTGCATCAAAATTAAGAATTAAAATTCGAATTTAGTCTCACTAGCTATTTGAAAAATAATTAATTAATTCATCTTGAGTTAATTAGTTGGAGAAAATCAAACATGAAGTCTTGTGAAGACATGCAACAAATTTCCCTTTGATCGAGGAAGTTATCCCTTAATTAAGGAGATAAGGATGAGTTGTATTTGAGTTGTAATTAGTTAGCTCAGTTAACTGAGTTAAGCCCAATTAAATTAGTTCCAAACAGTTGGAGGAAATAATTATGAGTTCAGTAAGTTAATGCATGCATGCATGCAACTAGTGTTCTCCAGATAACCGAATATTCTCTCATAAATAACCAATGCATGTTAGTTCAGAGAAAGACCCAGTTGAGATTAAAGACAGGGACATTGTACTATCAGTTGGAGGAATTTTCCTATAAAGGAAACTCATCCATGCAGAAGGAATTATCTCCTTCAGGATTGCGCAATTATTTCAGAGGTTAGTGAGCAGAGTGTGAGGTAATTCACACAGGTGGAAGATTGGACCTCAGGAGAAACTGCGCAAGGAAATAAGAGGCTTGGAGGATTGGAGGAAGGCATATGTTGGGTCTATTCAGTTTGTGAGCTGTATTGAGGGATTGTACTCAGAGTTGGATAGCTTGTGAGCTAAAGCTTTGTGTAATCTGGACATATTTTCGCTTCTACGATAATACAAAGGTCGGGGTTTTTAGTTGAGGCTTTCCCCAAAGAATTCTTTTGTTTTCATGTGTGATTGATTTCTCATTCTCTGTTATATGTGTTTTATTCGATCTTACTCAAAATCGATTAAGATTTCGCAATTTTTTTTGTAGAAGTAGATCAAGTATTTTGCTTTAGTATATTTCATTATCAAGTGATCTACAGTGGAAATTTTCACATGGTATCAGAGCTATTTGATCCATAGAGAAATTTCTACATGGTATCGGAGCTAGGTTTATCGGAGCAGTCAACAATATACGAAGAAGAGAATTCGAAGTAAAAAAAAAGTTGGACTGCGATTTTTCAGAGGAGATCTGAAAATTTTTGTAGAAATTTTTCAGAAACAAATAGAAGATCTGGATTCTTTGTGGAAAAATACCTAAATTCAAAAAAAAATCGGATGAATCGGAGTTCAGATGAGGGCGATATCGCTGATTTAAAATCATCTCTTTTTCGAGAAAATTTTGTGACCGAAGGAAAGATGAAACAGATTGGTGTGCTAGCCAAGAACCTGTATGCACTTCAGGTACAAGATGCATGCAAAGCCTTGATGAGCAAGGCAAAGGTTAGATACTTGGTGGTTAAAAGGGAGAGTAAATTAACTCTCAACATGTAGGTCCAGAAGAAGTCTCAAACAATTGTGGAGGAGTCACAATTGGAGATGCCGAGAGGAGATCGAGTGGAGGCATCTAGTCATGCAGAGACCTCCAGTAGGGGGAAATTTTGAGCCAAGTCGGTAGAGGGATCACATGTAGCCATATCTCCAGGTGCAAGGTGGGGCAATGTGAAGTGATAGTCCTAAGAAGGCTGAAATAGGGGCAGGATCTTTGAGGTACCCAACCTCTTTGATTAGACCTTGCTACGGGAGCCCCGACGTGGAGTAGTAGGACTGTCTCAGTGGGTAGAGATGGATGCAGATGGATCGGAAGAGAGAGCTACAATGCAGGAGTCCTAAGACAACGCAAAGCTAGTAGGTTGCAGCAATGCGAGAGGCACATGTGTTTTTCTCCAGTGTAGGATGGTACAAAGAGGTGTGCAAAGGTGCGAGATGCATGGAGTTGTTGTAGTAGCACAAAGGTCAAAGAGGGAGCACTTGTCAGTGGCAGAGGGAGCTTCAGCATCAGAGGTCGTTTCTAGCCCAACAGGGAGGTCAGTTGGGAGATCAGTTACTTACTTCTCAGTAACTGAGTTGCAGTGCAGCGTTGGGCAGCACAATGCAACATGATGAGAGGAGGTGAAGTGCAGATGAATGTTGGAAGATAGTACCAGTGGCAGCATGGATGCAGCAGGAGGAATCAATGTGATTGATACATTCATAGATCAAAGTGACAGAGGCTAGAGTAGTGATATACTGAAGAGCACAGAGATGCAGAGTTTTTAATCGACATAGGCAATGGCCGTCAAAGACTTTGATGATAGAGGCATCATTCTCATTTAGGTTGGATATTTTTTGTGTTTCTAGAGTTGCTGGAGCAACAACACTTCAGAGAAGTGTTGCATGTATAACATTCCAAAGGTTTAGGAGTCGGTTCAAGTTAAATGCCTTTCTTGTTGAAAGGGAGTGTTGAAAATAGCAACAAGAAATGCTAAAAATAGAAATGATAAAAATAACATTGATATAAATAGCATTTCATGATATACTCCAACTCTGTTGTAAATAGAAAAAAATAGAAATGCTAAAAATATCATTGCTATAAATAGCATTTCAGGATATATTCCAATTTTGATTTGTCGTTGAATCAAAATTGAGAATTAAAATTCGAATTTAGTCTCACTAGTTGTTTGAAAAATAAATAATTAATTCATCTTGAGTTAATTAGTTGGAGAAAATCAAACATGAAGTCTTTGTGAAGACATGCAACAGTTATACCTTTGATTGGGGAAGTTATCCCTTAATTAAGGAGATAAGGATGAGTTGTATTTGAGTTGTAGTTAGTTAGCTCAGTTAACTGAATTATGTACAGTTAAAGTAGTTCTAAACAGTTGGAGGAACTAATTGTGAGTTGAGTCAGTTAATGCATGCATGCATGCAACTAGTGTTCTCCAGATAACTGAATATTCTCTCATAAATAACCAATGCATGTCAGTTCATAGAAAGACCCAGTTGAGATTAAAGATAGGGGAATTGTACTATTAGTTGGAGGAATTTTCCTATAAAGGAAACTCATCCATGCAGAAGGAATTATCTCCTTCAGGATTGCGCAGTTATTTCAGAGGTTAGTGAGTAGTGTGTGAGGTAATTCACGCAAGTGGAATATTGGACCCCAAGAGAAACTGCGCAAGGAAATAGGAGGATTGTACTGAGAAATGGATAGCTTGTGAGCTAAAGCTTTGTGTAATCCGAACATATTTCCACTTGTATGATAATACAATGATCGAGGTTTTTAGCTGAGTCTTTCCCCAGAGTATTCTTTTGTGTTCATGTGTGATTGATTTCTCATTCATTGTTATATGTGTTCTATTTGATCTTGCTAAAAAGCGATTAAGCTTCCGCAAGTTTGTTTGTAGAAGTAGATCAAATATTTTGCTTTAGTATATTGCATTATCAGGTGATCTACAATGGAAATTTATACATGGTACCAGGGCTAGCTGATCCATAGAGAAATTACAACATGGTATCGGAGCTAGGTTTATCGGAGCAAAGTTTATCAGAGCAGTGAACAGTATACAAAGAAGAGATTTCGAAGTAAAAATAAATAAATAAATAAATAAATAAAATTGGCCGCAAGTTTTCAGAGAAGATCTAAAAAATTTTGTGCAAATTTTTTAGAAACAAATAGCAGATCTGGATTCCATGCAGAAAAATACCCAAATTCAAAAAAAATCGCCTGAATCGGAGTTTGGATGAGGGAGATATCGTTGATTTAAAATCAACTCTCTTTCCACAAAATTTCGTGATGGGGAAAAGATGAAACAAATTGGTGTCCTAGCTAAGAACCTATATGCACTTGAGGTACAAGATGCATGCAAAGCCTTGAGGAGCAAGGTAAAGGTTAGATACTTGGTGGTTGAGAGGGGGAGTGAATTACCTTTCAACATGCAGTGCCAGAAGAAGTCTCAGATAATTGTGGAGGAGCCACAATTGGAGATGTCAAAAGGAGATCAAGTGGAGGCATCCACTCATGCAAAGACCTCTAGTAGGGGGAATTTCGAGCCAAGTGGGAAGAGGGATCACATGCAGCCATACCTCCAGGTGTGAGGTGGGGCGATGTGAAGTAATAGTCCCAAGAAGGCTGAAATAGGGGCAGGATCTTTAAGGTATGCAACCTGTTTGATTAGACCTTGCTACAAGAGCCCTGAAGAGGAGTAGCAGGACTGGCTGAGTGGGTAGAGGTGGATGCGGTTATAGCGGAAGAGAAAGCTACAGTGTAGGAGTCTGAACACAACGCAGTGCTATCAAGCTGCAACAATGCGAGTGGCACAGGAGTTTTCACTAGTGCAAGATGGCACAAAGAGGTGTGTAACGATGCGAGATGCAGGGAGTTGTTGCAGTAGCACAGAGGTAAAAGAGGGAACACTTGTCAGCAACAGAGGGAGCTTCAACATCAGAGGGTGTTTCTAGCCCAACAGGGAGGTCAATTGGGACATCAGTTAATTACTTGTCAGTAACTGAGTTGCATTGCACAATTGGGCAACATGATGCAACATGATGAGAGGAGGTACAGTGCGGATGCATGCTGGGAGATAGGACCAACGACAACATATATCCAACAGGAGGAATCAGTGTGATTGATGTAGTTAGAGATCAAAGTGACAGAGGCTAGAGCAATGAAATACTGAAGAGCACAAAGGTGCAGTGTTTTCAGTTGACAGAGGCAATGGCAGTGAGAGACTTTGATGATAGAGGCATCATTTTGATTCAGGTTGGATATTTTTTGTGTTTCTAGAGTTGATGGAGCAACACTTGAGAGAAGTGTTGCATGCCGAACATTCCAAAGGTTCAAGATTGGGTTCGAGTTGAATGTCTTTCTTCTTGAGAGGGAGTGTTGAAAATAACAACAAGAAATGCTAAAAATAGCATTTCTATAAATAGCATTTTAGGATATACTCCAAGTGTGTTGGAAATAAAAAAAAAAATAGAAATGCTAAAAATAGCATTGCTATAAATAGCATTTCAGAATATATTCCAATTTTGATTTGTTGTTGAATCAAAATTGAGAATTAAAATTTGAATTTAGTCTCACTAGCTGTTTGAAAAAAATTAATTAATTCATCTTAAGTTAATTAGTTGGAGAAAATCAAACATGAAGTCTTTGTGAAGACATGCAACAGTTATACCTTTGATTGAGGAAGTTATCCCTTGATTAAGGAGATAAGGATGAGTTGTATTTGATTTGTAATTAGTTAGCTCAATTAACTGAGTTAAGTGCAGTTAAATTAGTTCCAAATAGTTGGAGGAAGTAATTGTGAGTTCAGTTAGTTAATGCATGCATGCATGCAACTAGTGTTCTCCAGATAATTGAATATTCTCTCATAAATAATCAATGCATGTCAGTTTAGAGAAAGACCCACTTGAGATTAAAGATAGGGACATTGTACTATCAGTTGGAGGAATTTTCCTATAAAGGAAACTCATCCATGCAGAAGGAGTTATCTCCTTCAGGATTGCGCAGTTATTTCAGAGGTTGGTGAGTAGTGTGTGAGGTAATTCACACAGGTGGAAGATTGGACCCCAGGAGAAACTGCGCAAGGAAATAGGAAGCTTGGAGGATTTGAGGAAGGCATAGGTTGTGTATATTCAGTCTGTGAGCTGTATTGAGGGATTGTATTGAGAGTTGGATAGCTTGTGAGCTAAATCTTTGTGTAATCCAGACATAGTTCCACTTCTATGATAATACAGAGATCGGGGTTTTTAGCTAAGGGTTTCCCCAAAGTATTCTTCTGTGTTCATGTGTGATTGATTTCTCATTCTCTGTTATATGTGTTCTATTTGATCTTGCTCAAAATCGATTAAGCTTCCACAAGTTTCTTTGTAGAAGTAGATCAAGTATTTTGCTTTTGTATATTGCATTATCAGGAGATCTACAATGGAAAATTCTACATGGTATCAGAGCTAGCTGATCCATAGAGAAATTTCTATATGGTATCCGAGTTGGGTTTATCGGTGCAAAGTTTATCGAACTAGCGAACAATATACGAAGAAGAGAATTCGATGTAAAAAAAAATAATTGGGCCGCAGGATTTCAGAGAAGATCTGAAAATTATTCTGCAAAATTTTTAGAGACAAATAACAGATCTAGATTCCTTGCGGAAAAAGACCCAAATTCAAAAAAAAAAATAGTTGAATTGGGGTTCGGATGAGGGAGATATCGTCGATTTAAAATCAATACTTTTTCCAGAAAATTCCATGACAGCGGGAAATATGAAATAGATTGGTGTGCTAGCCAAGAACCTGTATTTGCTTGAGGTAAATATGCATGCAAAGTGTTGATGAGCAAGGAAAAGGTCAGATACTTGGTTGTTGAGAGGGAGAGTAAATTACCTCTCAACATGCAACGCCAGAAGAACTCTCAAACAATTGTGGAGGAGCCACAATTAGACATGCCAAGAGGAGATCGAGTGGAGGCATCCACTCATGCAAAGACCTCCAGTAGGGGGAAATTTCGAGCCAAGTGGGTAGAGGGATCACATGCAGTCATACCTCCATGTGTGAGGTGGGGCGATGTGAAGTGATAGTCCCAATAAGGCTGAAATAGGGGCAGGATCTTTGAGGTACCCAACCTCTTTGATTAGACCTTGCTACGGGAGACCCGAAGACGAGTAGCAAGACTAGCTAAGTGGGCAGAGATGGATGTGGATGGAGCGGAAGAGAGAGGTAGAGTGCAGGGGTCCCAAGAGAGCGTAGAGCTAGTAGGTTGCAGCAATGCGAGAGGCACATGAGTTTTTCACCAATGCAGGATGGCACAGAGAGGTGTGCAACAGTGTGAGATGCATGGAGTTGTTGTAGTAGTGCAAAGGTCAGAGAGGGAGCACTTATCAGCGGCAGAGGGAGCTTCAACATCAGAGGGTGTTTCTTTCCCAACAAGGAGGTTAGTTGGGAGATAGGACCATTGGCAGCACGGATGCAGCAGGAGGAATCCCTGTGATTGATGTAGTCAGAGATCAAAGTGATAGGGGCTAGAGCAGTAAGACACTGAAGAGCACAGAGGTGCAGAGTTTTCAATCGACAAAGGGAATGGAAGTCAGAGACTTTGATGATAGAGGCATCATTTTGATTCAGGTTGGATATTTTTTGTGTTTCTAGAGTTTTTGGAGCAACAACACTTGAGAGAAGTGTTGCATGAAGAACATTCCAAAGGTTCAGGATCATGTTCGAGTTGAATTCCTATCTTGTTGAGAGGGAGTGTTGAAAATAGCAACAAGAAATGCTAAAAATATCATTTCTATAAATAAAATTTCAGGATATACTCGAACTCTGTTGGAAATGGCAAAAAATAGAAATGCTAAAAATAACATTGCTATAAGTAACATTTTAGGATATATTCCAATTTTTATTTGTCCTCGGAATAAAAATTGAGAATTAAGATTCGAATTTAGTCTCACTAGATGTTTGAAAAATAATTAATCAATTCGTCTTGAGTTAATCAGTTGGAGAAAATCAAACTTAAAGTCTTTGTGAAGACATGCAACATTTATCCCTTTGATTGAGGAAGTTATCCCTTAATTAAGGAGATAAAGATGAGTTGTAATTAGTTAGCTCAGTTAACTGAGTTAGGTCCAGTTAAATTAGTTCCAAACAGTTGGAGGAACTAATTGTGAGTTCAGTCAGTTAATGCATGCATGCATGCACAACTAGTGTTCTCTAGATAACTGAATATTCTCTCATAAATAACCAATGCATGTCAGTTTAGAGAAAGACCTAGTTGAGATTAAAAACAAGGGACATTGTATTATCAGTTGAAGGAATTTTCCTATAAAAGAAACTCATCCATGCAGAAGGAATTATCTGCTTCAGGATTGCATAGTTATTTCAGAGGTTAGTGAGCAGAGCGTGAGGTAATTCACACAGGTGGAAGATTGGACGCTAGGAGAAACTGCGCAAGGAAATATGAGGCTTGGAGGATTGGGGGAAGGCATATGTTGTGCCTATTCAGTGTGTGAGCTATATTGAGGGATTGTACTGAGAGCTGGATAGCTTGTGAGCTAAGTCTTTGTGTAATCCGAATATATTTCCACTTGTATGATAATACAGAGATCGGGGTTTTTAGCTGAGGCTTTCCACAGAGTATTCTTCTATGTTCATGTGTGATTGATTTCTCATTCTCTGTTATATGTGTTCTATTTGATCTTGCTCAAAATCGATTAAGCTTCTGCAAGTTTGTTTGTAGAAGTAGATCAAGTATTTGCTTTTGTATATTGCATTATCAGGTGATCTACAGTGGAAATTTCTACAGTAATCCCCATATAGCCATGTCTTTTTCCCTTGCGTTTGTGTCGTTTCTAGCACCCCAATGAACCCAAAATGCCTGATTAGGTGAATGAAGGATCAAGAAACCACATATGCATCTACTTCTTTTAGATGCACCATCAAAGAAACCAGCAGGATATTCAATCTTGGGACAAGATTGTTTTTGTTTATTTTTACTTTTGCCCTTTCAAGATTGTAAACCAATAGAGTGTGTATCTCTGATGCGCTCCAACACTTGTGCAACACTTTCTCTGAAATTTTTAAAGATAATGTTATTCCTCCACCTCCAAATCTCCCAAAAGCGAATAGGAGGGATATAGCGCCAAGTAATATTATGTTGGCTCCACCATTTGAGGCAGTTAGTAATACAAGTAAATTGTGTGTATTGAAAGCCAAATTCACCAGCAATTTTATGCCAAATCTGAGAGGCCACTAAGCATGTTATGAATAGGTGGAGGTTGTTTTCGGCATTCTTACAAAGCACACATATCCCTGGACCAAACCATTTTCTCTTTTGGAGGTTTTCCCATCTTAAATTTTTGTTTTTCTAGACTAACCAAAGGAAAAATGTGATCTTAATGGGAATATTTGTTTTACAATATTTAAATAACTATCATACCTCTATTTTTTGTAACTCCTGACAACACAGAGTATGATATGTATCTGCCACCATGACATTTGCACACTTCATTTTACTTTTCCAGATGATCATATCTCTTTTCGCATCTCTATAGATTCCAGCAAGTTGTAGGTGTGCTCGAAGCCTATCCCATTCATGTGCTTCCTGTCCATTCAATCCTAACTCCCTAAACTGTTCTTAGATGGGGCATCTGTCATGCCATGCCATTATAACTTGCTTCCAGAAGAATATGCCTTGGTTGTTTAAACCATATATGAGACAAACAGGAAGCCTGGAAGCATCTTCAAGACATAGAATTCTATCTTGTCTGATAACAATGTGGTCACTAGTATCCATTTTCTAGGCGAGAAGCAAAAGAAAGCAGTGTCAAACTTTTGTAAAACCGAGCCATATAGCAGAGCCCGATTTATTGTCAATACTTCCCCTATGCAACCACATAGGAAAATCTTGATCCTTCAAATATTTGTAACTAATAATCATGCCCGATGTGCCATCCCCAAATATCCCTAGCCATAATGATTTAAGTGATGCATAGCTGAATCTTCTCAGATTCAAAATTCCCCAGCATCCCACACACTTCGGCATGGTAATATGTTCCAGTTTGGTAAGATGGAATTTTTTCTTGTTTTTCATACTAGACCAAATGAAATTTGCTATGATGCCATTGAGTTTTTTTATGATGGTGAGTGGCAAATGATGCCATTGAGGAAATGGCCCTCAGCCACAGCCTTTTTAATGTGGAAGCTCAACCCATCCATAGCCAGAATGAATAATAGTGGGGATAGTGAGCATCCATGTCGAAGTCCCCTCACAGCCTTGAAGAAAGTCATAGGACATCCATTAATGACCACAACATATTATACATTAGAGACACAGGCCATAATCCATTCGGCTGCACTGGTTTATATACCAACTTTGTGCAGAACCAATCTCAGATAGCTTCAATCCAGACAATCAAAATCTTTTTTTAGATACACTTTCATGATAGCCGCAATTTGTTTTTTGTGAATAAAGTGTAGACATTCCTAGGAAATCGCCACAACATCTTGGATCTATCGATTTTACAGAAAATCGAACTGCTGTGGGGAAATAAACTTAAAGAGGGAGTGCCTCATTTAGTTTGCAATAGTTATAGAGATAATATTGTAAATGAGATTACAGAGAGAAATCAGATAGAAATCCAAAAAGGTGTGGGACTGAGGTTTCTTCAGAATCAACATGATGTAAGTGGAATTCAAGTGAGAATGTATAAAGCCATGATCCCATGATCCCTTGACCATATCAGCAAGGTCATGTTTAAAAAGATCAAAAAAATGTGTGAAGAGCGCCATTGTCCATCCGTCAAGGTCGGGACTCTTATCTCCTTTGAAATATTTGAGGACCCCCAGGATTTCCTTAGTCGAAACAGGATGAAAGAGTGCCTGATTTTCATCCTCATCAAACATGGTGGGAAAATGTTCGACCCCCCAGATTTGATCCTCCGGGCTGACCAAAATCCTTTGACTGTACGCTTGCTGAAAGTGGGAAACAACCGTGCGACTGATGTCTTGTTGTGACTGAAGCTTAGTACCATTTGAATAAAAAATCTCCCAAATGGAATTTATCCTTCGTCTGTAATTTGAATATCTATGAAAAAATTTGGTATTTCAGTCACCTTCTCGAGTCCAAATTGCTCTTCTCTTTAAATTCCATGTAATCTCTTTAATGTGGATCATCTTTTTTCTTTGTATTTCCAGAGCATGTATGCGGCTTCGAATATCATCAAATAGAAAATGCTCAAATAAATGAGGACAAATATGCAAGAGTTCTTTAGTAATAGCAGCAAGATCTCTGTTCATATTCTTTCTTTTCCTTTTATCCCCTAACTTAATTTTATGGTTGTTAACCATGCTTTTAGGGATGATGTTAACATGATAACATTCTTCTTTTTTAATTTTTAAGAAGGATATTTTTTCATTAGAAATATTTGACGCGACATTTTTTCTGATTAGGAAATGGAATGGACTTTCAAAGAAAATTCATAATTTTCATAATTTTTTTCTTTCTTTGATTTAATGATGTTTAGTTTGAGATAGATTTTTTATTATTACACTTGCCAAGTAATATGAAATTAAAAGAGTAAACGAAATTATGTAATATGAAATTAAAAGAGTAAAGTAAATTAAATATTATAAAGAGATGATTAATTTAAATTTTAAAAATTGAAATTATTTGTTTATTGTAAAGGGAAAAATGAATATTCTTAAAATAAGAAGTTTTTTTTTTAATTATATAGTAAAATTAAGAATTAGATAATTTCTAAATTGTTTTGAGAATAATGAGTTTATCAAATTTATAATACTAAAAAAATTGAAAAATAAAAATAAAAAAAATACTTTCACATAAATGTTTGTTGCACAAGTAACTTTCTTTACATTTGAGTGAAATTATAATAATTTTAGAAATTTTTTTCCAAATAATATGTTACTGTGTTAGTAATTATTAATTATTATCCCCATTTAAAAATATCAATACATGGACTTTCTACCTTTATATATAAACATTCCTCATATCAACCTCCATACAAATTTATCACAATGTAAATTCCTTCTTAGCAAACAAACAAACAACAATTTTACTTATTATATCCCCTTTAAATAAATCCCTTCTTTACACAACAAAAATAAATAAAAATATGAATTTAACCTATAGTATCCCTATGATAACTAGGGATTTAGAATGCAAATATTGGAGGCATTCACTCCCCTATGACGACGGTAAGAGAACTTTTTAGGGTATTCGTTGTTCATCGTAGTTGTTAATGTTTTAATGATCAATGCAATTGGAGAATCTAGGTCCATTATGAAGAAAGATCGTTTTATTTAAGTGGTACCAAAATTCTAGATTCAGAAACCCCTTCGTACGTGTGTATCCTCACATTTATCTTACGAGAAGAGTCCTTAGATCCTAATGTTTGAAATTCAAAACTGAAGTTGAATTTGAATAACCTTTGTCGAATAGTGGGAAAACATTGTCAAATTTGTGGGAAAGAAGGTGGTTCTGCATTAAATTATTTTTTAGGGATTGAGTTTGGTTGGGAAAGAATGTTAATATGTAAATGTAAGTTTGGTTGGGAAAGAATGTTAATATGTAAATGTAAAAAGAGTGTACAAAACCTTTCAAATTTTAGTAATTATTTTGAAAAATATATAAATATTTTAGTGTAATTATATTTTTTATTTTCTTAATATGTCATATAGTCTATATTTTTTTTTAGAATATTAAAAAATATTTTTAATTTTAAACTTGATAAATATATTTAAAAATATTTTAATAAATGTTTTTTTTTTTTATATTTTAAATAAAAAAATTAATTAAATTGATTTTTATGTCTTTTTTAATCCATATATTTTTCATAAAGAGTGAGGGTGGTTTATAACCATTTTCCCTTTAATATATTTGAAAATATTTTAATAAAAGAATTTCTAATACATATTTTAAATAAAAAGACTAATTAAATTAATTTTATATGTCTTTTCTAATCCATACATTCTTTAACAGATTGACAATGAGGGTGCTTCATAATCATTTTCCCTTTAATATATTTGAAAATATTTTAATAAACATTTTTCTAATACATATTTTAAATAAAAAGACTAATTAAATTAATTTTATATGTCTTTTCTAATCCATACATTCTTTCACAAATTCACAGTGAGGGTGGTTCCTAACAATTTTCCCTTTAGGGGCTTGTTATTCTTTCTATCCTTGTACCTTCACTTCTTCCCCTCAATCTATTTCTAGTTTCTTCATCTTCTAAAATTTGATTAATATATCACCTCATTAGACTATTTACACTTGACAAAATTGGAAAGTCATCCAACCTTTAAATTTTTAAAAAATAGCACATTTTGCAATTTCCTACCTTTACTATGTATACCCTTTTTTTTAATAAATACTTATTTTATATCTCATTCTTAATACAATACAACTCCAATATCTAAAATCTATTAATTTTTATTTTTATAAAATACACTCTCATAATTATATCCCATCCATATGGTATCTAAAATATATTAATTTTACTTTTCATAAAATCAACTCTCATAATTGTATATCATCCATTAACCTATGGGATAAAAAATACAATATTCTCAAACTATTTATGATATCATCCTTCAATTAAGTTTTTGATATATTTCATATACAGGCTTTATCAAGATATTATTTTTTAATCTCTTTAAAATAATATTAATTAGAATTATTTAAAAGAAATATATTAATTCAAAAATATTTAAGTTGCTCAATAGATAAACTCAAATATTTTCTAAGTTAAATAATTTTTTTGTTTAAGATTTTATTTTTATTTAATTAATTATCTTTTACTATAAAATTTTATTTGTGGCGGATATCACTTATTTTAATGATGATGATTGATTCTTATTCCATTAGAATTGGTTTATTGATATTTAAGCAAAGAAAAATATTACTTTAATTTCTTTAAAAAAATATGTGGTGGAAAAGCATTAAGAGAAGCATTTTAAGATCATCATAGTTTTGATGATTTAATGTTACAAAGATCGGCATGGTGATAAGTAATTTGAAATTGGATCTAATTTGGGTATATAGAGTGCATAGATGATATATTCTTTTGTCTCAAAGTGTTTTTGGAATTGTTCAATGTCCAATATCACAATATAACTTGTGCTAGTTTACTCTGTTTTTTTTCAAAAGTACTTTTTTTTATTTCATATAAAATGAAAAGGTACAATCCCTTTACTTTAGATGTAACTTAAAAATAATCAAATCCATCCATGAAACTATCAAGGGTCAACAATATTATTTTCTCCTTACACTAGTCAACACCCCAAGATCATTTTTATTTCTGGACATCAAGCCCATCTATGTTTACGGGGATTCCAAAACAATTGTGGATCATGTAAATGGAAATGGTTTTGTAGGCTGCCCTCATCTCTCTGTGTGGATGGAACAGATAATGCTTTTCTGGAAAAATCTGCCGAAATCAAGAATTCAGCATATCTACAGGGCTTGGAACTTGTATGCGGACGGCCTATCTAAGGAGGTGCTACTCATGGATTCTGTTGCTTGGTCCTTGAAAATATCTGTTGGCAAGGAATAATATAACATTCATGAATTTTGTATCCCGGGATTCTGATCTCCTTTTCTTATGTTTTTCTCCCTTGATCTGTCTAGGCAAATGTTTACATCTGTTTAGGTTGTCAAGAACTGTCTAAGCATATGTTTTGTATATGTTTTATGTCACAACTATTTTCGTCTTTTTGGTGATGGACGGACTGCTAATGTGTCTAGGATATATGCTATGTTCAGACTCATCTGGACTACATTCCTCTTATCATGTATGAGGGATCTATTATACACGCTCATTATAATACAATACAACTTTTCTTTCTAAAAAAAACTAACTCATTATAATATATTAATTCTCTTTATCCTATAATTATTTACTCCACTACAACTTTTCTTTAAATTTAAATGTAATAATATTTTAATATTATGATATTTTGCAAAATCACTTACTCTTTTAGTTTCCAATAATTCAGTAAAAATTTAACATCTTTATATTATCTCAATTTAAATTCATCATTAAAATTGGAAATAATTTTAAAGATTTTGTTATTGTTTTTATTGTTTATTCATTTTTTAATTAAAATAATTATTTAAATTTTAAATAAATTAATTAATTAAAATAAAACTCTACTTATAACAAAACTCATAAAAAATAAATAAATGTATACATTTACTTATATATTTCAATGTAATTTACTAATTAAAAAACTAATATGAAACAATATCTCTAAGATTAATTAAATTTGTTTACAAATTAACTAATTTAATATAAATCATTAAATTAAAAAATTATAATAATTATATTAAACTTTAAAAAACTCAATACCATGAACCACAAATACTAAGCTTATGACATCTATGTATCTATGTTTGTGAAAGATAATTCAAATAAATTCATAGTGTTTGCCTCATGCTATTACAACAATGACGTTTATAATTGTGATATATGTGATGGTGTACACCATCGCCATCAAGATGAAGAGGAGTACATACGTCAATGATAGTGACAAGGGGTAGTGGGATTGTGTCATGGAAAATGGTGTTAATATGAATTCTCACCATCTACATCAAGAATTTGAATGTCATGTCATAGGGGTGAACTCACATGGTTACTCCCACTCCCTTGAACAAGGATGTTATAGTTTTTATTTCATAGTGGTGAATTCACATGGTCACTCCCACTCCCTTGAACAAGGATACTATGGTTTTTATGTCATAGTGGTCAACTCACATGGTCACTCCATAGTGGTGAACTCACATTGTCACTCCCTTAAATAAGGAAGCTATGGTTTTTTGTTTTGGGAGCTCTTATCACCACCTACATCAAGAATTCAAATGCCTTGTCACAACGATGAAAACACATGGTCACTCCATTCAAATGGAGAAAGATCATATACTAATTGCAAAGAGAAACCATAGGAACCTTATGACATAGCAGTAAAGGTTAATAGTGTTGAAACTATGTTGGTATTTACTATGTCTTTATGATGTTAGTGGAGGTTTGCTTGAAAATAAAACTATCACACTAAGGGGGATTGATCTCTTGGTGAATCATCTGTCCAAGAATTGCGTTGGCATGTCAAAATAGTAACTTTTTTTTCCCTTCAGTAGAAACCTTTAGTTAGATACCTCTTAGGAATTAGGGTTTCACACTCGGCCGTAGGTGACAACCTTTCTCGGTCCTTCGATTCTATTTGGAAATTCATCATGATTGAAACCATTTATATCCTCTAGTTTGTAGTCTCAACTAAGCTCAAAATTTTTTAAAGGAAAGGAGTTAGAATGGTTGAGCTATATGGGCACACTAAAAGATTCAATGACTAAGAGCCAATAATTTTACTTCTTGGTAGACTCTAATATTGAAGAAGATAATTATCTTTTCCATACGTCAAGTATTTTAGCTTCTTGTTGTCTAGTTT
Organism: Pinus tabuliformis; assembly: GCA_031772625.1. NCBI lineage: Eukaryota > Viridiplantae > Streptophyta > Pinopsida > Pinales > Pinaceae > Pinus > Pinus tabuliformis. Next base: position 338,942,216 of record CM062819.1, on the reverse strand, counting down.
TGAGGTTTAGCTCTTTGGACTTTCCTTGTAGCATAGCTAAGCTTGATACAATCATACTCATAGTTTTTAAATTTTACCTATTCATATTATATGAAGTTATGTTGAAACCATTTAGAACTATTCTTGTTATCTATTATGCAGATTGTATGAATCTATAGTATTTTTCTTTTGGCTAGTAAGCAATTATCACCCAATAGAGACCAAAGGCAACATGAATTGGAATAGAATAATTATTTCCAATTATAACTCCATATGTTTTTAAATTTTTAATTTTGCGGATGGTTTGGTTTGGGCCTAGTCTGTTTGTTTTGGGCCATTGTAGTATAGTTAAGGCCCCATGCCATTGTTACAATAACAATTAAAAGTCACATACATGTAGTGTAGTTCAAACCCTCTTAGGGTAGAAAATGACAAATTCAAAATAACTTAAAGAAACCTTGCATGGGATTTTTCCAAATAGAAATCCATTAACCATGTCTGAGTGGAAATTTAAGAGGAACTCAACCTATAGATCAATGTTACTCGAATTAAGTGTTCAAGAAATTAACATTTTAAATCCAACGAGAAACCATCATGCCGAGAACCATACCTGCGAAGACAAATAACAAGTGGGGTATAGATCAATGTTACTCGAATTAAGTGTTCAAGAAATTAACTTTTTAAATCCAACGAGAAACCATCAACCATCATGCCGATAACCATATCTGCGAAGACAAATAACAATTGGGGTTATAACCCTTAAATGTTGAATAGAAAACAATTACAATACGCCAAGGAGGGAAAATATAACCATTATACCTAGCACCACACCTTTGTTCTAATTTTGTCCGCATTAGAGCACTAGAAATTCACCAATAATGGTAAGAATCAACAGTGATAAGAATAATTGCTCAATTTCTCTCTCCGAGAATGCTTTGAATACACTGGAGTCTGACAAAAGAAAAATGGAATTTCAAACTCTCTATTCATACTATAAATCAAGAAACACAGTACTAAACAAGTTTACAGTGAGAGTAATCTCTCATTCTCGCTGAAACCAACATTATGAAGCGACCAAAGATAACATTCGCCAAGATTGGGATATAGCACAGGGTTTTGTGAGAATCCAAATTAATTTAATAACTGAAGTTATAAAACGAAACCCTTAAAAAGTATGATCGTAGAAGTTCCCGAATTACTTCTATGGCATCACACGAAACAAGAAATCCAGTTTCACGTTCAGAACCCCTTTTTAGCCATGAAACTTGTATTCTTATCCGGAGTTGAAAATGGAAACCGTAATGTTGTACAGGACCTGCAACCCATTCATAATAGTTAAGCACGGCTGCAAATAAGAAACGAGAATAATAAGAAATACATAAAATTGAACGAAACAAAGAAAACCATAATTTATACAGATGTGCATGTATCAAGCTCTGCTTGGAGATGATAGGCTTCCTAGAGAAAAACTTACAAGTATAATGAGGCCAAGTGTCCAGAGAATTCAAGCAGGTCCCTTGATACCTTGAAGCCCTTAGAGCAGCGCTCTATTGAACCTGAAGAGCCAAATGAAATTCGAATGAGAACTAGGGTACAAGGGTATCACAGTTAGGTTTTATCCAAAGCCATCTCAGCCCTTCGATCTCACAAATTCAATCCCCATCATTGAATATGCCAAGTACAAAGGACACATGAAAATCACATGGGAAGAGGTTGCGTTGTCCATCATGAGAACAAAAAGTATATAGTCGATGAGGCCATGAGGTCCATCACGAGAGTGACAAGCATGTAGTCGTAGGCCACGGGATTCATTTATCCGACATGAACGACATTGGGTGTAAAATTTTGTATATAAAGCTGCAGTGTGAATGGTGATTGTCGTACCTGGAGTTTATACGATTCCCAAAATTGTGACCATTACAAATAAGACGCAAATCATTTCATCCAATCAAGTAAATTAAAATTAAATTTGAAATAATTAAAAACCAAATTAATTTTGGTTTTATAATCCTTATAATTGCATTTTAATTTTCAACCAAACAACAATTTAATGCAATACAAATTTCTTTATCCACTTATTTAATAATTTAATAAACTATATTAGTACATCCAAACATTCTCATTCTATTAACAAACAATATTAGTATATCCAAACATTCTCATTTTATCTGTGTGGGTGGAGTTGACTCATGTACCAAAAATTAAAAATTTTCCAAATAAAATTAAATTTTCATTAAATATAAAAGCAATGTAAGCTATATTAAAAAAACAAAAATGAATATGCATTTTTAGTTAGTTTTAACTAAAATAATTGTAAAACATCTTTAATCTTACTCTCATTATGGCCACTTGATTTGTTGTTGATATTACAACTCAACTCCTCACTCTCACTCATAAATAAAATATTTCTATTACAATATGACCTAATATAGTTTCATATCAACTTTAAAAAGAGCTAAAGTAATTAAACGTGAAAAAAAAATGTGAATAAAACTAGTGAAATGCATCCCATAGACCATTTTCATGAGAAGTAGTCATAACTGACTAATTTCTCATGATTTTTGAATAGTCCAGTTAGCACTCATTGCATCAGGTGATGATCACAAGGGTGAAGAAGTGGGATTGAAACTATTGAAATGAAACACATACTGTCGATCATCACTGACTAATTTCTCATGCTTTTTGAATAGTCCACTGCTCACAGGGGTGAAGAAGTGGGATTGAAACTAGTGAAATGAATCCCATAGACCATTTTCATTAGAGGTAGTTATAACTAACTAATTTCTCATGATTTTGAATAGTCCACTTAGCACTCATTGCATCGGGTGATGCTCACAAGGGTGAAGAAGTGGGATTGAAACTATTGAAATGAATCACATAGCGCCGATCATCACTTTCGGGGCTTGCATCCGATAACCAAGACTTCCTGGGAGGTCACCCATCCAAGATCACCTCTGGCTCAAGTGTGCTTAACTGTGGAGCTTTCCCCACAATCATGCTCACTTAGCTTGCTACCCCATTTGCAAAACCTTAGCAAGTATTGTGCATCATGAACCATTCAAGTAGAGCTCCCTTCACACTTTTGTATTTAAGTATTGAGGATTTTTCACAGTGCATTATATTAGATATCATTTTTTGGATTCAACTACGTTAAGTAAGTCATTCATTTATGACCATTTCCATGAGAGGTAGTCGTAACTGATTAATTTCTCATGATTTTTTAATAGTCCACTTAGAACTCGGGTGAAGAAGTGGGATTGAAACTAGTGAAATGAATCACATAGCGTCAATCATCACTTTTGGGGCTTGCACTTGGTAACCAAGACATCTGGAGAGGTCACCCATCCTAAATCACCTCTGGCTCAAGCACACTTAATTGTGGAGTTTTACCCACAATCAAGCCACTTAGCTTAACTTCCAGTGATGATTGACGCTATGCGATTCATTTCACTAGTTTCAATCCCACTTCTTCACCCCTGTGAGCATCACTCGATGCAATGAGTGTTAAGCGGGCTATTCCAAAATCATGATAAACTAGTCATTTACGACAACCTCTCATGGAAATGTTCATAAATGAATGACTTACTTAACATAGTTGAATCCTAGAAATGATATCTAATATAATGCACTGCAAAAACTCCTCCATACTTAAATAAAAAAGAGTGAACGAAGCTCTGTTAACCTCTCTCATAAAACAATAATAAATCCAAAAATAAATTAATTAATTAAATATTCTATGTTAGGAATTTGTGCCTAACTCTTGGGTTGTTCCTCTAAGATAGGAGTTAGTTTAGGTAACTCCTATATTGGTGTGTGTCTGGTGAGAAATTATCTCAACCAAAGGAGAAATTATCTCAACCAAAAGTGTCTAAGATAGCACGCACTATCTTGAGAACACTATCTCTCATCTATTTATTTGTAACATTATATTCAATTTTTTTAATGAATGAGAATGAGAGAGAAACATGAAGCCATGATGCTAAAGACTTTTTCCACCCATAGTTTGTGTCTGGTTTTTATCTGTGATTTATATATTTGTCTGAGTTAATTTCTTTTTTCAATATGTGGTATCAGAGCCTGGTTTAGGCTTCATGTTTCCCCATTCGTATTCAGCATTGTGTAAGGTTGTATTGAACCCGTCGGTGATCCCATGCCATGGGAATTGTGTGGGGGAGGCACATAATTCAATAGAAATTATTGCGCATAGAAGGAGCGTTGTCACTCCGGGAAAGAAGTCTGTTGAGGCCAAGAGAAAGCCATTGCGTGCACCTGAAAATTGACTTGTGGGTGCAAAGGAGAATTAATTCTGATGGTTTATCTGCAAAATTTGTTTTGCGTGGAGCGTAGACAACATTTGACTATGCATTGAGAAATATGCTATTACCTGTTGCTGTGTAATCAAGCATCCAATCAGACCTCCAGAGTAACAGAAGTTGTGGAAGGCGAGCGAATATATATCAATTTGGAACCCAAGCTATTCCTTTTGTCATTTCTGAGAAGCATCGACAGGTACTTGGAGACCATTTGTGTGCATGAAGTGGAGTAGAGCGTTATGAGTATGAGCACAGGCTCTGCGGATAAATTTAACACCGGCTGTGAAGTCGGGGAAGTTTTTAAAACACTAGATTGTATAATTTTGGCGTCAAAGAGTCAGTTGAATTATGGAGGCCTGCATTAAAATCAAATTTGGACCTATGAAGCAGAAGCGTGGACTCTTTGCTGGCGATGAATTATGAATTTTCTGATCAATGTCAGTGTTAACATTCTTGTGTGTAGGAACCCAGAAGAGGCAGAGCTTTGTGTCATAAAAACGTATTTAAGAAATATCCATACGATTTTCTCTACAGACATATTGTCCATAGCAAACTAGAGAAAATTCATGGATGTTGATAACATATCCACGCTTTCCCACATCGTGGATGTGGACACCGTGAATCGAACCCTTGACTTGTGCCGAATGTGAGATTAGAGAATTGGAGTTTCTGTGCAGGAATTGAAAAGGAAAGAGATTTGGTTTTGTTCTGATGTTTAGACGGGATGGATGTGTCAGCTAAGACCTCGGCATCCTCGCGCTCCTGTTGACTTCATTGAGAGAGTATTACAACCAATGCCCGTTTTCTGTCAACCTATATTTTGGCTTCTCTGTTCAGCGTTTTGGCATCTACACCAATCTGAGGTATATGCAATCCTACAAATAATTCGTAGATCTGGTTAATCAATGATTTCGTATATTTGAAATCTGTTGTGGTGAAAGTGTCCAAAAATGAAGGCGGATGTCGTGCCAATTCTCGATATCGTGGTATTGCCATTTAATCCAGCGTGTTAAGTGTTCCACTGTGAAATACGTTATGGTGCAACGTCTAGCAAATTATTGCTTCTTTATTCTCTGTCAAAATTAGTCTGTATTGAAATCATATCCAGTGTGGACATATTTATTTCTCTGTGATGCTGCTTTGGTTTCATTTCCATTTTAATATGTGAAATCACCGTGTCAAATGTTAGATTTATTGCTGGATCTAACCTGAAATTGAAGCAAAAATCGTTGCGGGAGGAACGTTTCCTGTTTTGGCAGACCCAGACTAGTAATCATTGAAGAATGTCCAGGATGCGAAATAAATATCATAGAAGATCTGCGTAAAGAGGAATCAGTCCACGCCTTTTGTTCTTGTGAACCACAAAATCTTGAGCCAACTTGAGATGATCACGAGTGTAAAATGATAAAATTTTGCTTCTACTCTCCTTGCTAACCTGAGACAATATCGGACACCTCATCTCTGCGATTGTTCCAGGTCTCGACTACATTGAGAACTTCTGCCATGGGAGGCCTATCGTCTCTGAAAGGCTGAACGCATCGATAGGCTATATCTAGTGCCGTTTTGATGGACTCCAAATCACGAGCATCGACAGCCTCTACAATCCTGGGATCCACGATATTCTTCACGTCCGGGTCTCCGCCTCTCATGAACATATGCGTAAACAATCGTCTGCCTTCTGGCCGGAAATCAGCTGCAGCAGAACGATTCTGAAGTTGTAGACGTCGCTGGCCTCGGTCAGCTTGCCGCGCGTGAAATACTCCGGGTCGAGATAGCCCGTCGTCCCCTTGATCTCCGTGGAGTTTACGGTGCGCTTGGAGTTCAAAGCTCAACAAAATCATTGATTACGCGTAGTATCCTTAAAATTTATTTACGCACCCTCTCACTTTTTCTCTCCAACGAATAACATACATAAAGTTTATGGTGTATGGTGCATATACTTTTACATGCACAAACGATAAATCTTTTTTGAAGTGTCTTCATAAATCACTTTAAAGGAAATGTTACATCACTTTGGAGTGTCTTGGTAATTTTCATAATTTAATGGTATGAATGTAAAAGCATTTTTAAAAAGGGGATCAGAAAATAATGCTTTTGGAGGAATAAGGTGGATTAGAAAATTAATTTTTAAAGTGATTGTGTGGACCTCCAATAAGGTGCATTAGAAAAGTATTTTTGAAAGTGATTGTATGGAGTGATAAGGTGATTTGTTTTGTAAGTTTGGAGCTATAAGTGTTTTGTAAATCTGGAGAGATAAGTGAATATTTTTACTTCTAGGAGGTTGAGTCAGTTTTGAAGAAATTTTTCTTTTAAGAGGTTCTGGAACTTTGAGAATATTCCATGATGATGTTGCCAATGTGAAATATGATGTACTCCAAAGATTAATAAAGATATCATTTTTTGTGGTGATTGTGTCCTAGATCTACCCGAAATTGAATAAGGGGATCTTAGGTACACGAAGAGTGTGTTGATGATGGTGCATACATCATTGTTGTTGTTTTTTATTTGTGTCTAGTTTTGACACATAAATGATCTCATTTAACACACATAAAGTTCAATGCAAGCAAGCACAACATTTGTAACAGAATAGCTTCAAGGAAGGATAATTAAGCTCAACACATGCATTTGCGTCACTACAACAAATAATCAAAGTTTTCAACATCGGCGTTCTACCTCAACAAACAATTTCACTCAATACAATCAAGTTCATGAATCTACAAACTCCAGCATTTCAAAGCAAAGTCTACATCACTACATTCAAGTTAATGAATCTGTAAACTTCAACGTTTCAAAGCACAATCTACATCAACATTATTGAACTTGTAATCAAACTCAAATTACATTGAATTGTAAGGGTGCATTCTCGGTTGAAACCGACACCCAAGTCTTGAATTGAGTCAAATTGAATTCATTGTAGTGAATCATTGAAATCATTGTAAGCTTTTTTGGGTGCATTTTCGACAGTGTTCGACACCCTTCCTTTAAAGCACAATCAAGTGAGTCCATGAGTTTTAACTCCAAATGAAACAAACAACAAGTTCACATCTCCTGCAAGCGAGCGTGAGTATTCATTCAAGCAATTTGTGTCAAAACTGTACAAGGTTCAAACCTTCAAGTGAGCCAGAGTGAAGATCATTGAAACAACCATCAAAGCAACAAAACAAGTTCAACTCTAACACCAATCAAGCAAGTTGAGATCGTCATCAAGCAAGCGTGAATTCTATAGTTTAAGCAAGAAGTTCTACAACTCTAGAAAGTGTTCCCAGCAAGTGCAATAAGCAACAAATCAAGTGAGCGTGCCATTCAAGTCCCATAGCAAGCGAGCCTGTCATTCAAGTAACAAAATCAAGTGAAATAGTTCAAAGCACGACATCTACGACAAGAGAGCCTGATTTCAAGTGAGAAAGTTCAGATGGGGCAACATATTCAGTTGTTAAACATTCTTCACAGTTTGATCATCTCTAGTGATGAAGACATGGTGCACATCAGCAAAGAAACTCTTGTTGATCTTTCACGGCATCTACAACAAACACATGAAACCATTGAGTTTCTTCAACTAGAGTCGCAACTATAAAGAGATGAGCTGCAACAGAAAAGTGCTTGTTCCAAGTCATTCACCCATACAGATGAAGATAAAGATGTTGATTCCAAATCACTCATCCAAACAACTTCAAGTGTCGAAGTTTTTCATGATCAAATTCAAATTTCTTCCAAAACCATCATCAAGCCCTGGGAGGAAATTCAAATTAACAAGAATCGACGAGGCTTAGCATATGTCACTAATGACACCAACTTACATATCCCAGATTATTCCAAGCCAATTCAATTCGTGAGTGCAGGATTTCTTGAACCACTCACCTCAGTAGGTTCTGAGAAAGTTCCAGACAAACAGAATTGCACGCAACTTGAAATTGAAGTCCAACCGAAATGTTCTCATTGTCAAAGAACTGGTCATATGGAAGATCAGTGTTTTGATCTCCATCCTTGTTGCCATTGTGGCAAACCCAATCATTCCTCAGAAAAATGTCGCAACCAAAAAAAATCAGCCAGATTGAAGATACATTATGAATGGATCGATCCTTGGGAATGGTCATCCAAAGTCAAAAGATTGTCTTAGTTCTACAATAGACTACAATCAACAATGTAAACTTTGAAACGGGAACTATAAACTCAAAACGAGAACTCTGGCCCAAAAACCCCAAAAAAACCACAAAAACAGTGCTCAAAACGAAAAGTGTGTATACTGGAACGATGTTTTTTTTTTTAGGTGTCAATTTTGCGGTTGTTTTAAAAATGGCAGCGACTACGAAATTTTCTACGAAATTTTCCTGCAAAATATAGCTTCAGAAAAAAAGTGTTGATACTGGAATAATGATTTTTTTTTTTAGGGTCAATTTTCATACTTTTTAAACAATGCTAATAAAACCAATTTTTTATGTCTCAAACAAAGTTAACTTTTAAGGAAAAACACATTAATGTTTCTGGTAGAATATCATTTTTCTTTCTTAAGTATAAATTTAACATGTTTTCAACCACAAAACTAAAAAAACATGACATTATGAACAAATTATTTCACTGAATGAATTCAAAAGTCTTTATTTTTACATTGAATAAAAGAGACATTATATCTCTAATTTGATATTGCATTGTAGATATTTAAACAATAAGATTTATCATACTTAAGACATAATCCAACAACATAAAAATGCTTCATAACTTCTCATTTAACAAAATATGGAAAACATCCATTTTATTTGAAGATACGATGCATACATCAGTTATATAAACTGTCTTAAACAATTATTCAAAATCACTCATATTTTCTTGCACACCATCAGAATTCACATCTTCAGATGAGTGACTGGATGCTGACGAAGATGTTCCATATTCTTCTCTGTCATCAACTAGTGCCCCATCTGAGTCCACATGCATGCTCAAGATTCCAGGTTTCAAAAGTCTTCTAGATCTACGACTGGTTTCAGTAGAGTCCCATGTCAACACTGTTCCTTCTGGTAACAACCTTTTCAGAATCTCTGTCGTCTTGAAGCGAAGAGTTCCTCTCTTTGTTAAATTGAAGTCATAAACAAGTATGTCAACATCCTTCAATTGCAATATGTCTGTGCGACGGCGATTTATATTTGTACCCTTTCTTTTTCTTTTTCCACCATTTTTTTTGTCAACTACCATCTCTGGCTTATACACACCATTGAATGGGTGTGTATTTGTGGCATACCAATGTACTTCAACACCTGTAACATCCTCATTTTCTGTAAAGACCTTTAAAACTTTAGCAACCCAAAATGGATAGCCATTGGGATCTCCATCTGCTAGCACTGCAATCATGCAACCCTCCTCAATATCTTGTACTGAACCCCTATAAAGGTCTTCCATGGCTTCACGTTGTGCATGAGATCTTCTGGAACCTATATACATCTCTCTTTCCTCTGCCTGTGAAGAATTAATAATACCCTGAGATTGTTGTTGTTCAACAATGTTTACTTCCTCATGTTCATTCGACACATTTTGTGGCCAAATAAATGGATTTTTCAAAGGTATATCTTCATTTATTGTTGTCAAAATGAGATCACTTTGATTATTGAAAAACAACTCCCACCAAACTGAATCAGCAATGTCAAAGTACTCATATGTATATCTAATACATTTTTTAATTTCTTCCAGGCAATCAGAATAATTTATAGCCCTGTTCTGTCTACGTGCATTCTGAACTTCACCAACTGATTGTAATGACAATATTTTTGATGCAAATATTGGATGATCTGGAATGAACTTCAAAAATTGCAATCCTGATGACGGTGCCCACTCTGTAGTAGTTGAATACTTCTTGCCCCATATTAGTGTTTTCCCATAAATTTTTTTGATACGAAATTGATGTTGGAAGCTAATGTCATTAAGTTGTTCAATGCATTTCCCCTCACCATATGATCCCAGAATAAACCTTCGCATGTCAACAGTTTCTTCCAACACTTCAAAAGCAGGCTCTGGCATGTATGATTTCTTAATACATTCAATTAGTGATGGCAAGCTCCCAACTTCCTTCCTCCTCAATGTGACTGAAAAACGACTGAACATCTGATCAATATGGTCATGAGTGTGCCCAACAAGAAGGAAACCAACCTTTACCTTTTGAAAAATTCTCAATTCAACAAGCATGTTCAGATACCCAAAAACAATCTGATTTTTGTTTTCACGGCAAGTGTTGTCCAATTGTAGATACAAAACTTCAGGAAGATTACCAGACCAATGAGAAATGACATCATGAATTATGGTTATGGTCAGATTTGCATCATTATGAATATTTGGAGCTGTGAAGTACACCCTTGGCAACATTTTCCCATTGAAGACCATACAACCGACCAAGTGAAACTAAATAAAATTTTCCTCTTGTAGATTTTTGGGTGTGCGAACAAAATGTGGTAAAAGTGTTTTCTTCTGGTCCATACCATCAATTATCAAACCCAAATATTTATTTGGATTATCATAACACTTCTTTCGATGCTTTTACAACTTCTTCCTTTCATTTGTTTGTTGTTCGCGATGCTCCTGAAGTTCTTTGACAATTAAATCTACACAACATAAAAGAAATTCATTAAGAAATATGTTTTCATAGTTGATGACTATACAACTTTAAAAGTAAAAGTTATGAACACTTACCTCTTTCTGAGCCTTCACATTTGTCCCTTTTTGATTTAAGAGAAGCACATGTACTGCAAATCCCCATCCTTGTCTTCTTAGGAATACGAACATTATTGAATTCTTTCTTCCATAGCTTCACAAAATATTGATATGTAATAAAGTGGCCCTGTCCCTCAGCACTTTCTGCATATTCTTTGTATAAGTTGTAGATTTCTCGTCTTGAAAAATTATCTGGAATATGTATTGTCTCTCTATTTGGCATACACTCTCCATGCTTTGAAAAGAAATATTTCATCCATGACATTGCAGTATTTGATAATGGCCCAAACTGTCTTTTATAACGTACTTCTGAATAAAATGTGGGATCCTTTTCCAAATTTTCTTGAATTCTCGAGAGACGAAAATTCCCAAGTGAATGAAACATTTTGAAAGCTTTTCTACACAATAAAAAATTCCTAATATGATAATCATAACCTGACAATGTAGATTGCATGCAGCCAACTAAATATGAGTTTTGCATGCTTTTATTCATTGACAAATATCTCTTCCTGCTTTCTAATGCAAATGTGAAATCCATACGTTTCAAGCAATTTTTTTGGCAACATTCACTTGAAATGAGAGTGCTGATAGAACTTCTTCTCGTCAGATATTCTGCTCTACCCCTTGTATAACTAGAATAGCTTGCATTGATACGAAAAGGTCTACTCCTACTCCTTGATACAATATTTCTTGGCAACATCTCCATCATTGGATCTTCATTTTTATAAGGACTTTCATCATTAAGAGGAACGTTATCCACACTATGATCTGCTCTGATTTTCAAATTTTGACTGAGAGGATACCCTTCATCTTCCCCTTCTTCAGTGCTACTATCATAGTCCTTAGAATTCAGACTAAATGGAAAATCTGACTCGATGTTTAATGGATATTCTTCCTCATGTACATTGTCAGTGCTGCTCTCATAGTCCATAGAATTAGGACTATGTTGAAAATGTGGCTGTTTACTTATTGAAGATGCTACATCCTGTCCTTTGTCACTGCTACCTTTATACTGATTAGAATTAGGACAAACTGCATCATCCTGTTCTTCATCACTATTGCTCTCATAGTCCTTAGAATCAGGACTAAGAGGACATTGTGATACTCCAATGTTTTGAGAATCATCATCCTGTGCTTCATCACCGCTGCTCTCATAGTCCTTAGAATCAGGACTAAGAGGACATTGTGATACTCCAATCTTTTGAAAATCATCATCCCGTGCTTCATCACTGCTGCTCTCATAGTCCTTAGAATTAGGACTAAGAGGACATTGTGATAATCCAATCTTTTGAAAATCATCATCCCGCGCTTCATCACCGCTGCTCTCATAGTCCTTAGAATTAGGAGTAAGAGGACATTGTGATACTCCAATCTTTTGAAAATCATCATCCCGCGCTTCATCACCGCTGCTCTCATAGTCCATAGAATTAGGACTAAGAGGACATTGTGATACTCCAATCTTTTGAAAATTATCATCCCGCGCTTCATCACCGCTGCTCTCATAGTCCTTAGAATCAGGACTAACTGGACACTGTGACAATCCATACTTTTGAAATTCATCATCATGCTCATCATCACTGCTGCTCTCATAGTCCTTAGAATTAGGACTAAGTGGACACTTTGACACTCCATTATTTTGAAATTTTCCATCATGCACGTCAAAACTGCTGCTCTCATAGTCTTCAGAATTAGGACTAAGTGGACATCGTGACCCTCCATTCTTTTGAACTTCACCATCACATTCTTCAAAACTGCTACTCTCATAGTCCTCAGAATTAGGACTAAGTGGACATTGTGACACCCCATTCTTTTGAACTTCACCATCATGCTCCTCATCACCGCTGCTTTCATAGTCCTTAGAATTTGGACTAAGTGGAATCTGTGACTCTTTAAATTCTCCATCCCCTCTTTCATCAGTGTTGCTCTCGTAGTCCTTAGAATCGGGACTAAGTGGAAGAATTGACTTTCTATTCATAGTGGAAGGATTCCCACTATATTCATCAATATGAATAGAGTTGTTACGCGATGAAGATGTTGATGGTGTATAAACCGAAACTTCACCATCAGAGCAATCCATCACTTTCAAATAGAAAATGTTGAATGACACAAATGGAGTCTCCTGAGAGTATTATATAGCTTAAAGAATGAAATACTCCCTCCAAAGTTATTCCCTCCAAAAATTTTCGCGAAAATATTTCCCTCCAAAAATTTTCGCGAAAATATTTCCCTCCAAAAGTTTGTTAGATTTATTTACCTTTATTATTTTATTCTACAATTGATTGAAAAACATAAACTAATTTATTTTTATGAAATAAATCACTAAAATTCAAATTGTAAATCACAACTTATACATTAATTATTCTAATAGTTAAAGTATATCATATTTACTTAACAATTTCTTTTTTTTTCTAATTTTTATAATATATTCTCAAACATATTAATCCCACATTCAATCCGTTGTAAAACAACTCTACAATATTCTCTCTATAATAATGTAAAACAAATTATCCCACATTAATCGTATGGAAAAACATCTTCGTAATTTCACTTATATAATAAATTTCGCTATCACTATTACTCGCCTCACATCTAGGTTTTCTGAAATTCCTTGAAAGACTCGTGAATTTGTGGAGCAGCGATATTGCTATCAACAATATATACAACGAAGAATTGTCGCAATTGAAAGGCAAGTACAATTATTTTTTCGAAATTTTCATATTAAATTACGTTAACGAAAAATATATTTTTTTTTAAATTAAAAAATTTTCCAAGCCAATTTTTTTTTTTTATACCACATGGTGAATCGGTAACTGTCTAGCCTAATATTGCTATTTACCCCACCCCGCCCGCCACACCTCCCCCCTTCTCCAACCCCTGCCCCCCTAACTCCCTCCCCCCCGCCATTTTTTAATTTAAAAAAAAAAAAAATTCCAACCCCACCCGGCACCCGCCCCCTACCCATCCCACACCCCACCCCGGGCCCACCCGGCACGGGCCGACCCCTAGGTCCCCCGCCCGGGCCGCCACGCCCCCCTCCCCCTTCGGCCCCACGGGCCGCCCCGACCCCCCTCCCCCCGCCCGGCACACCCCCCCACCCCTGCCCCTCCGACCCCCGGGCCGCCCCACCCTCTCCCTCCCACCGGGCCGCCCCACCCTCTCCCCCGCCCGAGCCGCCGCACCCCCGCCCCCTCCCCATCCCCCTCCCTCCCCCGCCCGGCCATCCCCCCTCCCCCTCCCCGCTCCCCCCCTCTCCCGCCCCTCCCCCCTCCCCATCCCCCTCCCCCTCACCCACCCCGCCCACCCCGCCCAGCCCACCCCGCCCGCCCCGCCCAGCCCACCCGCCCACCCCGTCCACCCCGCCCGCCCGCCCACCCCGCCCGGCCCACCCGCCCAGCCCACCCGGCCACCCCGCCCAGCCCACCCGGCCCACCCGCCCACCCCGCCCAGCCCACCACGCCCAGCCCACCCGGCCCAGCGCACCCAGCCCGCCCCGCCCACCCCGCCCCGCCCACCCGCCCGCCCCGCCCAACCCACCCGGCCCGCCCCGCCCAGCCCACCCCGCCCACCCGCCCAGCCCACCTGCCCGCCCCGCCAGCCCACCCCGCCCAGCCCACCCGGCCAGACCACCCCGCCCGCCCCGCCCAGCCCACCCGCCCACCCCGCCCAGCCCACCCCGCCCAGACAGGGCCACCCCCGGGCCGCCCCGCTCCGCCCTCGGGCGGGGCGGGGCCGCCCGGGGGTGGCGCTGCGCGGGCGGCGCGAATCGACGCTCCGCCCTCGGGCGGGGCGGGGCCGCCCGGGGGTGGCGCTGCGCGGGGTGGGCTGGGCGGGTGGGCGGGGTGGGCTGGGTGGGGTGGGCGGGTGGGCTGAGCGGGGCGGGGTGGGCGGTTGGGCTGGGCGGGCTGGGCGGGGCGGGGTGGGCGAGTGGGCTGGGCGGGGTGGGCGGGTGGGCTGGGCGGGGCGGGCTGGGCGGGCGGGCTGGGCGGGCTGGGCGGGGCGGGCGGGTGGGCTGGGCAGGGTGGGCGGGTGGGTTGGGCGGGTGGGCTGGGCGGGTCGGGCGGGGTAGGCTGGGCTGGCCCACCCCGCCCGCCCCGCCCAGCCCACCCGCCCACCCCGCCCGCCCCGCCCAACCCACCCGCCCACCCCGCCCGCCCCGCCCAACCCACCCGCCCACCCCGCCCAGCCCACCCGGCCCGCCCCGCCCAGCCCCCCCCGCCCACCCGCCCAGCCCGCCCGCCCCGCCCAGCCCACCCGCCCACCCCCCCGCCCCCCCCCGCCCACCCCGCCCAGCCCACCCCGCCCACCCGCCCAGCCCACCCCGCCCACCCTGCCCAGCCCACCCGCCCCGCCCCGCCAAGCCCACCCGCCCAGCCCACCCCGCCCGCCCCGCCCAGCCCACCCAGCCCAGCCCGCCCAGCCCAGCCCGCCCGCCCCTCCCAGCCCACCCCGCCCAGCCCACCCGCCCACCCCGCCCAGCCCACCCGGCCCGCCTCGCCCAGCCCACCCCGCCCACCCCGCCCGCCCACCCCGCCCGCCCCGCCCAGCCCACCCGGCCCGCCCCGCCCAGCCCACCCGCCCGCCCCGCCCAGCCCAGCCGCCCACCCCGCCCAGCCCAGCCCACTCGCCCACCCCGCCCAGCCCACCCGGCCCGCCCCGCCCAGCCCACCCGCCCACCCTGCCCCGCCCAGCCCACCCGCCCACCCTGCCCCGCCCAGCCCACCCGCCCACCCCACCCACCCCGCCCAGCCCACTCGCCCAGCCCACCCCGCCCACCCGCCCAGCCCACCCGCCCACCCCGCCCAGCCCACCCGGCCCGCCCCGCCCAGCCCGCCCAGCCCACCCGCCCAGCCCACCCCGCCCGCCCCGCCCCGCCCAGCCCACCCCGCCCGCCCCGCCCAGCCCCGCCCAACAATTTTTTTATTTACTAATTTATGTGTTTTTTTTTAGGAAAATGGCATCAAGAAAAATTTCTGTGAATCTTTCTGGAGCAAGGAGTCTTAAAGGTGTATCTTCAAAAAACGTTGGTGAACGAACTCCACCTGAGCTCATACCTACAAATATGTCAACTGCTTTAAGTGATAAGAAGCTAATCTCAGATTGGAAAAGTTCAAAAGAGGTGAAATTTCCATCAAGAGCCTGGTATGTGAAAGAAAGAGAGAGCACAACAGTGAATATATATCTATACATTGATACACGCAATAATAATGAAAATTTGGAGGTGATGGGAAAAGTCATAGATATGTGTTCGGTACCAAACACTAAAGTTGTTTACGTACTTACAAAAACTGCCAAGTCACATGAAAGGATTAAATACCGACTATCATATTCATTATATGATAGGAGAGAGGTATCTACAAAGTTGTGTAAACAAATCGTAAATGATATGACACAAAACACGGTAAGTATTGTTATTTGTATTTTTATTTTGCGTTTTGAAAATGTCTCGCTATATTTTTTAACTTTGATTATATTAACATATGATATTTTGTTTGGCAGAATTTTGTTGAAAGTTGTTCAATTATGGTGGGAGGCATTCATTACATAGAGAATGATATCATGAACGTTGTCAGCCATTTTTACTCAGTGTCAGAGGAAGATATGCAAAACATGGAAAATGTAGTAATTGATGATGCTACAAAACTACATCCAAAGAATCAGAAAAAAAGGCCTCTGGTGGATAAATCTAGCAAGGGTAAACAAGTTACTTTTGAGGACGATGAAGTTGACAATGAAGCATATGTTGCCATTACTGAAGATGACATTGAAATTGTGGAAGGTCGTAAAAGACCAAAAGTAACAATGGCCAAGAATAGATCTCTTCAGAATGTTAAGACGAAAAAAAGTAGAGTTGAAGATCTTGAAGTAGTCATTACCAGCAGTCAAGAACCTAGTGAAACTTCAAAAGAAAGCAGAGAAATCATTACACCAGGAGCTGATTTAGGTGATGGCATTATCAAAACAAAACAAAATGCCATTCGACAGAATTTGACAAAGAGAAACTTAGTTGATGGTGGTCGTACATTTCAGTTAAATGTGACACAAACCTATAAGGCAAGTGAAGGACAATGCCAATATCAAGTCAGAAAGCCGCATCATCTGCATGTTCACAACTTGAAGACATTGATGAGGTACAATCCATATGCTCATGTGGTTAGTTATGTGCTTCTTGTTGATCCACTTCAAGTTCCCAACAAAGAAGCATTTGATAAGTCAAAATGTTTTGAATACAATTATTTTGTGCTTGGGGGGAACCATTCTGTTGAAGCTCAAAGACAATTGATGGAGGAATATCCTAATAACCCACGTTTTGAAACGATGAAATGTATCATTTATGCTGGTTTAAATGAAACAGAAGCAAAGCTAGTGGCATGGGATCATAATTCAGATAATGAATATAGGATGTCTATGACTTTGGTCCAAAAGGTTAGATTTATTCATAGTGAATTCCTAGAAAAATGTGGTGGGGATAAGATCAATATTACTACAGATTTCCGAAAGGAATGTTGTATGGAAATAGGCTATCAAATTGAAGATAAAGGCAATTCAAAAAATGGAAAAGAAAACAGATCTAGCGATTTATTCATAGGTGTTGATAACATTTTCCAATTGGCATTTAGAACTGGAGATATTTGGAATTTGATTGATGACATTTTTAGCATGTGGGAAGACATTGGCATTAAAAACCAGAAGGTCAGAAAGTCTAAGCCATTGATATGTAGCAACAATAAATCAGCGCCTGAACTGAAGCAACTTCCAGACGATATGACCATCACGCCTTGGAGGGCGATGCAAGGAGTGAAAGATGAAAAAATTGTCAAAACAATATTATCTCGTGTGAAGTCGGGGGAATTATCATTGGAAGAAATGTCTGAAGAATTTCAAAAGTAAGTTTGCTGAATTATTTTTACTTATTTCCAGGATTATAGTTATCTTTTAACTAAAACATGTTGTTATTGGTAGTATTTGTTATACATATCAGTATATTAACTTTTTCTTACTTTATCTATGCAGTCACAAAGTTTACATGAAAATTCAGGAACAAATGGTTAAATTGTTGAATGAAGATAGTTGGGATGATGTTGTACGCAACTATCCAGATTCAAGTTCTACATCAACATTGAAAGCTTTTTATATTGCATTTAAAAAGGTAACTTGATTTATACATTCAGTTTTAATCATCTGTGTACTATTTTTAATTTAAATTAAAACTTACACATACATTTGTTTGTTTGGTAAAAGATGAAGAAAGAAGATAATGGAGCACCAGACAGTTTCAAGACTTTTATTGAAAAAATAAAGATTGAAAGACTGAGAAAGCAACGTATTAAGAATGTTGAACTTGATCCAACTCTTAATCATTTCATTTGGAATGGGCTAGACACTATTCAATATCAAGTAATACAAGGCGACTGTGAAGACATTGCGAAACTCATACCAAAAAGGGATTATGCCCTCGTTATTGCAGATATTCCCCATGGTTTCAATATTCCAAACATTTGCTATGATAATGACCCTTATACTTATCAAGCTTTTAATAAAGTGGTGGCGGGATTTAAGGAAGTGACGTCATCACCATTATGGAGATTTGTGACATTTCATTCAGACACACAGTTGGCAATGTTATTGTCAAGCTTCAAGGGGAAAACAAATTCAAGGATGCAGCTTACATGGTAAGATGTTTAAAGGTATATTTGATTAATGTTGAAAAATTAATTTATGTACAAGTTAATTGAACTTTTACTATTTTACGTTACAGGCAAAAGTCAAATCTTCTTGACAATGAAGATCAACAATTTATAAATGACTGTGAGTTCATTCATATTGATAGTTGGGCAAAAGATGATAGCCATATGTCTATGATTTTTAATCGGGTGGACAAAAAGAGTCATAGCCAAATACTGACTTATGATGCTGTTGTGAGAAAACTAACATATGAAGACAAAGAAATGAAAGGAGAGATAGTTAACATTTATCAGAAACCACAATTATTGATTAACTATCTTATAGACATATGTTCAAATGAAGGAGATTGGGTTCTGGATTTATTTTCTGGCTCAGGTATGTTTTGCCACATGGAATTGAATTTCAATATGTTCTTTTTTTTAATTAATATGTCATTGTACTAATTTACTTCATTATTTTTTTGTGCTTGATAATTAGGTACAACACTAGCATGCTGCCTTCAAAAAGGAATAAATTGCATTGCAATTGAGAAAGATCCATTACAATGCAATTTCATTCAGCAAAGAATTAATGCTCTTCAATTTCTTCCAGATGCAATGCAAGAAATTGGGTTGAAGAAAGGGGACTTTAGTGAATCACGTGTGGCAAAAAAGGCAAAGGAACCCCAACCACCATTACATGGAATGTATGGAAAGACACATATTGGGGGATTTGCAGACATGAAAGACCCATTAGAAGAGGAAAATGAGCAAAATGAAACAGAAAATATTGTGGAAGAGGACAATGATGAAACTCTAGAGGACGAAGAGTTTGGATTACGTGACATTCTTGATTAAATTTAAGTTATGCTTGTAACTCAAGCTTTGCAATGTTTTGACTTTGACATTTTATGAGAAGAATAAACACTCAATTAGGGTTGTTATACGTTCAATATTGGTAATATGTGATTTTTGCATTGATTTTTAAGTTAATCGTTTTTTTTTGAAAAAAAAGTAGTTATTATTATCTTTTTGACATGAAATTCATAAAAAAAACTATTATTTGACCATTTTTAGTTAATATTTTTGTATAAAAATTGTGATTTTGACATGTTAATTCTAGCAAAAAATTATCAAAACGTTTAGTTTTTTTGTTATATTTATGTTAAAAATGGTTATTTTTTATGTCCATTGTTAAAAAATGTTGTTTTTTAGAAACAATTATTTCATGTGGATTGAAAAATTAATTAAGGGGGTTGAAAAGATGTCTAAATATGTAGATTATCTAAAATTCAAACTATCGACTTTATAATTTAAAAACGCAAAACAATAAAAAGCCCACTAAAAAAAAAAAAAATTAAGATAGAGAACAAGAAAATATGAATACAATGACGACTTCAAAAACTATCAAATTTAGAAAATAATTTTTTACATTTCACACACTAGAAAATTTAAAGTCAAAAAATAGGTCTTTTAAAAAAAGGGTGTGATGCAGAATACACACTTTTTAAAATCAGGATGAAAATCACTACCATTCACCGAGCCTCACCCACTTAATGCACATGAAAAAAATTAAAGTTCCAAAAAGCATGTTCTTAAAAAAACATGTGTATTCTGCATCAACACTTTTGAAAATCGGGTCATTTTTTTGCCACCTCTACAAAACGGGTAACAGTATCAGTTCCCGTTTCAAAGTTTACATTGTTAATCACACATAGTGCAACCAGCAATGAACTGATGATGGTACTCTCATGCAGTTGAATGAGGGAGTACGACAATGAAACTCTCCTACACCTGAAGGGGGGGAGTTCAAATATATTTTGGAGAAGATTGTCTCTCCTTTCAGCTGAAAAAGAGGGGAAAATGTCGATGAAATTGACAAGTGGTTGTCAGACTGAAAGTCTCGACAACATCAACCAGTGGGCATCTTCATCAGCCAGTGGGCATTTGTCATCAGCAGTGAGCATCAGCAAATTCGCCAGTGGGAGATCGACAGCCAAAGCAGCAGTGAGAAGGTTTCATCATAGCAAAAACAACATTGAGTTGTTTTTCGACATCTTCAGCCAGTGGGCAATCATCATCAGCAAAGATGTCAGTGGGCGTTCATCAAATTGTGTTAGTGGACACCGGATGCTGTTTTCAAACAAAGGACAGTTGGATCCTTTTGCGGCTTGGCACGTGATGGAGTTGTCAAGCAACATTCAGAGATGAATCAGGCATGCAGCTAATTCATGTTCTCTTCAGATTTGAGTTTTTTCCAGCATCCAGTTTTGGCGGTTTTTTCGGGCAATTTTTTTGAGGATCAACATGAGAACTTGGAATATGGCTCCTCATTCTTATTTTGGATTTATCATTGAAGGGGGGAATGTTAGCCTCTCTCATAAAACAATAGTAAATCCAAAAATAAATAAATTAATTAAATATTCTAAGTTAGGAATTTGTGCCTAACTCTTGGGTTGTTCCTCTAAGATAGGAGTTAGTTTAGGTAACTCCTATATTGGTGTGTGTCTGGTGAGAAATTATCTCAACCAAAGGAGAAATTATCTCAACCAAAAGTGTCTAAGATAGCACGCACTATCTTGAGAACACTATCTCTCATCTATTTATTTGTAACATTATATTCAATTTTTTTAATGAATGAGAATGAGAGAGAATACCTGAGGGAGCCATGATGCTAAAGACTTTTTCCACCCATAGTTTGTGTCTGGTTTTTATCTGTGATTTATATATTTGTCTAAGTTAATTTCTTTTTTCAATAAGCTCTACTTGAATGGCTCATGAGGAACAATACTTGTTACGGTTTTGCAAATGGGGTAGTAAGCTAAGTGGGCTAGATTGTGGGGAAAAATCCACAGTTAAGCACGCTTGGGCCAAAGGTGATTTGGGATGGGTGACCTCCAGGGACGTCCTGGTTACCAGGTGCAAGCCCCAGAAGTGATGATTAACGCTATGTGATTTATTTCACTAGTTTCAATCCCACTTCTTCACCTGATGCAATGAATGCTAAGTGGAATATTCAAAAATCATGAGAAAGTAGTCAGTTACGACTACCTCTTATGGAAATGGTCATAAATGAATGACTTACTTAACTTAGTTGAATCCCATGAGGCATAATACATGCTAAGGTTTTGCAAATGGGGTAGCAAGCTAAGTGGGCTTGATTGTGGGGAAAACTCCACAGTTAAGCGCGCTTGAGCTAGAGGTGATCCCAGTAAGTCATGCTATGTGATTCATTTCACTAGTAGTGCTAAGTGGACTATTCAAAAATCATAATATCTAATATAAATCACAGCGAAAATCCCTCAATACTAAGTGGACTATTCAAAAGTCATCATATCTAATATAAAGTGGATATATAGTGATGATTGATATCTAATATAAAGTGGATATAAAGTCACAAATATCATGATATCTAATATAAAGTGGAAATAAAGTGTTGATTGACTCATTTCACTAGTAGTGCTAAGTGGACTCCTCAATACTAAGTGGACTATTAAAAAATCATGATATTTAATATAAAGTGGATATAAAGTGATTGACGCTATGTGATTCATTTCACTAGTAATACTAAGTGGACTATTCAAAAATCACAATATCCAATATAATGCACTATGAAAACCTCTCAATACTTAATAAATGTGCTATCAAAATAATAATATTTAAAAAATATTTTATACAAAAATAAAAAATATCTCACACAATTTTAGTTGGAAAGATAATAAAAATAATTATAATATAAAATAGTTACCTTATTTTTCATCTAAGCCTTAACATTTTTAAAATCATTAAAATTATAATACTGATAATTATTTATGAAAAAATCATTATATATATATATATATATATATATATATATATATATATATATATATATAATTCTTCGGGCAGATCCATCATGGCACAGTTGTTCGCGACTAGATGAAACCAACTAATTCAAAGCCAACTATTCTTGAAAAAGTATATTAATCTTGAAGTTTCAAGTATATTTAATTATTCAAACCAGATTCAAAGATTGAATACTAAATTTGGATTTTAATGTTACATGTATTTATTCTAATACAATAGTGATTAAATTGTAAAATTACTTTTAATAAATATAATTTATTAAATTTTATTTAAAAAATTAATATTTCACAACTACCGCCTTTAGGGAAGGTCTGGTGTAGGATTATCATAATTCATTTGTAGAATAATTATTAAATCATATTCTTTATCAAGCACAAGCTTGTGCCAGCCTATTGAAACTATTTGGGCTTCGCCTATTTAAAGCTTCCCATTCTCATCACATTGACTTATAAAAGTTGTCTCATCATTGCAAACATTTAAGTTTTTTGTTGTCTGTTGCATCTCAAATCTCCTCCACTGCTTGACAGGTTTGCCTGGACCGAACGTCCACTGTAATCCCAACTCGCCTTCCACAGCCCCAGAAATTGAAGCTCTGCCCTTCAAATTTACAGATGCTCTGCTGCGATTATATTAAGAATGGTCTCATATACCACATGCCCTTCACCCATCACGATCCCCAATTCGTTTCAGCGGTGGAGCTCCTGAAGAAGAGCCTCTCCGAAACGCTCGTCGTTTTCTACCCATTGGCAGGAAGGCTCATCACTTTCTCAAATGGCATTCTGTACATCGACTGCAATGATGCCGGCATCGAGTTGATCGAAGCATTCACATCAGATGTCAGAATTCAAGAAATAACGAGGCCAAAGGTCAGTCTAGTGGTTCGCCAACTTTTTTCTCTAGATGGCGCTATCAATCATAATGGTCATTGTCTCCCTCCACTTGTGGTCCAGGTGGGTTCATGCCCTTTCTAAAATTTCTTAGGTAGTGTTTAAAATTATTGCTCATTTTTTATCTAGAGCTCAAATAGGAGAGGCTTTGTCCCTATCATTTTTGAAAAGGAAAAATGCCTCTCTTTCCTTTTTTTCAATGAAAAATCTGAATTCATTTGATCAGGGAATAAGATCACTGATTTTCTCTTTTTATTTCTTACATTCTAAATTTGATAATAATCAGGTAACTAAGCTGAGAGATGGAGTTGCGATAGGTTTTACGATTAACCACATGGTGGTATATGGGACTGGGATCCATTTGTATCCTTCTACTCCTGAGTTTGGTTCGTTTAATCATCCTTCATCGCAAGTTCTTGTTGAATCACTAGAAAATCTTTTGGATAGACTAAATATGTCTGAGCAACCATATCATCTGATACAGCTATGTCAGAGCCTCCTATTGCCATTCCTACGATGTTTGCTGGTATACCATCTGTTCCGACTAGTTACCAATCATTAGCTGGAGTCCATTCAGGGGTTGTTTCAATGATATGGTATGTTCATATTGTTCATCTGGAGTCCCATCTAGTATTTCTTATGTTGAAACTCAGCAAGTTGATCCGACATGGCAGTATCAATTTGGGCAAACCGGTGTTCAAAGACTGATATATCCTTTGAACACTGGACTGCCGCCATATGGAGGGCAGTATTCTTTTTCATTGTTCCCTCCTGGAGAACAACCATATGAGAGTTTACAAAAAAATTCAGGTCAAACTAGAATTACATCCAGCGGTTGGGTACCAATACTGCCTCCACAACCAAGGGTTGTATATTCAATGCAACCGACCCAACCTGTATCGAATACTCCCACTACACCTGTTATTGTGACTATGTCACAAGTACAAGCATTGTGTGTTGTGTGTAAACCTCAAGTCTCTCAGGTTGCAATACAACAACCTCTTGTCTCTACAGCTCAATCAAAACCTCAGGTTAGTGCTTCCTTACCTGGAATGACTCAGGCTCAAACGAGTATAATCACTCCACATCTTGGTCAATCTTCTAGTATTGGGAAACAACAATGGTCCAAGAACCATGGCTGGCACAATACCAACAACCACAACTCTAGCAAACTTACCGAGGACCTAAGAAACAAGGATTTGTAGGTAATGGACAACCGCATTTTCAAAATGGTTATCAAGAACCATACTATAATGGTTATGTCCAACAACCTTATCAAATTTACCAGCATCATATACATTATGCTGGTATGCAAAGACCTACTGTTCAGGCGATTCCATCTTATCCTAAGTATGCTTCACCTAACTTGAATCAACAGTTGCCTTTTGTGGTAACTCTAGAATTACCAGATTTGAATTGGCTGACTAATGATCCAATTACATACGCCCCTTGGTGGCCAACGATTCCTCATAAACTTCCCTCCAATATTCCTAAATTCAATGGAAATCGAAATGAAGATCCATCGAATCACATAATGACTTTTCATTTGTGGTGCTCATCTAACACCCTGAATGATGATTCAATTAGGTATTGCCTTTTTTCAGAGAATGCTCATTGGTCCGGCAGCCAAATGGTATATTGAATTGCCTAGAGCTTCGTTCGATAACTTCAGCGCCCTTGCCACTACTTTTCTAACCCACTTTCAGTTACCCATAAGGTACAAAACAAGAACAAAACTCCTTACCAATTTTAAACAGACCATGGTCACTCACATATCCGATCATATTCATGAGTGGCGACGTCGTCGTCGAATGGTAAAGACATATGTTCCTGATTAGCTTTTAGCTGAGTGGTTTATTAAGTCCTTATTGCCTTCTATAACGGAGGACATGGCGAAAGGAGGAGTTGTCACTGAAGAGCAAGTCATAGCTTGTGCCTAATATTTAGACTTGATCTATACTCAATTTGGAACACTCTATGACAAAATTCCTGACGCTCCTAGACCAGAATTTTCCGTTCCACCCACTCCTAAATCAAAGAGGGACTCTCATGTCGGTGAAGGTGTGATAGGTGCCATAAACACGCAAACCGCAAAGGCTCCATCCAAAAAATCCCTTGCAGTTTCTAGTCAAAAAGAAAATGACAGACCTCTTGCCTCGAAGATTAATGTTATGTCATCTGACAAGGGCAAGAATCCAAAGAAACCAAGGGGCAAGAAGAAAGGGAAAAATAATAAGAAGAAATAGGAGAATGCAACTCTTGAAAAATCTTCTCAAAACCCTACTAGGCAAAAGAAACCTCATTATCCATGTTTCATATGCAATGATGAGCATTTCACGAGAAATTTTCCACATCGAGCTGAGGTTGCGAAATTTTTAAAGACTTCAAATCCTCAACTGTGTTGACTGATCCATTTCCGAGCCCAGAAACCAATCGAGTTGCTATCAATCAAGCTTCCCCATCCCAAGTGCTTATGTTATCCATCTCAAAACAACAAAATGATGCTTTGATATCGACAAGGAATAAATATTATGGGAATCCACCATCGTCGAACAACAAGGCTACAAATCAACCCAGTAGTTCGACAACAACTATGCCTAAAGTTGTTCCACCCATCATTCCTGAATAAAAAATAAAGCCACCAAAGGCAATTGTTCATAAATCGACATTTAATGCTCGTGCACAAGCTGAACCAAATTATAATATAGTGGAGGATCTGGCTCAATCGCCATCTGCTATGTCGACACTTGAAGTACTGCAAAATTGCCCCTCCCAAAAATAGGCTTTGTTATTAGCAATAGGTGCGATTGACCTAACGGATTCTAATCTTGTGGCCTTTAATCATAAAGGATATACATCTCAGTTACCGGCCCAACTTGCTTTTCTTATACAAGTAAAAGCCCTCAATAAAATTGTTCATCGAACAATCATTGATGAGGGGGCATCTACCTGTATTATGTCAATGAGTTTTTGGAAAGCTTTAGGTTCACCACCCTTGTCACGATCATCAATGACATTAAAGGCATTCGATGGAAGAACATACACACCATATGGGATTTTAAGTAACTTGCAAGTAGAACTGGGGGGCAAGACAGTAGAGATTGAAGTCGAGGTCATTGATGGAAACCTTGATTATAATATCTTACTGGGAAGGCCCTAGATTTATGCTATGGCTGTCATTATGTCTACATATTTTAGAAATATTGCATTTCCCTTCCAAGGCGAAATTACAATCGTTGACCAACTAGCCCTTTTTCCTAACAGTTCACAAGCTACTGGAAGCATTCCATTGATCCATGGAATCTCTCAATCACTTCAAAATGTCAAAGTAGGTCTCCTAAAAGACCCATCCTTAATGGGTACTTTTTCCCTCCCGCCTCCACCTGGACTCGCGGAAGTGGCCACAGTTGAAACCTGTCATATGATCTCTTCTACATCATCTAATATTAAGAAGAACTCTAACCATTTTTATAGTGTGGATCACCGTGCAATTTTGCCCCCAAGCCCCATAGAATCTTTGTAGTAATCAATATTCTAGGCCTAGGCAGCAAACCCAAATCAACGCTCAACAAGTGTTTGGATAGATAGGTCTCTAGAGTATGGTACCTCTTCCTATCCTTGGTCCCTAGTGCATTCTACAGACGAAGGAATCATCCAGTCAATGATGATAGGAGGGACACTGTGGGAAGATTACCACCACTGTTCCCACCTTCAAGATAACAATGAAGATTATTCAAGCGACCTTAATCATCCTTCAATTTTTGATTTTCTATCAAATACTGTAAATACAGTGGATTCCGAGCGAAATCTATCCAATATTGAAGAAACTATCACCATTAATATCTCGACCAAACCTAATGTTGTAGAGAATATTCATGTTGGAAAATCTTGTTCTCCAACAGAACTGGAAATTTATTGCACTCTCTTTCGCGAATTCAGAGATGTCTTTGCATGGTCATATGAGGAAATGCCAGGCATTGACTCAAGAATTGTTGAACATGAAATAAAGATGTATCCAGATGTCAAACCAGTACGACAACAGCTTCGACTTGTCCATCCGAAGAAAGTCGCTGCCATTAAGATAGAAGTTGAAAAACTTTTGCATGCTGGTTTCATTTACCTTGTTCCTCTCACTGATTGGGTATCGAACATTGTTCCTGTAATGAAAAGACAAGGAACAAATAGAGTGTGCATCGCTTATAGGGATTTGAATCAAGCATGTCCGAAGGACAACTATCCTACATCCTTCATCGACCAGATAATTGATGAATGTGCTGGATGAGAAATATTTTCATTCAAGGATGGATTTTCCGGATACAATCAAATCAATATCCACCCACAGGACCAGTCAAAGACTGCATTTATATGTCCGTGGGGCACATTCGTAATCGTAAATTACCTTTCAATTTGAAGAACGCAGGGGCAACTTTTCAAATGGCAATGAACTACGCCTTCCATGACAAAAAACACATCGTTCAACCATATCTCGATGATCTACCGACTCATTCGCGAAAGCAGATTGATCATCCATAGCATTTGAAAGCCATATTTCTACATTGTCGACACTATAAGATACGACTCAATCTGCACAAGTGTGTGTTTTGTGTTGGTTCTGGTCGACTACTTGGTTTCATGGTTTCTAAGGACAAAATTCAACTCAACCATTTTAAGCTTCAGGGAATCTTTGACATGCCTCCACCTTCAAATTTACTCTAGATTTAGAGACTCCAAGGCAAAGCTAACTTTCTGAGGAGGTTCATTCCACATTATGCTGAACTCGCTAAAGGTCATACACGTCTTTTGAAAAAAGCAGTACCCTTCCATTGGGATCAGGTTGCATAAGCTTCCTTTGATGCTTTAAAATATTCCCTGATAAAGGCATCATTAATGTACACTCCTGACTATCAAAAAGACTTTAACCTGTATCTCGCCGCTACAAATATGACCATCGCAATGGTTTTAGTGCAAGAAGATAATGGAATCGAACATCCTATATATTATTTAATTTGAAATCTTAATGATACAGCAAGAAAGTACTCATATGTTGAAAAAATGGCCTCAGCAGCCATTCAAGCAGTATAGAGATTCTGACACTATATTCTCTTTCGCAAAACTACCATTATGTCAGATTGCAACACCATGACCTACATTCTATGGCGTCAATTGCTGGGGGGCAAATATTCCAAATGGATAGCCATTTTGCAAGAGTTTGATCTTTGCAAAGTTACTTTGTGACCTTCCATCGACATCCAACGATTTAAAAACCAAAGCATCAATCATGGATGAGACTCTGCTTCTGATATCGTCAAGCGATCCGTGGTATGGGGATATACTGGTCTATCTCCAAAGCCAAACTTTTAGGCCTGACACCTCTCACTCTGAATGACGACATACTCAATACCAAGCCAAAGGCTACCTGATCATTGGTGATACGCTTTACCATCGTGGTGTCGATACAGTTCTATGAAGGTGCCTCACGCATGAGGAAGACGAAAAAGTTCTAAATGATTGTCATTCAGGAGCTTGTGGGGGGCATCTATTTGGTTACGCTACTACACAAAAGATCTTATGAGTAGGTTACTTCTGGCCCACCATATTCAAAGATTGTATCACTACAGTCAGATGTTTCCATGCTTGTCAGATTTTTTCTCGCAAAACCAGATTACCACCTGCACCACTGCATCCAGTAGTTGTTGTTGGGCCATTCACTAAATGGGGCATTGACTTCATGACATGTAACCCCACCTTAGTCGAGGGGCATGGATATATTATAGTCGTTGTCGACTATTTTACAAAATGGGCCAAGGTGATGCCTAGATTAAACAACAACGACAAAACAGCTGCTCTTTTTTTTTAATCATATAGTTTATAGATTTGGTGTTCCATAGGCGATAGTCATAGATCATGGTTCGCATTTTCACAACCACATGATGATTGAATTGACTGCCAAATTAGGGTTGTCCCACAACAGATCTACTCCATATTATCCGCAGGCTAACGGATAGGTTGAAGCGATCAACAAGGTCCTAAAGCACATGTTGCAGAGAATGATTGGAGTCCACAAACGGAATCGGAATTTAATCCTGTACTCAGCGCTGTGGGCATATAGGACTTCGGTGAGAAATGTGACTAGATTTATGCCTTTTCAGTTGGTGTATGGTCTGGAAGCGATTTTACCATTCATTGCGAAATGGCGTCCCTCAATCTTGCGATTGATCTGCTTCCCGAAACTTCTAACGAAGAGGCTCGTTTCTTGGAACTAATCCACCTGGATGAAACCCGTCGTGATGCCGCATTGGCTAACGAAGCACATAAGAAATGTGTCAAGGTGAGATTTGACAAAAATGTCAAGCCTCGTGTCTTCTCAGAAGGTGACCTAGTCTTGCTTTACGATCAAGACTCTAACAAATTAGGAGCGGGGAAATTCGAA
Organism: Pinus tabuliformis; assembly: GCA_031772625.1. Lineage (NCBI taxonomy): Eukaryota > Viridiplantae > Streptophyta > Pinopsida > Pinales > Pinaceae > Pinus > Pinus tabuliformis. The sequence goes on along the minus strand of CM062819.1, from coordinate 338,912,407 downwards.
CCATTATGTTCGGGCCCCTACATTGTCAAACGGGTATTGATAAAAGGAGCCCATGAGCTGGTCGATTATGATGGGATTCCATTGTCGCAACCCTGAAATGGGTTGTATCGTAAACGTGACTATGCTTGACTAAGTGTAGTAAACTCATTTTAAATATGCTTTTATTGCATTTTTTGTGTTTTCTGTTAGGGTTGTCATTTTGGTTAGGTAATCCACTTCGCATTTGTTGCAGATGTCAAACTTTTTGGAACATTTTTTTGGGTACGCCGACGGAGCTAGTCGTAGAACGCAGAACCTATCTTCTGCACCGTGGGCCATTTTTGCTCCAAGCGACGACTTAGTGAGTTTCAGGGGGATATGTATTGGCCAGTCAATGAACAACATCATTGAATATAGCATGTTGATTGAAATTCTCTCTGATGCCATTTCATGTGGTATACGCCGAATTATTGTCAGGCTAGACTCACAGCTCATCATTCTACAACTTACTGGCATTTATTCCATTCGGAACCGAGCTATTTATTACATGTTCCTAAGAGTCAAGATTTTGGAAAGACAATTTGATTCTATTTAATATCAACACATTTCCAGAAACTTAAACACATTGACTGATTCATTAGCAAACTATGTGTTAGATAGACATTTTCCACATTTGTAAAGAAAGCATTTTACTTTAACATCTGCATCAGAATTTCATAACTTAACCAAAATAAAACTTCGAAAATCAAAAATATATAACTGTTTATAGTTTTTACAAAATGTTTTGTGTCTAAGAAAATATCAGTCATGCGACCAAGAAACTCAAAAATGAATGCAAAGAAGCATCCTAGACTAATGATGCTGGTGATAACATGTCACCGCCTATGTGATCATGCGCAAGATTCTGGTCCATTGACTCAGCACACCAATAGTATGGCGCTATAACCTCAAAGGTAACTCATCAGTCCTGACATCTTGAATACCGAGAGTGAGGCCCTCGACCTGATCCTGCAAAACTACCAGGGTCTCCGATTTGTCCAAATCCCGAAGGATGGCCCTCCCTACAGCCTCTCCTGTTGGAGCGTTAGCTGCCGCCCATGGGCGTGCTGCTGGTCGCACTGGCCCAATATCTACACACACATATGAGTTTGATTAGTCTTGATAACATTAAAAAACACAAAAACATTATAAAACTGATAAACAAAGATGTGGTCGAATCATTTTACCTATAACACTCCACTGCTCGCCAACTGGTAACGCCAAATCTAGGTCGCCTCGGAAATCCATCCCGACGTATGGATACTCTGTAAAGACCATCTCCTGACGGTCAAACCACTGGAAAAAGGGATCAGAGAAGAAAATCTATGACTGACTGGCATGTCTAGCCATGAGATCAACCCATCTCTGCATTTGTGGTTCCCTTAGTGCTGGCAATCCCAATGAAATGTTCTAAGGTTGCATCAGTGGAATCCTCTCTAAAGCGAAAGCAGTCAATATGGAACCGTAGCCAAAATTCTTGAATCTTCCATTCTTTTCTTTGGAGAGCTACTCTTTTATGATAGGAAGTACCACCTCGCACCAGTTGAACACCTTCGGTTCCAGTCATTCCAGGGCGTACTGCATGTAAGATCTGTTTGCCAAGTGTAAAGCCACGCTACCAGCCAGTCTAGAAAAAGTAAATAAAATGGTCCTCAAGGGCAGATCAGTGACATCCCAAATATTGATGTTGCCATCTCTGCTGGGCTGAGATCCATCTCTACAGAACTGACGAATGTAATATTTCACAGATTCAATCCCACGAGCGGATACTACTAGTGAGAGAGAGGCACCACACCTCGATAACCCCGTCAAAAAGTAAATATCCTTGACTGTTAATGGAATAGGTTTTACTCTAATCTGGAAAACCTAGTCAATCAGATCGCAAGCATCGAGAAAATACTGCAACAAATTGATTTTTGGCCTCATGCTCAATATGCGGAAGAACTTTAGCAAACCACGGTTTCGTAATGCAACAACTGTGCCCTGGTCATGTAAGGCAATCATTTCCTCTTCTTCACGTTCGCATTCACGCCACGTGACAACCATCTTGATCCAAAAAAAATCTGAAATGCAAACAAAAGATGAGTTAGGATCCAAATTTGAGCAAAAACAGGAAAAAATTACATGAAAAATCATTGTATAAAGTTTCCCTTATGTGCCCATCGTACCCTGGCTTTAAGCAAGGTGAGATGCATACTGACTGGCCAGTGTATAGCTCAGTATGCATCGCCCCTTTTGATATAGGCTAGGTGCGATGGTTGGAGAATGAATTCTTCAAACCCAAGGGGCCCAGAAAAATGGAAAAACTTGCTCAAAATCAAGAACATATGGAATGAAAATGAGGAGCTCAGGGTTAGCTCCTACATGGTCCTGACAGCGTAGAAAATAGTCCACTAGGTCTCCTGAAATCAATTGATGAAATTTGAGGGGGAAAACCACTCCAGAGCTCCAAAATCCCAAATTTGAAATGAAATGATGAAAATGAAAGGTAAAACTACTTTTTATGTTTACTATTCACGGACTTCAAGTAAAATGTTAGTTTTAATTCATTTTTTCGTACATATATATGTATTTCTAATCAATTTGATGGAGTGATTGAACAGGTTAAACGACCGTCGAAATAATCTCATGTGCTAGACAATAAATTGAACATCTTTGGCCACTTGACTAAGCATAGTTTCTGCAAGGTTCAAGCTCATTAAAAAATCAACCCACCATCGATAAATAACCTTTGTGATTGCCATTACATCATCCTTTTAAGCCTTGGTTGTGTTCCTGCCATCACCTCCATTCTTTTGGCCGATCATATGCTTCCACTTGATTCTTTACCTTTTTGAGGAATAGCTGCGACGAGTGGTCCTATTAGCCACCCTCTTCACACCACCATGTTTTGAGAAAGTTCCAAGCTTACCCGGAACCAGTTGTTATCTTAGACACCACTTGTTCCTCAAAAATGAGTCCTCTTTAAACCCTTTGCAGACTCGTTAAATATGAAAAGATTGTCGTGCTATTGGCCTTTCTAGCTCACTAAAGTAATTGAAAGTGCCATCCCTCATCTAGATTTTAATCTTTTTCGGACCTGAGGGATTATCTCGCAAAAAAGTTTGAGCGTTTGTCTATTTCGGCTTGCTAGAGTGATCGAAAAATCATCCATTTTGTATTATTTTAATATTTTTCGGACCTAAGGGATTATGCTACGAAAAAGAACTATTGGAGTTTTCTTTTCGTCCCTTTTCGAACTCTCTAAACATGAAAAGGACCGAGTTATCTTTGTCGTCAAACTCGTTAAAACAATAGCAACAGGTTTGCCTGAAGCGCAAATTATAGAACAAGCATATGTTATCCTCCTCAAGCTTGACAAAAATAAAGAGGTACTGGTCAGCAGTGACTGGGGAAAAAGGGAAGAAAACTTGAAGAATTTTATGGTGGCAGGTCGTTCTTGAACATCACACTTTCACTCCATCACCATGATTGAGTCGGGTTGGGTTATTCTGTTCACCGGTCATTTCATCATTGGTCTTTCACACCATCCATTTTTGGGGTTAATGCTACCAATCCATCTCAGTGTCGCCGATATGTTCAAGAGAAGTCATTCAATTGAGAATTCAACATCCAATTAATGTCTCATCCACTGCAATACCTTCAACCTCTATTTTTCATGACCATCATTCCTGAACCTTGTGTCGTCGATCGTTTTCACCTCCACAAAATCATTTTCTTCGTTTCGTGTCATAGATGTGGGATACATTAAGGCCCTCCTACAATGGGTCACATCTTGTCGACATCAGCTCATTATCCAAGAAGTTGACTTAAAAACAACCCTTTCAGTACTTTGAAGCTTGCATGCCTTAATGGCAAGTTTCTCACTTCTGGTGATAGGTTGACATCAATGGCCTTCGACCGAAAGATTTTGGGTCGTGTTCAACATCGGATCATATATTCACACCACGTGAATTGTACTGTAGTACCTTGAGGTCATTATCATTATCGGTGATTTCTCTCGCGTCTGTTAACAACTTACATTATTGGCTGGCAATCAGGCGATGTCTTTCCATGTTTGACTTCAGAACATCTTTTCATATGGATCGATTTGTACATCTAGCGAAGATTGAATGAGTTTGAAGACCCCAGATCTAGTTTCATCCATCTGGGCTGCGATCTGTTCAGGAATATAAAGACATCAAATGTACACAGAAGCTGCACAGATGGTCATCCAAGCCAGGGACGACGACCCTTCATATGAAGAATCACCAGTTTGCAACTACAGACATTATCTGTTCTTATTGATTTTTTGACCGGAGAATCCACAGTAGTAGAATTTTTACACCAACGTTTCGAATCCCAAATGGGATCCATCATCACGGTAAGAGAAAGATGATAAAAGAAGAGCCAGATGGAAGAAATAAATACTTATGAGGGAATGAATATTAAAGGAGCAGCACAGGTCGGCCAGAGAGATTTATAATGAAACCTAAATTTAATTTTAATTTTATAAATTAATATCATTTATTTAATTTTTATAAAATTAATATCATTTATTTAATTTTTATAAATTAATATTATTTATTTAATTTTTATAAATTAATGTCAGCTATTTAATATCTATAAAACAAAACATTAAACTAAAAACAATATTAATAATAAAGTCTAAAAACTAATATATATTAATATTAATATCATAAATCTATATATAACCTAAATTTGATTTTAATTTTATAAATTAATATCATTTATTTAATTTTTATAAATTAATATCATTTATTTAATTTTTATAAATTAATATTATTTATTTAATTTTTTTATAAATTAATATCAGCTATTTAATATCTATAAAACAAAAACTTTAAACTAGAAACAATATTAATAATAGAGTCTAATTACTAATAAAATCTATATTACTAATAAAATCTATATTACTAGTAATATAGATTTTATTAGTAATTAGACTCTATTATTAATATTGTTTCTAGTTTAAAGTTTTTGTTTTATAGATATTAAATAGCTGATATTAATTTATAAAAAAAAATTAAATAAATAATATTAATCTATAAAAATTAAATAAATGATATTAATTTATAAAAATTAAATAAATGATATTAATTTATAAAATTAAAATTAAATTTAGGTTATATATAGATTTATGATATTAATATTAATATATATTAGTTTTTAGACTTTATTATTAATATTGTTTTTAGTTTAATGTTTTGTTTTATAGATATTAAATAGTTGACATTAATTTATAAAAATTAAATAAATAATATTAATTTATAAAAATTAAATAAATGATATTAATTTTATAAAAATTAAATAAATGATATTAATTTATAAAATTAAAATTAAATTTAGGTTTCATTATAAATCTCTCTGGCCGACCTGTGCTGCTCCTTTAATATTCATTCCCTCATAAGTATTTATTTCTTCCATCTGGCTCTTCTTTTATCATCTTTCTCTTACCCTGATAATGGATCGCATTTGGGATTCGAAACGTTGGTGTAAAAATTCTACTACTGTGGATTCTCCGGTCAAAAATTCAATAAGCTCAAACCACAGATCTCTGAAATCCATTATCTGTTCTATTTACATGAAATGAATTTATAAAGCTGAGCATGGGAATGCCCGCCTCAGTTAGATCATGAAAATTATCTGATGTTGATGTATTGTATTGTATCTTATATAGGTCACCTTCCAGTTTCGAAAACCTCAGATCCTCAAGTTAAAGCATTTCACCAGACACCAAAGATTTACGACTTCATGCTTTACGGGGCAACTGTTATAGACATATTTGGGCACTTCAACCCCAATCTTATATGTCGATAAACTAGGGTTCCTTAACCCCTAAAATTGTTGTTTCATACCCTAAAAGATCATGGTCAACTAATGACATCATTCCCAAAAAGTTCCACCTGAAAAACCATCCAGAACTGGCATGAACTGGACCATACTGAAAGCTCCACTGTCAGGGTGCGATGCATACTAACTTCTACACTAGCCAGGTGCGATGCATACTAAAGAGGCCTTCTGTGGGGTGCGATGAGTGAGAATGGACAAATGTTCGAGACAGTTTGCTAAGTGGATGCTCATGGAATCTTCTAGAAACTTCTCCTATGACACTTGTTTCGCTGAATTCGCCTAGGGATGAGTAAGAGATCCAAGAAATCTCCAAGTGGAACCAAAAAAAACAAGTGGAATGACATTAATCAAAAACCCAGAGATGACTCACACACTTGTAGACATCTATAAATGGATCCCTCATCTGAGAGATCTAGAGGTTGGAATTTGGTAATTTGTAAGGAAGTGCTGATAGTTTGTATCTAAGAAAGAGCATTGTATTATTGGGTGATCTTAATTTTCATGAGGTGAAGAGGGCTTTGATGCTGGGAGGATGATGCTGGATCAGACAGCTGGGTTGTAATTCTCCCTTCTATTTTAATAAAGTTCTTTGAGTTTTCCTCCATACAATTGTGTATTTGTGAATGTTGTTATTTGTGAATGCTATTGTATGTTCATTGTACTTTTGATTCTGCAATGCTTATGATATAATAGATCAAGATTCTTTGATGGTGTTTTGTTACTTTGTCTCTAGAGGTATTCACTAAGCGGGATAAGTAGGAGAAGAGGTGCAAGCTCTGTCAAGGGGGGGAGAGATCAAGAAAGGAGTTAAGTGGAAGATCCAAGTTGGTTCCTTTGCCTCTCTCTTATCTATCATACATAGAGGAAATCACAAATTGCTTTAAACTGTTTGTTTCTAGGATAGCTACCAATCCTAGAGGGCTAGTCGATCGAAAAGACACTAGTTTTCCTGGAAACAATTATGAAAAATACAAAATCATTAGGAGAAGAGATGTCATATTCAATGAAAAGGTTTTGTATAAGGATCAAATGCAGGAAAAGAAACAGGAAAAAGAAAACAGAGAATACACAATGCTTGATGATATCACAGAAAAAGTTAAGGTGCCTGAAAATCATACTGATCAACAACCAGAACAACCACAAAATAAACAAGCACCTGAAACACTTGAAAGTTGTGTTAGAATATCTACAAGGATAAGGCGGCCCTCTGAAAGAATACTCTCCTTCCTTATATCATGTCTTTTTGATTGATTCTAGTGAACTAGAATGTTATGAAGAAGCAGTGCAGGTGGAAACCATGAAGAAGTCAGAGCAAGCCATGAAAGAAGAGATGGACTCCTTAGCACATAACCAGACATGGGACTTAGTCAGGTTGCTTGCAGGTAAACATCATTGCATAATAAATGGGTTTACAGGTTGAAGGAAGAAGATGGAGGTAGAAAATGGTATAAAGCTAGACGTGTGGTGAAGGGGTTTGCATAGAAAAAGGTTAAAGATTTTGATGAGATATTTTATCCTGTTGTTAAAATGACTTCAATCAGAACTATTTTAAGTCTAGTAATAGTTGAAGCTTTGCACCTTGAGTACCTAAATGTAAAGACAACATTTCTCCATGGGGATTTGGAGGAAGAGATATATATGCAGCAGCCAAGGGGATATGAGGTAAAAGGGAAGGAGAAACTAGTGTGCATGTTGAAGAAGAGCTTGTATGGCTTAAAACAGGCTCCAAGGCAGTGGTATCTAGAATTTGACAGGTTTATGTATGAACAAGGTTATACTAAACATCACTTTGATCATTGTGTTTATCTCAAAAGGAAAAATGATGGCAGCTATATTATATTATTATTGTATGTAGATGACATACTTGTTGCAAGTTCTAACATGCAAGAAATAAATGTGCTCAAAAGAAAATTGGGAAACTCGTTTGCAATAACGGATTTGGGTATTTAAAAATAAATCCTTGGTATGAGAATAACTAGAGATAGGAAGAATTGCAAATTAACATTGTCTCAGAGTGAGTACATAGAAAAGGTGTTGAAAAGATTTAATATGCAAAAGAAAAAAACCAGTTATTATACCTTTTGCTAGCCATTTCAAACTAAGTAAGGAGGTGTGTCCCAAAACTCCGGAAGAAATGGCTTATATGTCTAAAGTTCCATATGGATCAGCAGTTGGAAGCTTAATGTATGCAATGATCTGAACAAGGCCTGATATCGCACATGCAGTGGGAGTTGTAAGCAGGTACATAAACAATCCAAGGAAGGAACATTGGATGGTGGTGAAGTGGATTCTCAGGTATATGAGAGGTACCACAAATCAAGAATTATGCTTTGGTGGTTCAAACATTGCTCTACAGGAATATGTTGATGTAGATATGGCAGGGGATAGAGATAACAAGTGGAGAACGACAAGGTATGTGTTTATTGTAGGTGGAACAGTTGTTAGTTGGGTATCAAAACTACAAATTGTTGTTTCACTCTCAACAATGGAAGTAGAGTATGTTGCCACTATAGAGGCTAGTAAAGAAATGATTTTGTTACAAAGGTTTCTAGATGAATAAGGTAAGAAGCAAGAGTTGCACAGGTTATATAGTGACACCCAGAGTGACATACATCTTGCAAAGAACCTTGAATTTCATTCAAAGACTAAACATATACAACTCAAATACAATTTCATACAGTAAGCATTGGAAGACTGACAGTTGAAGTTGGAAAAGATACACACTAGCTAGAATCCTGCAGATATGGTAACAAAAGTTGTAACCAGGGAGAAACTGAGATTCTGCTAAGTTTCAATTGGTCTTCAAGTATGATGAAGAAGATGAGAAATAACCAGGTCTAAAGTGCAGTCACTGTCCAGCAAATGAAGCATCGGTGGAGTTGCTATAATCAATCTCCAAGTGGGAGATTGTTGGGTGTGGAGCCTGATTATCTTCTTTATTTAGAGGTATTGCCACATTGGACCTTAGTTCGTAATGTGGTGGCAATGCCACCCATAAAATGTACACTACAACGGGGGTCCGGGAGGAGGGGGAAGGCGATTGTGATCTTTGGGAGCCCCCCCCCCCCCCCCTCAGTGGGGGATTGAGGGCAGCGACCCCAAAGCTAAAAACATATGTAAAATTGCCTTGTAAAATGTTGTAATTTCGTAGTCAATCTTAGTAGTTCATTAGACGGAGAAATGATGATAGAAGTTATGTTTAATTTATGGTTTTTGGCCCTAGAAGGAAATACCTCACTATATATGAGGGAATTGTGTTGCATCTATGTAGATCTGTATTCCAACTGAGAAAGAGAGAGGAAATTGTGTGAGAGCGAAGATGGAATTACAATGGATATGATGTAAGTTGTATCTCTTCATTTTGCTGGATAATATAAAAGGAAGGACTGAGTGTTTCTCCGTGGACGTAACCCAAATTGGGTGAACCACGTATATCAGTATCTCTCGTGTTTTATGTGTTTTATGTGTTTATATTTCTACAATATATTTTATGTGTCCCATTCCTCTATAATATATAATTTACTAACAAAGACATCTCAAAATTTAAGCTTGAACTGTCACATTTTCATTTTTTAAGAACTTATAAAAAATGAGCTTAACATGACGTTGTACAACGCGATCAATTTTTTTATCTCCAGATATGTTAGTGTCAACATTTTCTAACATGTCGTCATCAATATTAATTTCATCTATACATATGAGAATTTAATGTAAATGAATATAAATATATATTAAATAATTAAATTAAAAAATAGAGTTCATGAAATTGAAACTAATAAAAATGTATAATTTCAATAATACATAACATATATATACATATCTAAGGGTGATTCAACTTCTTCACTTAAATCTCTTTCAACATTTTCAACAACATCATCAATCATTGGTTCACTTTCTTTTCCACTTTTTCTTTCAACGTTTTCAATCTCATCCTCAATGTTATGAGGAAATTATCTCTCTGTTTAAATTGAAAAATATTTTTCATATTATTTCATCAAAGAAAAATTAAATTCCACAATATACTATTAAATTTTGAATATTATTTATAATATTTACATTTTCATACATGGTTTAACTTCTTGTTGAGATTTATTTACCCTTTCAATATTTAAGTGTTCTTCATTTTTTCTTTTGTAATAGTTTCCCAAAAAACTCATTTTTAAAATTCAGTCCAAAAAGCTCAATTTCAAAATTCAGGCCAAAAGACTTATTTTCAAAATTCAGCCTAAAAAGCTTACTTTAAAAATTCAACCCAATTTTGTTTTTGCCTAAAAATTAGATTCATAGAAGTTTGGAATTCAAAAGTTGCACATGAAGAATGTGGTTGAAAAAATAATATTTCGTTTATAGTGTTTGGCGATAACACTTACATTGAAGGGTCACACCCTTTCAATTTGCCAGCAGACGGAAATTATGGATATTTTGTCAGTCGAACTTTTAAAAATGTTTGACTGATTATTTTTTCATTTATTTTAACCACTGTTCTGTGCAAAAAGTAATTTGGCCAATTTTCTTTTTTTCATCTGCTCAAAACTTGCACCTTTGAAATAGCTCGACTTTCATCACCTTTCTCCAAATTCGAAATTACTAAACTCCATTAAATATGGTGAATTTACTTTTAGAGCAGAATTGGATCTACTTTTAGTAGATATAAACTTTCTGGAATTTCATAGATATTTGTTAATTTTAACTAATTTTATAGTAAAATGTATGCAAAAATTTTCTGAAAGCCACTGTGAATCACTGAAATCAAAATCTTGTATCTTCCAAAATACATTGTGAAATAATATGGAAAATCTATAGTGAATTACGTTGCTTCATCTTCTTTAATGGGTAGTTTTTATATTTTTAGCCTTTAACTAATATGTTGAGAAACATGGTGCTATGTTAAACATCTTAAATTTTTTTTTTTTCAATATTGGTTCAATTCAAAAGATGCTAATAATTATGATGTGCATCTGTTGGTTTTGTAAATATAATCATATCAATTTTGTAAATATAGTCATATCGAAGTAGAGACTGTTTAGATTCTTGCAACACATTTTTCTTTTCAAAAACACAAGGTTAACAAAGCATACACTAGTGCCAAAAAACATGAATTTTTATGAATCCCTTGTTTTTTAAGAATACACGTTCAAACAATTGCCAAGTTAGCATATCATTTGTAAATAAAAATATTCTAAAAAATAAGTAATAGGAAGCCAATAAATTTTCTGACAAGTTTTCTTTTATTGTAAAACGAAGTTCTAAATAGAAAAATTGTAAGTTTTCTTTTACTGTAAAACGAAATTCTAAATAGAAAAATTGTTTTGGCTTCCCCGAAAGTTGAAAAACTTCTAAAAATGATTTTTTTTTCTTCAAAAAAGTCAAAAAATGTAACCTAACTTCACATTTTTTCTTAATCTAAACATCTTATATGCTTTTATCAAACTAAACTTCTTGCCCAACGATTTTTTTTTCTTCAAAAAAGTCAAAAAATGTAACCTAACTTCACATTTTTTCTTAATCTAAACATCTTATATGCTTTTATCAAACTAAACTTCTTGCCCAACCCCCCTCTATTCTGCTCAAATTATCGGTGAAGCCTTTGCAATTGAAAAATATCCAAATAACTTTAATAGAGAACAAAATACAAATTAAGTCATTCACGGCTACCTCTAATTCATAATCTTAAACATTGAATTTTCAAAAATTCCTTATCCTCCCTATTTTTTTCCCTTCTTTTTAATATTTATTAATAATTTCTATTTATTTTCCCCTTCTGTTTAACGTTTATAAATAATTTATATTTATATCCATAATTTATTAATAATTTCTATTTATTTTTGTTTTTTTTTTTTACCTCTCTCCCTCTAATTTTTCCATTTCCATTATTTTCATTTTTTCCCTTTCATTTTTCCTTTGCAACAGCTCGACTCTGATCACCTTTGTCCAAGTTCGAAATTATTAAACTCCATTAAATATGGTGAATTTACTTTCAAAGAAGAATTGAATCTACTTTTAGTAGATATAAATTTTATGGAATTTCATAGGTATTTGTTAATTTTAACTAATTTTATAGTAAAATGTATAAAAAAAAATTTCTGAGAGTCACTATGAATCACTAAAATCAAAATCTTGTATCTTCCAAAATACACTGTGAAAAGTATGGAAAATCTATAGTGAATTACGTTGCTTCATCTTCTTTCATGGGTAGTTTTTAGATTTGTAGCCTTTAACTAATATGTTGAGAAACATGGTGCTATGTTAAAAATCTTAAGAATATGTTGTTTTTTCATATTGGTTCAATTCAAAAAATGCTAGTAATTATGATGTGCATCTGTTGGTTTTGTAAATATAGTTATGTCGAAGCAGACACTGTCTAGATTCTTGCAACACATTTTTCTTTTCAAAAACACAAGGTTAACAAAGCATACACTAGTGCCAAAAAAATAAATTTTTATGCATCCCTTGGTTTTTAAAGAATACACATTCAAACAATTGCCAACTTAACATATCATTTTTAAATAAAAATATTCTAAAAAATAAGTAATAGAAAGCCAATAAAATTTTTGACAAGGCTTCTTTTATTGTCAAATAAAATTCTAAACAGAAAAATTGCTTTGGCTTTGCCGAAAGCTGAAAAACTTCTAAAAAAGAATTTTTTCTCCAAAAAAGACAAAAAATGTAACCCAACTTCACATTTTTTCTTAATCTAAACTTCTTATATGCTTTGATCAAACTAAACTTCTTGCCCAACCCCCTTCTATTCCACTTAGATTATCCGTGAAGTCTTCACAATTAAAAAATATTCAAATAACTTCAATGGAAAAGAAAATACAAATTAATCCATTAATGGCTACCTCTAATTCATAATCTTAACCATTGAATTTTCAAAATTCCTTATCCTCCCTATTTTTTTCCCTTCTTTTTAATATTTATTAACTATTTTCCCTTTCTTTTTAATGTTTATAAATAATTTATATTTCTATCCATAATTTATTAATAATTCTTATTTCTTTCTTCTTTTTAATATTTATTAATAATTTCTATTTATTTTTGTTATTTTTTGTTTTGTTAATTTTATTTTATTTTTATCTATCCCTCTCTAATTTTTCCATTTCCATTCTTTTCATATTTTCCCTTTCATTTTTCCTTTGCAACAACTAGACTCTAATCACTTTTTTCCAAGTTCGAAATTATTAAACTCCATTAAATATGGTGAATTTACTTTCTGCAAAATTGAATCTACTTTTAGTAGATATAACTTTTATGGAATTTCATAGATATTTGTTAATTTTCATTAATTTTATAGTAAAATGTATGAATTTTTTTTTGAAAGTGAATCACTAAAATCAAATTCTTGTATCTTCCAAAATACACTGTGAAAAAATATGGAAAATCTATAGTGAATTACGTTGGTTCATCTTCTTTAATGGGTAGTTTTTAGATTTTTAGCCTTTAACTAATATGTTGAGAAACATGGTACTATGTTAAATATCTTAAAAATATGTTGTTTTTACATATTGGGTCAATTCAAAAAATGCTAGTAATTTAATGGGTAGTTTTTAGATTTTTCTCCTTTAACTAATATGTTGAGAAACACGGTACTATGTTAAACATCTTTTTTTTTCTCGGTAAATCTATTCTATTCTATTATATTATATACAGGTAAACATTACATTCAAAGAGACAGGTTGCCCAAGGCCGACTGTGGCGCTTTGGGTTGGCATTTCGCATTCAGTATTCGCCCTCGCAGGGGCAGCATTTCCATCGTGACACAACACAGCATTGTTTTCAGACCATACCAAAACATCCCGCGCAGGGGCTTCAGAGCAAAATTCATCCCTCGCAGGGGCATCAGAAGACCTATAACAGCTCCCTTGCGAGTCCTACTGACCAAACCAGAGCAAACATGGACATAAACATGAACTAGAGGGACACAAACAGAGATATATAACCTATACCATACACAGACAGAGACGAAAGACCTAAACCAGACCTGAACAAGAGAAATGGATGACAAAGTGTGCCATTGGAAGCTATTCCTCAGGCTTTTCCTCAATAATTCTGCACCACCTGTGGCCTTCTGGAATGCCTTCCCACATTTCCATGGGGTTCTGCTTGGAGGTCGACGCCTCCTGCCCCTGAGGTCGGATGGGAGTCTGCTCAGTTTCCTTCGTTGGCGCTTCCTCGACAATTTCCGGTTGCTCTCCTAGGTGTTCCTCCCTACTGCCCGAACCGTCTTCATCTTCCAGAGGATCCTCAGTGAAAAGAACCGATATGTGTGCATTAATTCGTGAATTGTCCCTCGAGCTGCCAAGAGTGAAGATGGCAAAGCTGAACGCTGGAAGAGGGTGTTGTCCAGCATTGGGATTGTCGGCATCCATGAATTGACTTACCTATATAGGAGTGGCCCCTGCCCTTCTATGGCAGTAACAGCAGCAGCAGTGGTGGTGGGATTCCGCAGCAGGGCGGCGTGAGGAACCTCCACGAACAGAACCCCTTCTGCTGAGCATCCTTTCCCTGGGTCGAACCATGATTGCAGAAATGCCGGCGGCTTGTGGCAGAGCAGCGAATGAGGGCTTTTCCGTCTTGAGTCGCCCCCCAACAGAATTACGTCCTCTCCCAACTGTTCCGGTACCGATCTCAGCAGAACATAAATAGCAGCCCACTGAGAATACAAGCTTGAAATTTCCTTTGGCGTCTTGAATGCCGGCAAGCCCAGCAAGATCTGAAGCCTTAAAGAGACGATTACCCACAGAGACCTGAACTGCGAGCTTTTTGCTCTGATCATGGAACCGCAACATTCCTTCATCCTCCTTAAATCTCTTGACATTCTCTCGAAGCTTGTTCTCCTTAATTGCTCTCTGCAAACTCTCCATTTCACCTTACGCCGCATTGAGTACCCTGCAGAGCGTCTCATCTATTAACTCTCGGCGGAAAGAGGCATTAAATTCCCGGAGTGATCACGAGGCGGCACATGTCTGGCATGTGGCTCCTCACTGCCATTCATGCTAACACCCGCATCCGGGGAAGCAGCATCTCCTTGGATCAAGCTTTCACATTCCTGGATCTGGTGATTGTTTGGAATGATGTTCGTGTTGCCGAATAGGAGGGTTTGTTCATTCTCTACCCCAATGTTGGCCAAAAGGTCAGCTATCTTGTTGCCCTCTCTTTTTGTGTGGTTGAAGGAGATTGCTCTATTATTGCGCAGATCTTGTTCAATGGCATTCAGCCTCGCTTCTAGCCTCCAACTAGATGCTACTTTCCTAGCTTGAGAGCCGTTCTGTATGCGAGTGGCCATGTTTATAAGGATCTGGGAGTCGCCTTCTACAATCAAGGGTTGAAGATTGAGGTTCCTGGCTTGCAGGAGACCTTGCCAAAGTCCCTCTAGCTCTGCTGAGTTGTTGGTATCCCACCCCATATTTCCAAAGTATATCTGCAGAGGAGTGCCTTCATGGTTCCTCAATATTCCACCAAATCCAGCTGCTCCAGGATTGCCTTTGGAAGCCCCATCAAAGTTAAGTTTGTATGAGTTTTTAGGAGGGGCGTTCCAGCGGCTGTTGTCCTTGAAGTTGCTATTAGAAGGGCCATTCTTGGAAACTTCTTGAGGTAGATGCAGATGCCAGTTGTCAAGAATGCTTTTTTCATTGTCTGTAGATGGGAGATCCTCCTTTGTCCACGATCGAAGCAACATCGTTTCTTTGAGATTCCCATGTAGCCTGTTCCAAATTTCTTCAATAGGAGACCGTTTGTTTTTAAATATACGTTTGTTTCTTTCCTTCCAAACGTTCCATAGGACGGTCCCCGGGATGATGTTCCATAGATAGTTGAGGATCTCGCTTTTGTAGGGGCTCTTTGGCCATTGTCTTATGGAATTGATGATGTCATTTTCCCCTCTACATCTTCTTTGGCATCTGAAGCTCACCTTTTCCCATAGCTGATTGGCTAGAGGACAAGTATCCAGGAGATGTTGAAGAGTTTCTTCGCTTTGAAAGCAGTTGTGACAAATAGAGGGACCATGAAAGTTTCGTCTTCTTAGTTTATCCCATGTGAGAATTTTTTTATGTCCTACCAGCCAGAGAAAGTAGGAGATTTTGGGCCAAGATCCGAGACCCCATATTTTGCTCCATAATGGGTCTGGAGGAGTGGGGAAGTTGCATATCACCTTGTAGGCTTCGGAAGTGGTGTAGGTCCCTTTGGGTTGGTATCCCCATCTGAGGATGTCATCGCCGTCATCCTGCCTTATGCTTCTTTTCCTTAGCTCTATCACCAGCTCTTCTGCCTCCCTAATATTTGTATTGTTGAGTATTTGGTTACTCTGTTTCCATTTTCTGAATCCATGCTCCATCTCCTGCGTCCAAAATTGTTGTACTTTTTCCTGCTGCTGCTCCTGCCTGTCTGGTATCAGAGATGGGTGAAGAACACTAGTAAGTTTGGGCATTTGGTTCCAGGCATCTGTCCAGAATCTTGCTGTGCGACCATTCCTGATTTCCCAGAAGCTGTGCTGTTGAATTAGCTGATAGTGTTGTTTGGCCGCATTCCAGATTGGCGACCCCTTTTCGGTAGGAATAAATCTGATTAGCTCTTCTTGAGGTCTGTTGTCGGCATATTTGGCTGTCCAGATTTTTACCCAGGGCTTTTCTGGATTGGTGATCCATTGCCACCAGATCTTGGCGTTCATAATGGAATTGCTGTACTCTGGGTCCCTCAGCCCAATGCCGCCCTTGTCTTTGGGCATGCATACAGTAGTCCATTTAACCAGAGCCCACTTGCGATTAGTTGCCGAGCTGCCCCATAGAAAATCACGCTGTAGGTTCCTAATTCTTTTTAGGACCCACTTTGGCGCAGCAAGGATAGAGAAGAGGTACAGAGGCATGGCCTGAAGGACAGACTTGATGAGCACCACACGACTGGCTAAGTTTAGAGATCTATAAGTCCAGAGGTTGAGACGGGAATCAAGTTTCTCTAGGAGGGAGCGCCAAGCGGGCTGCTTTATGGCTGAAGCAGTAAGGGGAGCTCCGAGATATTTGGAGGGGAGGGTAGCAGAGGGGAAGCCCAGAATGCGAGTGACTGCAGATTTGACAGAAGGAGAAGTGTGAAAGAAGAAAATCTGCGATTTGGAGCAGTTGACATGGGTGCCAGAGGCTTCAGAGAAATCATGGAGAAGGGATTTTAGGCGAGAAGCTTCCTGTACAGAGGGGTAGCCAAAAAGCATGGTGTCATCAACGAACTGCTGATGAGAGGTGGCAGTAGTGTTGTGAACCGAAAGGCCTTTAAGCTGATGAGACTGGAGGGCGTGTTTAATGTGTCGACCAAGACCTTCAGCCATAAGAACAAAGAGGAAGGGGGACAGGGGATCCCCTTGCCTGATACCTCACTATGTTAAACATCTTAAAAATATGTTGTTTTTTCATATTGGTTCAATTCAAAAAATGCTAGTAATTATGATTTGCATCTGTTGGTTTTATAAACATAGTCATATCCACGCAGAGGCTGTCTAGATTGTTGCAACACATTTTTCTTTTCAAAAACACAAGGTTGACAAAGCATACACTAGTGCCAAAAAACATGGTTGTCTAGATTCTTGCAACACATTTTTCTTTTCAAAAACACAAAGTTAACAAAGCATACACTAGTGCCAAAAAACATGAATTTTTATGAATCCCTTGGTTTTTAAAGAATAAACATTCAAACAATTCAAGTTAACATATCATTTGTAAATAAAAATATTTTAAAAAATAAGTAATAGAAAGCCAATAAAATTTCTCACAATTTTTCTTTTATTGTAAAATGAAATTCTAAACAGAAAAATTGTTTTGGCTTTGCTGAAAGTTGAAAAACTTCTAAAAAATATTTTTTTCTCCAAAATAGCAAAAAATGTAACCCAACTTCACATTTTTTCTTAATCTAAACATCTTATATGCTTTGATCAAACTAAACTTCTTGCCCAACCCCCTTCTATTCCACTTAGATTATTTGTGAAGCCTTCACAACTGAAAAATATCCAAATAACTTTAATGGAGAAGAAAATACAAATTAAGCCATTCATGACTACCTCTAATTCATAATCTTAAACATTGAATTTTCAAAATTCCTTATCCTCCCTTTTTTTCCTTCTTTTTAATATTTATTAATAATTTCTATTTATTTTTCTTTATTTTTAATGTTTATAAATAATTTATATTTATATGCATAGTTTATTATAATTTCTATTTATTTCTATTATTTTTTGTTTTTTTTTCTTTTATTATAAATAATTTATATTTATATGCATAGTTTATTATAATTTCTATTAATTTTTTCTTTTTTTCTTTTATTGCCTTTCCCTTCTAATTTTTCTATTTCCATTATTTTCATCTTTTCCCTTTCATTTTTCCCTTTTTGAAATTAATTAATCAAAATTCTTACTCAATCATTTCAATAAATAAATCTTTAAATTAATTAATTAAATTCTTACTTAATCATTTCGATAAAAAACATTATTATATTTTGACAATTACTCTTATTTTAATCATTTACGCTCCTAGAGCTCTCTGCCTTTTAAAATTTCCTCATTTTATTTCTTTAATATAATGAATATATTGATAATCCTTAAAAACATGTAATTTCCTCATTCTATTTCTTTAATATAATGAATATATTGAAAATCCTTAAAATATGTAAAGATAACGATCTCTGCAGATTTCCTGATAGACTGTATTTGTAACATCTCTTTTTACCTAACTATCTTAACGTTTATGTTTTGAAGTTTTTACCTAACTATCTTAACGTTTATGTTTTGACTAAACTTATTTATGTTGTGCACTTTAAAAATCTTACATATATTCCCCGTGGCCATTTAACTTTTCTTTTCCATGAAAATGGGTGGAGTGTCCACCAAAAGGCTTCGACATTATTGAAACAAGTTATTTACATATAAAAAAATATCACTATTACATTAATTGTTTGATGGTATATTTTTTTATTGCCTTAAAATATTATAAAAAAATGAATTTTATTGCCTTAAAATATTATAAAAAAAAAATGAAAACTAAGATAATAATTAAAAAGATCAAAGTAATTTTCGTTGAATTATTTATGAAAATTTAAATTTAAAGTCAAATTGTTATATCTTGATTTTTTTTATTAATTTGTGAATAGGTTTTGTTTATCATAATATGGGCCAATATCATGGCTCTTCAATATCACATGCCCAAAAAATATAACTTATTTCATAATTAAAATATTTTAGTTACTATAACATGGGCCAATACGATGGCTCACCAATACCACATGTCCAAAAATCATAATTTATTTTACAATCATAATATTTTACAATAGTATGACACATTCTTAACCATGGATAGACTTTGTTACCATAACATGGGCCAATAATGCCCAAAAACCATAACTTATTTCACAATCAAAATATTTTACAAGAATATGACACGATTCTTAGCTATGGATATCCACCGTGGATATTATACTATGGGCCAATACCATGGCTTATCAATACCACATGTGTAAATATTTTATTTTAATTAATTTTATAACATTTTTAAAATAAAATCTAAAAAGAAAAATATTATCATTATTTTTTAGATTCTCATAAAACTTAAATCAAAATTTCAACCAAATAAAAAATGAGAATACTTTTTATATAAAGATGTGAAATATATATAATATAAATAATGTTACTAAAAAATGACATACATCCATCTTAACTCTTTCTCTAAGCCATGGGAGCAAACAAACTGACTAACAATAATAAAGCAAAAGAAAGTGCATAATTATTTTAAATTTTTCATTATTGTATTTCCTTTTATATGATTGACCCAAAATATAGGTTTAGTATTTTACAACCAATTGAATTTCTTTAATTTAAATACTTTCTTAAATGCAACCTCATGAATTCAAATTTAAGATAATTCGTAGGTCTTTAAATTGATTAATCAAATTCTTCTTTAATCATTTCAATAAAAAAAATTATTATATTTTGACCGTTACTATTATTTTAACCATTTACTCTCTCCCCGAGCTCTTTGCCTTTTTAAATTTTCCTCATTTTATTTCTTTAATATAATGAATATATTGAGAATCCTTAAAATATGTAATTTTTTTTTATTAAATAATGATCTGCAATTTTCATAATAGATCGTGTATTTCTCCTGATAGATTGTGTATTTGTAACATCTCTTTTCATCTAACCATCTTAAGGTTTTTTTTTTGACTTTAACATCCATATGTCGTGCACTTTAAAAATCCTACATATTCTCTTTGTGGTCATTTAACTTCTCTTTTTCACCAAAAACCAAAAGGCTCTTACACTATCTACAACAAGCCATTTATACAAAAATATCACTATTAAATTAATGGTATATTTTCTTATGGCCTCAAAATATTAAAAAAAAAAAAAATTAAAAATAATAAATAAGAAGTTAGAAAGTAATACAAAATCGGATGCTGTAAATATTTATGTTTTTGGCTAAATTATTATAAAAATTTAAATTTAAAGTCAAATTGTTGAATTTTGAATTTTTTTATTAAGTTTTGGTTAAATTAATAATAAAAATTTAAGTTTAAAGTCAAATTGTTATATTTTGATTTTTTTATTAACTTGTGAGTCAGTTTTATTTACCATAACATGGCCAAAAACCATGGCTCATCAATACCACATGCCCAAAAACTATAACTTATTTCACAATCAAAATATTTTAGTTACCATAACATGGGCCAATACCATGGCTCATCAATTCCACATGCCAAAAACCATAATTTATTTTACAATAAAAATATTTTACAAGAATATGACGCATTCTTAACTATGGATGGACTTTGTTACCATAGCTTTGGCCAATAATGCCCAAAAACCATAACTTATTTCACAATCAAAATATTTTACAAGAATATGACACGATTCTTAACTATGGATATTCACGTGGATATTATACTATGGGCCAATACCATAGCTTATCAATACCACATGTACAAATATTTTATTTTAATTAATTTTATAACATTTTTTAAATTAAATCTAAAATGAAAAATATTATCATTACTTTTGAGATTCTGATAAAACTTAAATCAAACTTTCAATCAAATTAAAAATGAGAATATTTTTTATATAAAAATGTGAAGTATATATAATATAAATAATGCTACTAAAAAAGCGTCATAGATTCATCCTAACTAAAGATCTCAAGATCAAAGCCATGAGAGCAAACAAATTGACTAACAATAAGAGAGCAAAGATAGTGCATGATTGTTTTAAGTTTTTAATTATTGTATGTTCTTTTATATGATTGACCCAAAATATAGGCTTAATATTTTACAACAATTGAATTTCTTTAATTTAAATACTTTCTTAAACACAACATCATGGTATCAAATTTAAGAGAGAGAGGTAGGCAAGAGGAGGTGCACGGAGATAATGACAATAATCTAGGGTGAAGAGAGAGGAGGGCGAGAAGAGAGAGAGGGAGGGCGAGAGGAGGGGCAGGGAGATAGTGATGATACTCAAGGGTGAAGAGAGAGAGTGATGGGGGAAGAGATAGTGACAATACTCGAGGGTGAAGAGAGAGGGAGGGTGAGAAGAGAGAGAGGGAGGGCGAGAGGAGGGGCAGGGAGATATTGATGATACTCAAGCATAAAGAGAGAGAGAGTGATGGGGGAAGAGAGAGCAAGTGACAATCGAGAGATGGGGAGAAAGTGAGGGAGAGAGGAGGGAAGAGAGAGGAGAGGAGAGAGATAAGGAGAGAATGGGAAGAGAGAGACTGGGGGAGACAAATAGCTTGAGGGAAGAGACAGGAGAGAGCGAGGGAGATAGTGACGGAGTTAGAGAGAAGAGAGAGAGTGATGGGGAAGAGAGACGGTGGTGGGAGAGAATGACAAAGAGAGATGACTCAATAGAGAGGAGAAAGAGAGTGAGAGAAAGATAGAGTTGGAACGGGAGAGAGGAGGGAAGAAAAAACACACAGAGGGAGAAAGAAAAGACACATTATTACAATTATAAATATTATGATAATGATGATGATGGTTAACGTCCGGTGAGACCAAACAATGGTCTATCGGATCTAAAGAAACAAATTATTTATTTTGATTTAAGATTTTATTCCTATGCTCAAAAAGTTTGGAGAGAAGCCTCCCAAGCTCACTATAATTTTGACATTGTAAAAGGCTAGGAAGACCAGTATTGTAACAAAGATTGTGAAACTTAGATCTAATGTGGTTGTACGTGAGGCACTCTAAGAAGAAGTGGTTTTCATCCTCGATGTTCCTATTCTCATATATATTATGACATATCCTTTCCATCCAAAACATTTTGGATATATAATATTATATATCCATAATAAATCCATTTTAATCTAAAATCTATCCATCCTCCCTACATTTCATAAATCCGTCCTTATAAATTTTAGTTTTATTCAGTAAATGTAACCATATACGATGCCATGTGCGGGAGACTATTGTGTAGACAAATTTTCAAAATAACTGAACAAACGACGCTCCTCATCATTCACAGAACATTCATAAAGCCGGTTGAACCATAAAATATGAAATATCCAGTGGTTACTATTTTAGACACCCAAAACTCATCTGGTTACTATTTTAGATACCCAACACACTGGTGCGCATTCAACCATACAGGAAAAATGGGCTGATACAGAACTTTCCTCGTCTACATGCAATCAAAGACATATAAAACAAACAAATAATAATAGAGACGAAGGATCTTCTAACCGAAAAGAAACTGTGCCCCGTCTCCAAGGCAGCCATGAAATGAGGCACAAGACAGATCTCTACATCAACACCTCCAACCCCTTCCCTCGCAGGATATGCAGACATCTTGCCATCAAACTTGTTTGCCCACCCACTCCTTACACACACCGACCGTCCCCATCCAAAGTCATTGTCATACATTGGAAACGTTGGAGAGCTTCCCATCATCACACTGTTATCGCGGATTGTTCTATCCAGTTTCAGAACAGTGGGGCATTGATTATATTTTTGCAGCTCCGCCCTGATGTTTCCATCGCGGTGTGGCCGTATGATGCGGTGCAGCAAGCTCGCTGCAGAACGTATATCGCAGGCCAGGAGCTCCCCTGCGGTGACTGTGGTGCTAACGAATTGGATGGCGTTGCCGAAGTAAGAATAATGTAATGGAGGTATCAATCTGGGTCGGCAATTCACCGCGAGCTTGAAGGTCGTCGGTTCGTGGGTAGGCAGGGCACGAGCCCGTGTGATGGCCTGCCATATGTGAGCAGAGAGTGCCTGGAAGGACGAGATTGTATTTTCCTCCTTTGAATTCTTCTGGTTAGCTCTGTCCTTTAGCCTCGAGATCGTCTCCTTGCTGAAGTGAAATATTTTTTCGGTAAGCGCAGACGGGGTAAATTTCTGGATCGTTTGGGTTATGGGCAGGTTGAGAGCTATGCGGGAACCCTTTATGTCGAAACACCGGCTGTGAAGTGGTGGATGAGAGATTGTGGTCTCTCCTCTGCAGAGATCGGCCCATGAGTTTATGAAATGCCAGAGTGAAGTCCCATCTACCACCGCGTGGTTAATTGTGAAACCTATAGCAACTCCATCTCTGAGCTTCGTAACCTGATCATAATCAAATTTAGAATGTAACAAAGAGAAAGAGGAAATCGGTGAACTAATTCCCTGAATTCTGATTTTTCATTGAACGAAAGGAAAGAGAGACATTTTGCCTTTCGAAAATGATAGGGACAAAGCCTCTCCCAGTATTTGAGTTCTTGATAAAAGATGAGTAATACTTTTAAACACGACATAAGGAATTTTAGAAAGGGCATGAACTCACCTGGACCACCAGCAGAGGGAGAAAATGACCGTTAAGATTGATAGCGCCATCTAGAGCAAAAAGCTGGCGAAAGACCGGACCGACCTCCGGCCCCGTTATTTCTTGAATTCCTACATCTGATGCGGATGCTTCGATCAACTCGGCGCCGGCATCGTTGCAGTCGATGTACAGAACACCATCAGAGGAAGTGACGAGCCTTCCTGCCAACGGGTAGAAGTGGACGAGTGCTTCTGACAGGCTGTTCTTGAGAAGCTCCACCGCCCAAACGAATTGGGCATCATGATCGGCGAAGGGCATGTGGTATATGAGACCCTTCTGAATATAATCGCAGCAGAGCATCTGCAAATCGGAAGGGCAGAGCTTCAATTGTTGGGGCTGCGAAGGACGGGCTGGGATTACGGTTGACGTTCGGTCCAGGCGAACCTGTCGAGCAGTGGAGGAGATTTGAGGTGCAACAGACATAGCGAAAAGCCGAAATGCTTGCAACGATGAGACAACTTTTATAATTCAGTGTGATGAGAAGGGGAAGCATTAAATAGGCGAAGCCCAGATGGTTTCGATCGGCTGAGCACAACGATGATAAAGAATATGATTTATTAATTATATTCTACAAACAATAATGATAATACTACACGAGACCCGAAAGGTAGAAGCTGTGAAATATTAATTTTTAAATAAAATTTAATAAATTATATTCATTAAAAGTAATTTTACAATTTAGATATAAGAGGTGACCTCACACATGTTTAGATATAATTAAATTCTAAAATATAACAATTTTAATATTGGGTAGAAATGAAATTCATAAATTATATTTAATATTATTTTTTGTTTTACTTTAAAAAAAATATGAAGAATATAATATTTAAAAATATATATATTTTTTAATATTCAAAATATTAAATATTAAGAAAAATTATAATCAAAATAAAAATGAATATATATTTATTTATTCAATTGAGTTTTTTTATTTTTATTTTATATTTTTTCCTTACTATTATCAATATTTTATTGGTTGAATTGAAGCTTCTCTTATTCATATTAAGTATGAGAGATTTTTGGGAGTAAATCACATTATGAAATATTTGTGATGGGTCATCGTTATGACAAGTTGAAGAATCAGATCATGGCTGCGTTTTAATAGGGAGAGCAGATCTTCCAACAGGTAAGATTGACTAAGAAACGGCTATAATCGACTGGACTAATGGTTATATTTGACTATGTAACAGCTAACTTTGACTAGACAATCAGACTAGACATGGACTAAGGGATAAGGACATGGACAAATTTATTTATTTATTTATTTATTATGAATTAATATCTATTATTAAAATATATAGTGGGTTTTGAATGTTAAATTAATGATTTTATGAATATTTCATTTTAATATTATAATGCTTAACTAACTTATAGTAAGAATGTTAATAATTAAGTAAAAAGTTACTATATTTAAGTTAAAATGTTTAATAGTGATTAATATTAATATTAAACATTTTAACTTAAATATAGTAACTTTTTACTTAATTATTAACATTGTTATTATAAGTTAGTTAAACATTATAATATTAAAATGAAATATTCGTAAAATCGTTAATTTAACATTCAGAACCCACTATATATTTCAATAATAGATATTAATTCAAAAAAAGATTAAATAAATAAATTTGTCCATGTCTTTATTCTTAGTCCATGTCCAGTTCGATTGTCTAGTCAAAGTTAGCTGTTACATGGTCAAATATAGTCGTTAGTCCAGTCGCTTATACCTGTTTCCTAGTCAATCTTAGTCGTTGGAAGATCTTCTCTTCTTATTAAAATACAGCCATGATCTAATTCTTCAACTTGTCTTGACGATGAACCACTCGTTGGTTTGAGGCGTGACAAATATTTCATAATGTGATTTACATTGAAAAATCTCTCATATTTAATATCTCATTCATCAATAACCATTAAGTGATTTTTGTTTACATGTAATATTTAGAAAAATGCATTGTATTCATAACATCTATAACTAAATAATATGATAGTTAATTTAGTATCTATTTCATTAATTAAAAATATATATATCAAAACATATGTGTTTATTAATATTTTAAAAATGTATTTATTTTTAGAATTTAGTATGGAATAATCCAAGCTTATATTAATGAGGACTTTTTTCCCAACTTTAAATGTTTTAAAAATCTAATATTTTTTTACATAATTAAAATTTTTCTCAAATCAAATTTCTTGTATGGTGAAATAATATTTTTATTATCTTTCTATTACCAAAGATTTAGATGTAGATGATTGAAATTTTGATTATATATAGATGATTGAAATTTTGATTATAGTTTCTAGTAGTTAAAAACTTTAATTTTGTATATTGTTGAATTTTGACAACATATAGGAGATATGTTATTGTTGGACACCTAATCCTCTAAGGGTTATGGTGTGGAAGAGAGATAGTCAAAAGTAGTCGAAAAGACCTTGGAATATGGAATTTGATGGTCACTCTCATGTATAATAAATGTGTATCATTTGTTAATAGGAAAGGTATCCACTGTTTACCTTACTTACTGTCTACATTCCATGTGCATCTGAAATGGTATGAGAGCATCCAATTTGCACATCACCAATTTAGCTTGAACTTCTTCTTAAATAAGCATTGGCATGAGCTTCCTACGCTCTAGCTTTTTTAGGGGGTGTCTGACAATCCGTGCAGTAACGTCTATGTGCGTAATTCACCTAAACTCTACCGCTTTGAGCAGTGTTGAAATCCCTAGCAGTTTAACAAATCTTCATCTGTTAGCTTGAATACAATCCTGAAATTAGTCAAAAAAAACCTCGCATTCGTTAAGACTGCATCTCTTATTCATTACTCTTCTGCATAACCTTCTGCATGCCTCTAGAAGCTCTAGGTGTCGTTCTTGCATGCTCGTTTACCGCATTCCAAAACCCTACATTTTCCATTTCTGCGCTACTCAAAATATGTCTCAACAAATGCAGAGAGGTTGTGCAATATGAGGTTGTGCGTTATAGAGTCTCATGTGAATCATTCCAGATTTCTCATAGACGAAATGTTGCAGCAAGGGCTTACAGTTTGAAGGGAGATAGAAGTGATGCCATTAGAATTGATCTTGGCACCAAAAACGCATGCACAACAGTCATGCAGAGGAGAATCCAAATGTGGTTGAAAACTCTAAAGACTCTCGTATAATACCATCAGTGGTTGCCTTTAATCAGAAATGAGACCTACTCATAGGGACCCCTACAAAGCGTCAAGAAGAAATTTTGAATCTTGGCCTTCATGTCACACACGTAAGAGCAACTCGGAGCATTGAAAAACCTCTCTAGATCAACTGACATGCTAAACAGTTGTTGCACGATGCTCATATAACTCAAATCCCATCAGTTGTAGCCAATCTCCCTTGTTGAAACATTAAGACTTCATATCATAATCCTTGCCCCTATTGACATTGTTGACATCGTCAATTTGAGGAATGGAGGTGCCATCAAAAGTCAATATCTTGCCTCGCATTAATTTCTTGCGTTAGAACTAGAATCGATTTGTTGTAATTCCAGAGTAAACGTTGGAGCTCGAGACATTGTTTTTGATGTGAAAAGAAATATACTCTCCATAGTGATACCACACTAATTTTCCACTATAGTGACAACACAATATTCAATGCCGAGAAGAATAGTCAAATGGTTGAGGAATGCTTCACAACAGAAGCTTGGTCATCTCTGGTGGTCAACTTTGCTGAGCAGCACATGGGTTGTGGGATCTCTTTGAATCAGCTGATTGAACACTGATGTCCCCATTGAATTAATCTCTTGTGCGTGGAACCCCTCCATAATTTTGAAGTGATGAATTTGATTGAGCGTTGGAATTTGTTAAAGAGGTTGTGTATTATGCTGAATGGTGAATTCAAAGTCAAAGTTATTCGTAGATGAAAGGTACGAATCTCTTTGTGTAGGATGAGTTTATCATTATCCTACTACCTTGGATTGAGTTTTCAAGCTATATCAGTTCGTGGAGGCTTTCTGGGCAAGGACAAGTTGTATCTTCTCTTTCTTGGGTGTGTTATCTCTACATCTCAAGCTTATACTCACTCTGCTTAGTGTGCCAAGCACTTATTATTCCTGGAACGTGATTTCTTACATTCATGTTGTGATGTATGGATGAATGGGTACGTGAGATCTCATTCTTGACGGTTGAGTCACTGTCTTCATATTTGTGTAGTGTATCTCTATGAAAATGAGCTGTGAAGTTTTTCAGCATCGTACAGCTGGAAAGTGCCATCACAACCGGAGAGCGCATATATAGTTGTTTTCCTCATCACCGGCAATGGTTTCGAATTTCTTGTTATGGCGGGAAAGCAATGTAGAAAATATGGCAAACCATTAATGAAGCATAAAACCCATGCTGTCATTTTGTTAAAGGGGCAGTCGATATGTGCCAAGAATCTGAGTCTTATTTGGGATGCAATGACCACTCCACTTCATGTCACTATGATCCAGAGCGCTCTTTCAAAGAGTTCGTTCAAGAGCCACTAGATCGGCAACACACTTTAGACAAATTTATATTTGAAACAATGATTAAGTAGGTCTTTTATCCGAAAGTTTCTAATGGTTATCAGTTCATTTTGTCTCTGCTCATTATTAGGACCATACATTTAAATGCATTATATTCCTCTCAGCTTTGTGTTGAGTTGAAACTTTTTTCGGGTGTCATTTTCTCTTGTTAAGACCAAGGGTTTTTTTTTTTTTTTGCATCTCGAAGATTATTTATAGCCTTTTTCTAATTGGAGTATACTCCTCTTCTTAATGTGTTTAGAGTACAAGTGGGTATATTTTCCTCATTATCGTATCGTTTGTTGAAATAATGGTCAAAAATGATAATTTATTAGAGTTATTAAGAACTATAATCATTTCAACTATTTAAATCGCATTTAAAGTCAGTAAAGACACTCTCACAGATATTCAAACATCTCTACAAAATGCACAAGAACAGATTTAGTTTTTGCAGCGTGAATCTCAACTACAGTGGGAAGAATTACAACAGTGGAGTCATCATTCTGAACCTGTTTATGTTCAAAATATTGAAACAGACTCCCATAAGTGGCAAGTTGATTCAGATCCAGTACCTAATGAAGGAGCAAAGTTCCATGCAGATGCAGAAATTTAGTTATCACTTCCCAAGTCGGTGATCAAACCTTGGGAAGATATTTTTCATAACAAGCACATACCAGGTATTGTATATGATAAGGAGGTTTCCTTTCATATTCCAAATTACTCAAAACCCATCAAATTTCAGAGTGTTGGGTTTCTTCATAGCGTTTCACCTTCACCTATTCCAGATTCTTCTCCTCTTCCACAGCAACAATAATAGATTGTTTAATGCCAACATTGTGAAAGAGTTGGCCATATGAAAGATCATTGTTCTGATCTTCATCCATGTAAGAATTGCCATAAAACCCCTCACTCTTCAAACACATGCTTCAAAAACAAGCCTCCTGCAAGAACAAAGATTCATCCTGGATGGATTGCTTCTTGGCAATGGGTTTCAACAACCAAGAAGATATTCCATTCATATGTAAGAACTTGTTTTGGAGTATTGAATAGTCTTGCAATTGAGTTTTCTCCATCATCTCACCTTGTATTTGACAGGGGGGTACGTGATGGTCATTTACAAGCTTTAAAGTTACATCAAGCGAGCCTGGCCACAAGCTGCCATACCAGATTCAGAGTTGTAGATAGAGACAAATATGCCCCTGAGCATGC
The DNA here is from genome assembly GCA_031772625.1 of Pinus tabuliformis. Classification (NCBI taxonomy): domain Eukaryota; kingdom Viridiplantae; phylum Streptophyta; class Pinopsida; order Pinales; family Pinaceae; genus Pinus; species Pinus tabuliformis. The sequence continues at coordinate 338,882,991 of CM062819.1, read as the reverse complement.
CTTCGGTTGATGATCAACCTTAAACCATCTATGCGGGGTTGAGACACATCTTCAAAGAATTGGGGACACTTCCTCTAGTAGAGGATTTCATCTCCTTTCTAGTTTTGGAAGAGTTCTAGAAATTGAATTAAGAATTCCAAGGTTGGTGGTCATCTTTAAACCATCACAGGTTGAGACCTCCCTTTTCAGGTTGAGGTTCTCCATTTTTATGCGGGGTGGGACCTCCCTTTCAAGGTTAAAGGTTTCCCTCTTCAAAACATAAGGAACACTTCCTCTAGCAGAAAACCAGAATTTCATGCCAGACTTGGAAGAGTTCTGGGAACTGCACTAAGCGTTCCAGTGTTGGTGGTCATCCTTAAACCACCCCCCTTATACCAACATTTTAGAGAGCACATTTAGCCTAGTGCTACCATGCATTTTTGCACATTTTGTATTACAGCTCTCTTCTTGGACTCATACATACCCCTTTGAATTAAGGCGAGAATGTTGGGAACCTAATCCTCTAAGGGCTATGGTGTGGAAGATAAATAGTCAAAGGGAGTCCAAAAGACCTTGAATATGGAATCCAATGGTCATTCCCATGTATTATAAATGTGTACCATTTGTTCATAGAAAAGGTATTCACGCTTTACCTTATTTTGCTATCCACATTGCATGTGTATCTGATAGTTACAATATTAAATGATTTCATTTATGATTTTAGCACCTTATTTATGTATCCTTTAATATAAATTTAGTTTTATTCTCCATTTTATTATTTAATAATAAATTTATGTTTAAAATAAATTATATATATATATGAATTTACAAAGGATAAAGATAATCCTTTTGAACCTTTAGTAGTAGATAAAATCGCATTTCTCATACATTTATGCTTGTAGGATGTATTATTTTATATATATGTCATTGTATAATACCATTTGAATATGTCATTGTATAATACCATTTGAATAGGCGAATATTGTTATGTAATTATATTTATATAAAAGTTTTGTATCAAATATATCTATATCCAACAAAGTTGAAAAACATGAAAGATCGTGGCTTCACTTAATTCTATAAATATAATGTGGTGTGATTTGATAGGTAAGGTATTAAGTTGGAATCTTCTTTGGAAAAGAGGTAAACTTGGTCCTAGCATTTATGTATTTTATAAAACAAGTGCAAAATACAACTAGTGTATATCCATCTTAAGTAAAGATCTCGCATGCACAGAGAGAGATCAATCTCTTTAGGTGAAAATCTCTCTCTCTCTCGATATATATATATATATATATATATATATATATATATATATATATATATATATATATATATATATCTATGAAAGGCCCAAAAAAAATTACCTAAAGAGAGAGCAAAATGTAAAATAGTGAAACCACTTGAAATTTAATTTAATATTATGAATTGACTGAATTACGCATTTCCTTCTTATCATTCTTATTAGGAGGTATTTCATATTTTTTATTTTATTTTTTAACATTATTCCCACTTTTTTTTATTTTATTTTTTTAATTTTAATTACTTTATTTCTTTTAAAGCAATGAAACTATATTAGATCATGTAGTAATAGAAATATTTTAGTTATGAGTGAGAGTGAGGAATTTTTTTTACCACATTGGGTTGTAATATCAATAAAAAATTAAATTATCATAGTGACGGTGAGATTATACATGTTTTATAATGCTTTTAATTAAAACTAACTAAGAATGCATTCATTTATTTATTTTGTTATAGAAATTGATTTTCTATTAGAAAATATTTTAGTTTTATTTTAAGAGGTACACATGTCAACTCCACACTGAACATAGACATAATAACACGTCATCCTCATATTGGCATAACCTTTTGGCACCAAAAGAACCTATTATTATGCAATATTATTCTTCACACATGGTTGGGGAATACGATATATGCTCAACCTCTACCAAAAAGGATTTTTTAAAACCTTAGAATAGGAAGTATTCTTTGAGAAAATAGAGAGTTTTTCCTTTCCTACTTGTATGGGTATTTAGATTGCTCATGAATTCATCAATTTCATGCATTTCTCTCCTTTTAAAAAAAGGACCCAAATTTAATGTATTGCATCTTACCTCCTTATTAGAGAGATCACCAAGGCTACCAAACTTGTTAGTTGTTTTTTGGTTTGATTTTTATTTTTATTTTGTGTATCAAGCATAATCGACTATTATGCCTTCCTTGTACTCGAATGACATGGCGTCAATTCCAATAGCTACCACTATAACTACCTAGGTGGACACTCATTGCCCCAACATGAAGACACTAGTTAACACCCCAAAGATTTGAACCTGGGGCATTTTTACTCACATTTACTTTACATGTTCACTAGCTTTCCAAGTGAGCACCTTGTGGGGGGTACCAAAACCCCTTAATTTATGAGGAGGATCATCCTGTATAAGCATCGACCCTAGGTTTTATTGATCGAGCTTGTAGAGATAGATATTCAATTATGGTCTTAGGATTATTCTCATTTTGTTATATGGACACTACTACAGTTCTAAAGCTAATGGAAGTCCTACCACAAACAATGTTGGTGATTTTAGTGCTCTGCTTTATCTTTTGAAATTTCCTCTCTAACATTTAGTCAACTCTTTGCAAGTCTTTGGCATTATTGACAATCAATTTGATGAAAGATAAGGATTATGTGGTCAATAACTCCTTATTTCATTGTGAGACTTTGTTATAGACTTTGAAGGACTAATTCCAAAACATTGATTTCAGCCATATCTATAGGGAACAAACATGAAGGCAGATAAACTTTCAAATGTGGATTTGATCTAGAAACTAGTTTATTTATACTTCATGAATTTGATTCCTCTAAGATCCTATCAAATAAAACCAACTAGCTAATTCATTTATGGTTTTTTGTGGTCTCATTTAATTAGAAAATTGTATCTTTTAGAAAATTTATATATAACATTTTACCAAAAAGTTAGTCAAAATACATAATTATTAGAGACTATAAATTACTATTTTTTAAGATTTTTTGGATCATAAGCTTCTAGCTTCTAAAGTACTTAATGTATTTAGACTTTTTCGAAGAAAGATACATTTTTTTAAGGAAAAAAAATATACATACCCCTTTAAACTCATATAAATTATATTTTAAAATTTACTTTATCAAAAATATAAATATTATATAATAATAAAACATATAAAAAGATAGGTTAATTAAAATTCTCTATTGTTGCATATAAGAATCATTTTTCTGTTAGTCTAGACCATCATAGTTAAATAAAAGTATTAAAAGTATTGATGATCACCTTACCTTATGGAATCCTCCCTATTATAAGCAAGCTTATGTGAAACATAATTATATAATCCAGTCCGGAACCACGTATTGGTGTGCAACATAATTATATAATGTAGCACAGAACTATGAACTGGTCTTCCTCTATTTTGGAGATGGTCACGAAAATAACGTTTGGTGACCTTTCTCATCCTACTTATGCTTAGGTGGCAACCTTCATTGTCATGACTCTTCATGATATTTTTATTCTTCTTTTTCTGTCAAGTAATAGCGACAGGGCTTTCCCACTTATCCGTAACCAACTCAGTGAATGGGTGACCATATTCAGAGCACTTATCACAATAAAACAATTCACAAGGATTTGAGTGCTCATCCACTCCTCGTCACCATGACTGAATGGTGACGACATATAAAGAGAAATTGGAAATTAGAGACTTTTCCATGAGCGAATATTCAAGCCCGTAAAATACCACCATGCGAGGGATACATCCGCCATTTATATGTAATGTGGGATTAAATCGCGTTTTTTTTGTTTCCATTGGATATAATAATATTGTTTACTAAATTAGTGTCCTTCCCTCAAGTAGGTAGATAAAAGCATTTGATCTAATTTAATTGGTTGTTTGGTTAAAAATTAAAATGCAATTTCTAATGTTTATATTATAAAATAATAATTAATTTAGTTCTTAAATTATTTTAATTTTATTTTTATAACATTTAATTAACTGAAATGATTTGGGTCTTATTTTGTAATGATTACAATTTTGGGAAACCTGCAAATTTCTGTTATGACAATTATCATTCACACTATGCATGTACATATGGAATTTCACATGTTGATATCATTTATGTGGGATAAATGAATGGGATGGCCTACGACTATACACTTGTCGTTCTCATGATGGACCACAAAGCCTTAGCAACAATATACTTGTCGTTCTCATACTGGGCTATGCGACATCTTCCCATGAGATTTTCATGTGACCTTTGTACTTGGCATATTCACGATGGGGATTGAATTTGTGAAATCGATGGGCTGAGACAGCTTTGGAGGAAACCTAATTGTGATACCCTAGTACCCTATCTCTCATTCAAATTTCATTTGGCTTTTGAGGTTCACTAGATCACCACTCTGAGGGTTTGAGGTATCAAAGGCCCTTCTTGAATTCTCTAACCACTTGGACCTCATTATACTTGTAATGTTTTCACAGGACACCTCTCATTTCTAGGTAGAACTTGATACGCTCACATTGGTATAAATTATGGGTTTCTTTTCATTCAATTTTATGTATTTCTTTCTATTCTTGTTTCTTGTTTGCAACCGTGCTTAACTATTCTGAATGGGTTGCAGGTCCTATACAACATTAGGGTGTCCATTTTCAACTCCATATAAGAATACAAGTTTCATGGCTAAAAAGGGGTTTCAAAATTAAAACTTGTTTCGTGTGATGCCACAGAGGTAATTCTGGAACTTCTACGGCCATAATTTTTCAGGGTTTTTGTTTTATACCTTTAGTTATTAATCTTCATTTAGATTTTCACAAAACCCTTATGTTATATCAAGATCCTAGTGAATGTTATATTTATTCCCTTCATAATGATGGTCTTGGCTAGAGAACGGGAAATTACTATCACTGTAAACTCATTTAGTACCATGTTGCTCGATTTATAGAGTATAAATAGAGGGTTTGAACTTCCCTTTTTCTTTTGTCATGAATACTGTGTATTCAAAGCATTCTCTGAGTGAGAAATTGAGAAATTATTCTTATCACTATTAATTTTTACCACCATTGGTTACTTTCGAGTGATATAATGTGCATAGAATTAGAACAAAGGTGTGATGCTACTCATGATAGGTATAATGGTTATATTTTTCCTCCTTCGTGTACTGTAATTATTTTCTATTCAACTTTTAAGGGTTATAACCCTAATTGTTATTCATGAAACAATAATCTACAGGTTCACTTCCTCTCAAATTCCACTCAAGCATGGTGAATGTGTATTTCTAATTTGAAAAACCCTTGCATGGTTTCTAAATGTTATTTTTAATTTGTCATTTTCTACCCTAAGAGGGTTTGAAAAACACTAAATGGATGTGGCTTTTAATTGTTATTGTAACTATCACATGGTGCCTTAAATGTACTATAATGTCCCAAATCAAATAGTCTAGGCCCAAACCAAACCATCTACATTGAGTCTAGGCCAAAACCAAACCATCCCCAAAATTAAAAAGGTAAAAACATTTTTATCACAGATTCCACAACAATCTTGCTGAGTGCTCGCAACTCCATTAGAAATTGAACAAGGCAAACATCAATAAAAAAGAGAGTTTTATTGGAGTGTAATGGTTAACATATCCACTGTATTTTTTTCCTCCTCGATGGTAAATGAAGTAACCATTGACATGTACTCTAGATGAGGAACGTGGTTTTCTCGAAATTTTGTGTAATTTAAATGTAAGACTTTTTGTTGTAATAGATCGTTTTGACTAATCCCAATTTAAGTTTAATCTAATTACCAAAAAGAAAAATTAATTTGCAAGGTGATAATTCCTAACATACCAACCTCAATAGGCTAGGAGGCTAGAAAGTCTCTCCTCCACCTTGGTTAGGTTTATTGTTATTGTCACTATGGCCTGGGGCCTTAACTGTACTACAATGGGTCTTTTATATGTTTTCAAGTTTAACATACTTATCAATACTTTAGATTATATATATATATACATACATATATATATATGTATATATATATATATATATATATATATATATATATATATATATATATCCAACTCTTTGTCACTATGCATGTGTAGCTCTATGTATGAAATATTTCATTGCCTTCGGGTTTTTCCAATAAGAGACAAGGAGGTTCCTTTTCTTCCTCTAGCGGAGGCACTCTAGGGAATATTTCTATAATTACATTTTTTGGGACTTTATGTTATCATATGTAGTTATAACTGGAGATAATTAATCTATTCCAATTTAGGTTTCCTCTAGTCCCTATTGAGTGATAGTTGCTTACTAGCCATAACAAAAATATTATAGATTCGTAGAATCTGCATAATAGAGAACTAGTACTAAGTAGTTTCAACATAACTTCATACAATATGCAAAGGTTAGATTTAAAAGCAATGAGTATGTTTGTATCAAACATAGGTATGTTATAAGGAAACTCCAAAGAACTAGACCTAAAAACTAGACACGACAAAGCTAAAAGAATTGACACATGCGAAAGTTAATTATCTTCTTCAGTAATAGAGTCTACCAAGAAGTAGACTTACTGGCTCTTAGTCAATGAAGCTTTTAGCATGCCCTTGTGCTCAACCATTCTGAAGAATTTTTTGTCTTGGCTTCTAGAGATTCTTGTGTCAAGATTCTAATTATAAGCTCTTCATCAACTTTCTCAATATCTTTATCTTCTCAACCCCAGATTTGATGGATGCAGAGAACTTGCTATGGTAGTGGTCAAATTCTTCCATGGCTTCTTTTTTTGTTTGGATTATTCTCAATGTGTTCCATCTCAGACTAGTAGACAACCTCTACCTTCTTTTAAAAAGTTTTGAGCTTGGTTGAGACTACAAACTAGAGGATATAAATGGTTTTGACTGTGATGGATTTTAAATACACTCAAAGGACTAAGAAATTTTCTCACCTACGGTGATTTGAATCTCTTCAGCTACCAGAATTAACTAAGATCTTTTACTTTTGTGATGTTAAGAAAATCACATATAAAGGAGTATTGAATAACCACATGTGCATGCTTTAAGGCAGATAAAACATAGAAAAAATCATCAAACAATGAACACAGACACATTGACAATGGATTTCACCCAGTATGGGTTACGTCTCTAAGCCCTGGTGTCAAGAGTGGCCAAGTTGCTTCGTTAAATGTTGCAAATGATGATGTTGTACACGGTATGTTATTTTTCATTATAAGGATGAATACTCTCAATTAGAGTGGCATGTCTCTCGAGGAGATGTTCTTAGGAACTCTCTCTCATATGGGAAAATTCCCTCAACAAGAGTGGCATGTCTCTCCCCGAGACGTTCTCCCTGTAGGAACTCTCACTGAAAAGGGGTCTTCCTTCAGCATGAAAAGCTAATAAAATCTCACATAGTATAGAATACATGTATCCCTCGACATAATAGTAATCATAGATCTTAATAATAAAAACATCATCTCAGCAAATCAAGAAGAAAGACATAGCATAACTGCATCATATACCTCCACTTTTTAGGATGGCCAAAAAATGAAAAGCTCAGTTGCTAAAATGGACTACACCACTGAATTCTTGGTGATGAGTGGTGCAAAATTGACTTTAAACTTGTCCAATTTTGACACCATCAAATATTGGGCCTGAAGATTCCCCAAAGATTCCTTCTTGAAGATGGTTGGAACATACAATGCTCGAATGAATATTATGAGCACACCACTATGCTCCTTGTGAAATTCTAAGAAAAATAACAATAAAGTCGGCATCATTCCGACACTGGAAAAAACCAACCTCTAAAGGAATCTTTTAGATTCCCCAAGATTCTCTAAAGAAATTTAGTTGTTGGACACCTACATTTTCGTTGCTCAAATGGAGATTCTGACTACACGGTTGGAACCCTTGCGAGAAAACGTGCAAAAATGACTATCCACTTGTCAAATTTTGTCACTAGTATCTCTAGACCTTAAGGGAATCATTTCAACATCTTAATATTCCCAGTTTCATGGTTATGAATCTCTACTTGGGAAAGGTTCTATCGTGGTCACTGTCCCATTCCTCATGGTTTTGCGCTTCCAAGTTTCGCATGTCCAGTCCAATGGTCCACTGGTTCCCCCTTGCTTCAAATGGAAGGTCAATGTTTAAGTATATATCCTTTGACAGACATAACAACAAGTAGGTGGTTGGCCTAAAAGTAGCTCAATGGATTAAGTGGGGAGTGGGTTGGGTTCAAAACCTGCCCACACTAATTTTAACATGGGAGCTCGATGGTTAACCAAATTAGTTGAAGGCTTTAAAAAAATGTTTTGGCGCAAAATTATTGAAATGGAAATGGTTAACGTTTCTTCATGGTCTAACGATTCTTTTGAACTAATGGATATATGTTTTGTTGCACAGTTACATCATATATGCGTTGGCACGGTCAGCGTTGCATTATATTTTGGAAACAGTTTCGAACTTTGTAACATAAATGTTGTGGAATGGTTATTGTAACAATTATTTTACCATAAATATAGTTTATCCCCACACATAATTCATTGTTTTTTTTTATTATTATTGACCATATGACTTTTGTGATATGGTTGTTAAAGTAACCAATTTTTTATATTAAAAATATTTTTCTTAAATATGTTTATGATTTTATTATACTTTTAATATATGTTTTTCTTTTTGCTTTTTTGTGCAAGTTTAGGATTAAATGCTAGCACGCCATTGTTGGTGGTTTAATGGCAATTTGGTTGCCACATACACAAAGTGGGTCTCACATCTTCATGTTACTTGACAACTTCTGTCGATAATAAGTTGGTCATATGGGCTCGGATTTGAGTGTTGTTTGTGCCATAGGGTTTGTATCAATGAGCATCCAGGGCTAGGAGTAAACTCTAGTGTGCCATGTGTCGACGGTTTAGTGGCCATTTGGTTGCCACATACACAGATTAGGCCTCACATCTTCATGTTACTTGAAAACTTCTGTCGATAATAAGTTGGTCATATGGGCTCGGATTTGAGTGTCGTCTGCGCCATTCGGTTCATATCAACAATATTTTCATCTTGATGACAATGTTTCTAAAATTTGGGAATTTAAAAAATTGAATCTTTCTAGATCCACCTAGATCATACGACCTACTGTAAAACGCTAATTCCTAAGAGATATCTGACTGAAGTTTTCTACTCACGTGAAAACAAACCTTGCTATTATGAAATGCCAATAAATCTACAAGTTTGTGGCTAGATAATTCATCGGAATATCAATCCACCTTAGTGGGATGGATGCATTTTCAAGCCAACCTCCAATAACATCATATAGACTAATTTAGTGGATCAAAACAATCCTCAAAATTCAAAGTGCTCCGACTAGGTCAAAACTAGTGCGAAAGTGTAGATCTCGTTGCCTTGAATCCAACGCAACTCATTTCACTCAAATCTGGCATCGGATGCTCTTGGAATCACGTTCTATTCATTTTGGGAAAAAATTTAAAATATTGAAATTTGGGTTGCAGGGATGCCCAGTCAGCAGCTCGTACGGTGAATGGGCTAGGACTTGCTAGGTTGATTGGTCCTCCATTGGCCAATGAATGTTCGACACTTAGCACAACATGGTTGGTTCCATTTGGTGAGTTTCTATTAGTTGATGGTTTGGTGTGGTGGCCCAATGAGGGAGTGCCACGTGGGCCAACTAGTGGCTGACACATGGCCTCCTCATGGCTAACCAAAATTTTGTATGGAGCTCGAGCAACCCCTGGGGAATCGAACACCGGACCTCGAATAGACCAGCCAAGTGTTTCATCACCTCGCCTACATTGGTTCTTATTAACTATGGGCATTAAATGTCATTTAAAATTTATGAAATGCACCAATGTGGGGAGGGGAATGGGCTAAGCCCTAGCCCCTAGCCACCCCAGCACCACAAGATCATAGGCGGGGGGCAAAGGGATAGGCTAAGTTATGGTCGCGACCACAACAAACAGTCAGATTTAAGCATATAACCAAAGGCCAGAGGAGAGGATCCATCCCACAGGGGCTAGCCCTCGGGCACATGCTGCCACGAAACCACATGCACGAAGGCATTGTGGTGCTAGCGCATGGAGGGACCATCAAATGACCACCGATGGAATTGAAAGGGGCATGGAAATTGAGAGGGGCCAACCCACGGTCACCATCATAGCATAAAACTAAGGTTGCGCACTAGATCTAGGGGCTAGACAGAGCCTGGAATGCTCGACCCCTATGCAGTCTTTATGGTCGTCATGTGACCATGATTTTCGGCACTAGGGACTTAATGGGCAGACTAACCATCCTACATGTTTTCCCATTGACAAGGAATGTAGGCTAGGTTTGCACGTTGGTTCAATGTTTGGGGCGCTCATGCCAAGTTTAGGTTGAATTGGAGGATGGTTGGCAGCATAATTTGGGAAAATAAAGAAACAACGATAACTTTCTCAATTTTTGGCCAAATAAGGGGTAGAAAGAACTAAAATGGGGGTTTTTGATAATGTTGAATCCATTGGAGACATCCTTATCCTATTTGAGATGTGTAAAGCATGTAAACACACTTTTGAGCATTTTTAATGAAAGAGGCCCTACTTTGGAAGCTGGACCGGAAAATGTATCCCAAGAGAGGGTTGAACTCGTTTATCATCCTTTGTGTTATGTGTTTCATATATGCTTATTTGTCTCTGTTTGGCTGTAAAATTTGGTTAAAATTTACTTGTTTATGTGTTTAGTAAACTAATCCTCTACCCAAAACACATATACATTTAACTTGTAAACTGTTTAAAATCTTTAAGTTTACCCACATTCAGATCCTTTTGGTATCAGAGCCCAAGGTTATTGTGAAGATTTGATTTGTTTTCAAGTCTTTTTATGATGCTTACAATGTTGAAGCTCAAAAGAGGAGAAGGAGAACATGTGGAGCCAAGATCTCAAATTGTTTCAAGGAGAAAAAACACTCTTGAAGCTTCAATAGTCATGGCACATGAAGAAGGTCCTAAAGAGATTCTTGAAGATGAGAAGACATTCATAAAAGCATTCTTTGAGATTTAAGAGATGGTTAAGGTTTTGTATGAGAGGAATTCTAGACTATATGGAGAGAGCTCAAAGCCTTCAAAAGAGATGGAGGAAAAGGAGACAAGCCTCCAAAAGGGAATGGAGGGAATGGTGAAAAACCACCATGTTAACCTCCATCATCATCCTCATCCTCATCTTCATCCTCATCTTCAACTTCTTCTACCATTTCACAAAAACATCCAAATTCCCCAAGAGGTCATGGTAAAACTCCTTTGCTTAAGCTTGACATTAAGTTTGAATTGCCTATGTACAAAGGAGAGATAAATGCAGAGAGATTAGATAATTGTATTCATCAGATTGAAGTGCATTGCAGGATACAAAGAATCAAGGATGACGAAACCAAGATTTGGCTTACTTCTCTTATATTGGAAGGTGTAGCATTAATTTGGTGGGAAACCAAAACTCAAGAGGACATGAAGAAACAGGTAAGGTTTTATCCCCTTGAAATGATTTTGTTGTTGCAATAAGAAGGTAGTTTATCCATTAGCATACATGCAAAAGCTACTATGGATTGGAAAAAATTTAGGCAAGCTAAAGGGAAAAATGTGCAATCTTATACTCAAGAATTTTGGAAAAGATCTTTGAATTTGGGTATATATTTTTCCTCACAAGATACTTTACTCAAATACATTGGAGGATTTCATAGTTATTTGAAACATACCATGGATTCGAACATGTCGCAAGTACTAGTTTTGGTGATGTGTTACATTATCACATCTATTCATTGATTGATCTTAAATCATAAGTCCCAAGTGTCAACCCGTGGCGATGCAAATTATCGTATGGATCATTGTCCCACAACCACCACTCATTTCTAATATCCCTAGGCCATCATGCCCTAACTCGAACTAGTACTTGAAAGTAGTTGAATTCATTACTTCCTTTTTTTAGGAGGGTTCTCCAAAAAACTCCATTTCATCTCTTATCGTTTTAGTCCCAAGGGCACTGCAACTTATGGTTTTGTTGTTGGTCTTTGTGTTTTCCTGAACCATGTTTTAATCTATTTCTAGTCTTTACCCCCAACATGCCGCATGTAATGCGAATCGAGCTCATTAGGGAAGAACTTGTTGAAGCCAACGAAGAATGTTTGGCTTTGTTCATCCAAGTTAGCTGGTGGGAATTTTTACTGCTGTTCTAGGGACATAGTGACGAGGTCGTTAAAGCCTTTGTTTCCTATTTTAATGGGAGGATATCCCGTGTGGGAAACTTGGAAATTAAAATTAATTTGGAATTTCTAGCAATAGCAACACACCTTCCTCTTAAAGGCTAATGTTGGTCTAAGAATGTCGTAGTTCAAAACGTTTTGTGGAGGAAGCTCCTAGCTAGCAAGGACTGTGAGTACCATGTCAAATGTATGTTCATATCATCTTTGAAACCTAAACGACGTGATTTTTTGCATTTGATTCGTTCGTATATAACTTGTGAAGGGCAATATAACATATTTTTTATGTATTATATCAATTTTTTGATGGTTTTCTTAGGCCAACATATTAACTTTCCATATTATTTGATGAAGAGTTTAATGAAAATATCATGGGCATATCAAACCGACCACAAGAACCCTAAAACGACCATATTCCACCATAGTTTTATTTGCATGCTAGTTAAGCATCATTTGGCTTAAATGGGTGATAACTAGGATTATTTTATTGCTCAAAATGTCTATCGTAAGCATTTTTCATTTAATCTTACTCATTTTTCTGCTACAATGGCCCCTAACCCCTCTCCTATTGGTTCAACTCCATCACTGGACGTTGAATTTTGACAAGACAAGAGCGAGGCATCTGCCCAAGCACTAAGATCACCTCTTCTAAACGATAGTCAGGTTAGAATTTCAAAAATTTCAACCTCCCTTCGCTTTACCAAAAGTGTGGCAAGAAACCATAATTTAAAACCCTTTATATATTCTCCTCGGCCCGAACCAAAGTATGCCCAGTCTACACAAGAACAAACAATTGGTCAAATTAAACATGATATGGTTAATACAAAGCAACTTCAAACAAGAATTAATCAAACCAAAAGGACTAGGCATAAAAGTCCTCCTATGGGAATTCCCTTGGTTGATTTGGAAACTAATCCTGATCCATCGTAAAAAAAGAACAAGGCCCAATATGGGAAAGCTCCTCGTGATCATGTTGACATAACTAATTGTGATGATTTTTCCACGGGTACCCCTCATTCAGATAAATTAATTTCTAATATGTATGGGAAACAATAATACATGGTTATTTTCCCTCGTTTGGAACATTGGATCAACCAACTAACCTATGATAATAACTAGCTGAGAGCCTCATTCGACGTGAAGGATAACTCCAAAGAGCAAGTCACCCAATGTCGAGGGTAAAACCTAGTCAAAGCACACAAATATCATAATTAAATATTTGAATCTCAAAGTAACTATTTATTCATAATTATAGGGATATGATGTAGATAAATAGTGAATTTGTTTTTATCTATGTATGTGAAGCTTTTTAGGTATGTTTTGTTTCAATATGTTTTTCTATTTTTAAATAAAAGGTAGCTACAAAATAAGATAATTTGTAGAAGACTCATTTTAGTTTTATTATGAGTTTGTTTAATTTTAGTTTTCTTATGTGGGAGGTATTCCACACGTGCAAGAAAGATGTCTCAAACTTCACAACTTGTGATACTCTCTATCATCATCTTCCTGCTCTTAGTTTTGTATGGGAACTCTGTCTTCCACCCATTTCATTTCAATTTGGTCATTTTGCCAAAACGCCTAAAATTACAAGAATTTTTCTTTTAATTTTGTAATTGACTGTTAAAAAGACAATTTTTATTTGATCTCGAAAGGTTGTGAGCCTATGCGTATATATACCCCTCATTTTGATGAAAAGGGGGATCTGGAAGGGAATTTTTTTTGGGACAAGGAAACGTTGGTTAAACTTTGACTGTGGAATACTTTTAATACAACTTCATTGATTTCATTACACTCGTTTTGGTTGTTTTGTCATTATGTTTCGTGGTCATACAAACATCTTCTTTATTCTCCTACAAATTATTTTTGAGATCTAGAAGATGATGTTTCTTGATGATTTTATTCTTAAAGAAAACAAGTGTTCTTATCACATTCCTTTGTTGATAAAACATTATTTCAATTTGTAATCATTTCACTTGATTGATATTCTTCTTCAGTGACCTGTGTCCTAAGAAGTAGTATTGATCGAGGCATTGGTTTAATTTGAACTTCTATGAGTTTTCTTTTCAGATATTCAAGTTGACAAAAAATGTCTTTTCTTCCTTACAAATTGATAGTAATGTTGTTGTAGTAGACGACTGTTTCATTCATATCATTACTTTAGCTAGTAGTATTTATTGATTGTTTTCATAAAACCAATGATTAAAGTATATGAATTTAAAAGAGATATTTTACAGTTTTACCTTTTATTTATCTTGGCCAAGCAATAATTAGAATTATATATTAGTTATCCTTTACATTTATTCTTAATGTAAAATATAAAAGTAAACATAGTTTATCTTTGTTTGTCTTCCAAGATAAGGAACTTGTAAATTTACAGTAACTTGTCCTGTTATTATTTTCATTGAGAAATAGTTTTGATTTGTAGTTGCATTTAGGAACATAATTTAGTTCCATTTCATAAATACTACTTACAAATTTTATTGACAATGCATCTTTATTTTGAGACATTTACTTTATGTTCTTGCCTACTTTACTTCATGTAATATAGTTTGTATATTTTGTATCATATCTTGATTCTGTAATAGTAGTTACTATATTATATTTCTTAATTCTAATTTATAAATGCAAATATAAATTAGAATTATTTAGTATAGCATAGTTCATTAACAGTGAAACATTCAACCTTTTGTTGTCATACTTATATTATATTTAGGTGGTTTGATTCCCATAATTTCATTTGTATAGCTAGCTTGATAATTTAATTGTAGTTTATTCTAACTATAATTTAGTGTAGGATTAATTTAGATTAATATAGGATTTTTGTAGTTTATATTAGGATTAGTCCTTCCTGAATTCACTCCTTCGTAAGAAGAAAGGATCCAAGGCGAATGGATCCTATAAACCCATAGGAGTGACTACTCCAAACGACTTGGGCTATTAATGAGCCTCAGTTTGAGTCACTTCCTCTTTTTTGACTTAGGTTTACAAAGGCTTGCGTCAAAAAAATGGCGCTAGAAGGAGGGAACATTTAAATGTAAATGGAAAAAGGTAGTCACAAATGCAAAAATGTTAACTCACCTATAGTCACCAGGAGTCACGTCAATCCTCCCTTTGCTAAGACTTAACTTAGCTCTCAGCCACAACCCGAGCAGAACAATAGTGAGCCTACTACTTCAACTCAACCATATACACAAGTTGAAATTGACGAGGTTCTTCAACAATCTCATGAACTTATTTCTATAACTTAAGAGAGATTCGAAAGAACTTCTTCCCTTGAAAGAAGATTATCTTAAAACCATGGGGGCTTCACTAGGGGAGCAATACCATACCACGTGGTTTCATATTGGGGAATATATATTTAGGAAAAAATAACACAATATATTGAACATATAATAGGGGCAAAGGGTTTTAATCTTGATAGGTATAAAAAATGGAGCTTAAAATTATTGAAAAAATATAAAAGAGTATAAAAAATGCTAGTGAAATATTGGAAACCTACAATATCTAGTGAAATTAGGGATTTTTTAAATTGGGAAGGAGTATTGGGTTTGTATTGGTAGGGGGTTAAATAATATGACTTTTAGAGGTATTTTCCAATATGTAGTCAAATTAAGGATATTTTTTAGTATGCCACAAATCCATGTGCTATGTTAGAGGTTCATTGCATGAAGCCATTGTGCTTAAAACATAGTCACTCTTCTTAACCTTCACTTACAAGAACCCACGATACTAGATCCACATGAAGGCATACCTCAAACTGGCATTACAGTAAACGATAAGTTGCAGGATATTATTACTGGTACAATTATTGACCTAAACCAATCTACATCTGAGATATTTGTTGGTGAGTCCAACCAACTGATTACGATTGGAGGTTTTTATTCTCCTCCTTCCCCACCTAGTTCACCCTCTTCCTCGGGAAAATTCTCCAATGGAGAAGGATCTTTCGATTCCTCAGAATCTAAAGGATATCCTTGGATGATAGATAACTAGGGTAATCTCGAAAAGAATGAAGACAACCCACAAAATGATCCTGCAACCCCTTGGCTTGATTAGGATGATCCCGCAACAGGGGAAATTTTAAGTAATCATTTAGGAGAACACCTCCTCATAAATCACGTCCCCTTAATGAAGGTTTGAATGTTGAAGGACTCGAGGATATGTTTCAATAGTTGACAAGCGATATTGATATAACCTCAGATAACAATGAGGAAGAGGAAGTTGAACCTAATTTTGAAAATCAAGATGAAACTCAATAGCTTGGTTTTTCACTGAATTTATTTGAATAAGATCTTAGCCCTGTTTTCACCTAGAGTAAATCTTTAGCTGAAGGCCAAACACCATCTACACCATACAAAAATGTAAATAAAAAAACACCTAGAACTCAAAAATGTGTTCTTCTAAATCTAGAATATGATCCAATATATGACGTTAAGAAAATAAAAGTTAATAGCTCCTTCTATGAGCTTTGGAAAATTCCTATAATTCAGAAAGAAAAAAAAATAAAAATAAAAATTAAAAATTAAAAATAAAAAAATAAAAAATAAAAAATAAAAAAAATTCAACAACATATTGTTGGCTTGAAAGCTTCTGTAGGTAAATATATAGCTTTTTTTGGCAAGTCTTCCATGGAAAATGTTCAAATCTTGAAATGACTCGTAAGAAACTCTTCCACTTAGAAAAAGAAAACCCCACCTTTTTATTAAATCTTTAAATCTGTAACCGTAATGTCCACAACTATATGGTCAACACAAGTGCTTATTCTAATGTGATGCCACTTTTGATTTGTAAGAAGATTAATAAACATATGAAACCTTCTGAAACAAATATTGTAAAATTGGATAGAACTTATGTTAAAGTAGTAGGGGAGTTAATGGTGTTCCAATTAGATTTTCAAAAGACCGTAGAGTCAATTATATTCTAGTTATTGTGATTGCTGACATTACTAAAGTATATGGAATATTTTTGGGTAGGGATTGGCTGCAACACCTTATCATATTTATGGTTGCCGATTTGACTTAATTACAACTACCCTACAAAGGGGAACCTAATAAAATAAAAAATAGCAAGGATTCATACATGAAACGTATCATTAGATTCAAATAAGTCGGTTAGGATGGATGATTTCTTGACTGTTGACTCTTTCTTTGGAAATTTTGTTGTTTATTTTTCTCTAGTTTTGAATTTAGAACAGCAATATCATTTAGAAATAGTCAATGCATTAGATACAATGGATCATAAAGTTCACGATAACAATAATGTGCCAAATCTTGATAAATATGAAATATAGTCATTGCATTTTGATGGTTCTAAGTCCAAAGAACGGGTTGGTATTGGATGTATGCTTTTGGATCCTAATGAAAATAAAGTTTTATCACATGTACATTAGAATTTCAATGTACTAAAAATGTTGCAAAGTATGAGGTTCTTATTCAAGGACTCCGGAAAGCTCTGGATATTAGGGTTAAATGTCTAAGAGCTTATGGTGATTCTAAGATAATTGTTAGACAAGTAAAATATTATATTCACTACCTTTCATCTCACTTGAAGGCTTATCAATTGTATGTATGGGATTTAATATCAAAGTTTTGTGCTTTCAATATTGATTATATTTCTAGAACTACGTATCAAGAAGCATATTTTTCAGCTAATGTATCTTCTAGATTTATCCATGCTGAAAAATTTGAACCTAATTCATTTTCAATTGAATTGATTTTCAGACGATCCATACTTGACAACATCACTAACTAGAGCATGTTTGACGATGAGAAATAGATAATTAACTTTATGCATATGGAGAGAACTTTTAACGACGTATTTATTGATGAGACCACTCACAATGAGAATTTGTGGGATTTTTATCATATAAGAAAACATCGGTCATCAGATGAGCTCTTTGAGATGGTAAAATTGATCCCTAAATCTATTGTTAGATTGGAAAATTTATATGACTTGCATGATAAATTTAAGAGGGAAAAAGATTGCAAAACTAATAGCTCTACTGTGGAAAATGATGTCTTAAATTTGGGGTCAAAAGATAATTCACATTGTATTAATTTAGGAGTAAATTGTTCTCCTAAGGAAAGTTTTGGTTTCATTAATCTGTTCAAGCAGTACAAAGATCTATTTTCTTGGACTTGTGATTATCTCAAGGCCTTTGATCCAAATACCATGCAACATGTTATTCCAATGACACCCTAAACCAAACCCTTTCAATAGAAACTTAGGAAAATGCACCCAAGTCTCGAATATGTAATTAAAGACGAATTAAGTAGACTCCTATCAACTAAAATCATCTTTCTGATGTGACACACTCAATGGGTTGCAAATTTAGTACATGTAAGAAAGAAAAATGGTGACACTCATTTTTGTGTTGGCTTTAGAAATCTAAAAAAGGACTCTAAAAATGATCATTACCCAGTACAACCTATGGAGAAAATTATCCAACTTGTCCCATGCTTTGAGATGTTATCCTTCTTAGATGGTTTCTCAGGCTACAATTAGATTATGGTAGCACCTTTTGATCAATTAAAGACCACCTTATGAACTTCTTGGGGTACCTTTACCTCTCAGAAAAAGCCCTTCAAATTGATAAATGCAAGTGAAACTTTCCACTAGATGTTGGATATCACTTTTAGAGGTTTGATTAACAAATCCATAGTTATATAACTGGATGATATTATTGTTTTCTTAAAAAAGAGGCCTACCCACTTTTTGCACTTAAAAAATGTGTTTGAAAGATGTAGAAATATTGGAATCTCCCTTAATCCAAAAAAATATACTTTTGCAGTTAATGAAGGGAAATTATTGGGATGTATTGTATATAAAGACATAATCAGAATCAATGGCAAAAGGACGCAAGTCATTAGTGATTTAAACCCACCAAAATCCAAAAAGGCCATGCAATCTTTCATGGGAAAGATAAATTTCATCAAACATTTTGTTCCTAGATTTTCAGAAATTGTAAAACTTCTTCAAGACATAGTAAAGAAATTTATTGTTTTTAAATGCGCAGAATGACAAAAACAATCCTTCAGCACTATTAAACAATCTATCACGGAGGCTCCTACATTAATTAGCTTTGATTTTTCCAAAGAGTTTATTTTATATATACTCGTTTCAAACTTTTCCTATGTTATTATACTCATGCAAAAGGTTGATCCTAATACCAAAATCCTCGTTTCTTTCATGAGCTCCACTTTTAAGGGAGCAAATCTTAATTATGCACCAGTGGACAAACAAGCTTTTACTATGTACAAATCAGTTAACCATTTATGTTTCTATCTACTTAAGTCTAAAACTAAAGCTATAGTTCCATACCCAACAGTTAGAAACCTTTTAATTCAAAAGGAGCTTGGGAAGAAAAGGGCTCACTGGATCACAACCTTACAATAATTTGACCTTGAAATTAAACCTACAAAAATCATCAAAGGTCAAGGTATTTTTAAAGTGGTCGTTGAATATGTTTCTTCTCCTAGCGACCATTCCACTTTTCCAAATGATCCCTCTCTAAACAATGAAGTATTTTTAATACAAAATGAATTCTTTTGTCAAGATCAAAATCCTAATTCATGGTATTCAGACATTAGATTTTATTTAGAACATGGTACAACCCCCTCTCATCTCAATGCAACTCACAGAAGAGTGTTAAGGCTAAACATTAGAGAACTTTTGAGGTCTAAAATAGGCCTCCTAAGAAAAATGTACGACCAAAATAAACTTTATAAGAACCAGTACGATTCAAGATGATGATGTGAACCATGGGAGATGATTCACCATTTTTGGAGTAAAAAAGTAAAAATAATAAAAAATAATAAAATAACGAAACTGTTTTTTCAACTCGTATTTTCAACTTATTTCCCTATGGGTTTACTCAAATTTTGAGCGGAAACACTTGTTGGATGCAAAATTTGATTCCTCATCCAAGGAGTACCCATGTTTCATACTTTCGATGGACACTGCTACACAAAAAATGAGAAATACATGAAAAAACGTTATTGCAATCATGTTTTTCATGTATTTCTCATTTTTCGTGTAGTAGGGTCCATCAAAAGTATGAAAAATGTGTTCTGCTTGGATGAGGAACCAAATTTTCCATCCAATGAGTATTTCCGCTCAAAATTCGAGTAAACCCATAGGGAGATAAGTTGAAAATACAAGTTGAAAAAATAGTTTTTCCTTTTTTCCCTCTAAAATTTGATGGTGTAGTCTAATCTTATTTTATTATTTCCACTATTATTTTATAATTTCCTTAGGAGGCCCATTTTAGACCTAAAAATTCCCCTAATGATCAACACCTTATCAACTCATAAATAATGCTCTTTTATGAAAAAGTTATAATGGGGTGTTACTTCATTGTCTAGAAAAGGAAGATGCTTCAAAAATACTTTGTGAACTCCACTTTGGCCCTGTTGGTGGACATTTTGGTTGAGATACCACTGCACACAAGGTTCTAAGTGAAAGATATTGTTGGCCCACTCTGTTTAAAGATGCCTATGTGCTTGTTAGTGTTATTTTGGTAGCTCAGGGAAAAAATTCCCTCCATTGGATATTATTCCTCATTCAAAGAGACCCAAAATTGTCTCTGGAAGCACTCAATTTGGTTAAGGAAAAATATATTTTTGGTGAGAAGACCCACGTTGGCACACAATTTAAGTTTGGCCTAAGAGGCTAATTAGCCCTCCTCCAATGCCTATAAATACATGTTACATCAACCTCATTTGGACACACTCATCATCGTCACATACATCCTCTCTCTACTCCTCTCACTGGTTCATACAAATTGCAGGAATTCATGATTACAATAATTTTCTTGTTATTACAAGAATTCGTGTATGATTGTAGAAATTTTATATTACAGGAATTAGCGTATGATTGCAGGAATTTACTATTACATAAATTCGTGTGCGATTACGATAATTTTTGTATGATTGCAGAAATTCATAGTGTGATTGCATTCACTGTTGAGCTCTTGGAGGGTTGATTTGACTGTTGACTTTGTTTGTTAGGGCACACTTTACCTTATATTTATTTGGATAGAAATTGTAGACTTTGTTAGTTGACCATAATTGAATTTGGAGGCTCATCATTGGTTATTCTTGCTTTTTCTATATTGGATAGTCAACAATTGAATTTGACTCATTGTTGAAATTAGATTATTGTACTCTTTGTTGAACATTTTATGACAATCTAATAAGAAGAAGAATTTGAAAGGGTTTCCCCCTTATGGGATTTTTCCCTTGTCTTTGACCAAATTGGTGTCTCTTGTTGATGCTATTGATTTTCTCCTATTGTCATTGCATTTATTATTCTATTTTCAATTATTGTTGATTGTTGGAAGAATTAATTGTTACTGAAAAGATTTCTTATTGAATAATTAAATTGGGCTAAAAGTAATTGACATAACATATAACAATGGAAAATTAACATGGTATTAGAGTTAATGTGAAGGACAAGCCCAAAGGAGACAAGAGATAGAGAAATCATGTTTTGGTAAAGTTGAAGGAATCTATTGAACATGTCAAGATGTCTACCTCATAGTTCAAGGAAGTTGATAAGTTGAGAGACTCATCAAATTTTTCTGCTTGGAAGACAAGGTTGGAAATAATATCAGATGACAATGATGTCTTGAAGTAAATACAAGGAAAAGTTCTTGAGCCCCAGGAAAATGCTCCCCCCTGCTACCAAGAACAAGTACAAGAAATGTGAGTTAAAAGAAAAGAAAATGATTATTGATGGTTTTCAAGATCATTTACTCATCTATGTTGGAAATTTGAAGAAATATAAGGATATGTATGACAATTTAGATGGAATGTATTAAGTCAACAATTTGAATGAAATCATATCCTTGAAATATCAGCTCAAAGATATGAAAACGAATAAAGGAGAATCAGCGCAATCCTATATCATGAGGATATCTCATCTTAGAGATCAATGACAAAGAGCTAGGGAAGTTGTAACTGATAGGGAGTTGGTTTTTTTCACACATAGAGGTCTCCCCCCATCTGGGAAACCTTCATTACCACCATAAGGAATAGCAACAATTTCTTGTCATTTGATGAGGTTGTTCGAAAATGCACTCAAGAAGAATCCGGGATTATTTCAAGAGGTAGGATTCAAAAGTAGAAAGAAGCATATGCCTTAGCATTTGTCACTCAAGGAAATAAAAGGAAGGAAAGAGGAGAAGTATATAATTCAATAAAGTCTGCTCCATCTCCCTAGGACTCCAATAGAAGGAAATTAAAAGGAAACAAGGACATGTCAAAGATTGAGTGTTATAATTGTCACAAGTTTGGCCACTATGATAAAGATTGTCGAGCAAGGAAGGGTGCTCCAAGGTCAAGGAATAAGAAAAATCGTGGCTTCAACAATAGCAGGTTCAATAGAAGAAGATATTATCAAAGAGGAAGGGATGATAGAAGAAAAATATATTTTCTAGATGATCGAGAAGAAGAAGGCCATCGTCCTCAAAAGAAGTCAAGGAATTCCAAGTATGAAAGTAATGCAACTGCTACTCAATCTAAATATATTCTCATTTTTTCCCTCTATAGTTCTTCTCCTATGAATTCATATGATAGTTGGCTAGTAGATAGTGGGGTCTCTCGACAATTCTTCGGATACAAGGAGGTCCTCTCAAATCTAGTTGAGATGGAGACAAGTTTGAACATTATTCTTAGAGACAATACTGAATATCCTATAAAGGAATTTGGATATGTTAAATTTGATTTGAACTTTGGGGAATCTGTTATTCTTCATGAAGTGATGTATGTTCCATAACTAAAGAAGAACCTGGTATCTATTTCTCTTTGGAAGACAAATGAATGAGAGTAGACTTCATCAAGGGAAAGTTATCACCTAGTCGAAGGAATCCCAAATGAAAGATGACTTTACATTGGGATCTAAAGTGGAAGGACTCTATAGAGTCACTGGAATACCCCTTCTGGAAATTTTCCACTACACTAATCATCAAAGTGAGTTATGGCATCAAATATTGGCACATCTACATTATGAAGCTCTTCCAAAATTGAATAATTTGGTCTCTGGGATCCATGATATTCAAGCTCAACATGATGGAGTATGTCCAAGGTGTGCTGGTGGGAAGAAGATAAGGGGAACATTCCCCTCTAGAAATACAAAGACTAATGACATCCTCCCTTTCATTCATTCTAACATATGTGGACTGAAGCATTCTCTTGGTGGCCATCTCTACTACATAACTTTCATTGATGATTTCTCTAGGAAGACGTGGATATATTATTTGAAGCATAAGGATGATGCCTTTGATATGTTCAAGGACTTCAAGGATTTGATCGAAAATCAAACATGGAAGAAAATTAAGGCCTTCAAGTCTGACAATGGAGGAGAGTACAACTCAAGTGAGTTCATAGCAAGAAGGAAGGTATCAAGAAGGAGACTCTTGTGCCATTTAATCTCAAACAAAATAGAGTGGTTGAAATAAATAATAGCTCTATTATAGAATTTTCACGTGCTATGCTCCATGATCCAAAGTTGTTGAAGTTTTTCTGGGGAGAAGCAACTAATATAGTAGTATATGTTAAAAACAAGGTTCCTCATCAAACATTGGAAAACAAGACTCCCAAATAGGTATTTATAGGTTTCAAGCCTGGCATTAGCCATCTCAGGATATTTAGTTGCTCTATATATCTCCATGTGTCGAAGGACAAGAGGAACAAGCTAGAAGCCATCAAAAGAGAAGGTACATTTGTTGGGTATTGTGAAGATTCTAAATCATTTAGAACACATATTCTTGGTCAAAGGAAGGTTTGGATTATCAGAGATGTAACATTTGATGAAGATGTTTCCCTTGGAAAAGAAAGGGACCTTCCTTTGCCTCCTCCTCCTAAGAAGAAAAATGATGATATGGATATTCTATAAGCTCCTTTCGTAGCAGAATCTGAGAGAGACATTTTTTATGATCTTGTTGTCCCTCCCAAAGACAACTTTGGATTTCTTACAAGACCAGTGCTTGGGCACATATACATTGGTGTCTCAAATGATTCTCGGGCAAGAGGAGACATCACATATGTTCTATATGTATATATATATATATATATATATATATATATATATATATATATATATATATATATATATATATAAGAGGAGTGGGTTGGTTCATTCATCCAAAGGTACAAGTCATGTATTTCTGGTACTTCTTTACATACATAGTTCCTAGAAATATACACATAAAATAGCGGAGGCCGAGTAGTTCGAGGACTTACAATTTAATAAGATTTTGCAAAGTAAATGAGAGAGGATAAGGAGAAAGAATAACTCATCACATAGAGTCCAAAGCATCAAGAATTCTATATTTAACACATAGAGCTTGAAACAATAAGAATTTCTACACTTATTTGAGTTACAAGTAGATATAATGGAAAAAGAGAGGTTGGGTGCTATGATTCATGTAGCGCAATTTTAAAGATATAATTTCAGCCCTTCATACAGGCATATGCATTAACAAACCAATACAAATGAATCTGTAGGAAGTATGAAATATTTCTAGCAGTTATTGTTGCATGAATTCAGAGAAGAAACATGAACATAATGAATTATAGGAGGAGGATAACATACTATAATACTCTAAGGGGGAATCACCACCATTTCTTCGATATTCTGAAAGATCAGTGTTATTAAGTTATACACTATGAAAATACATGTAGCTTTTTCTTGATTTGTGAACCTTTGTGAAGTGTTACTTCCCCCTATTTATCTGGAGAGGGGGAGTGTTTGAACATTCATTACAAAAAAAATTATGGCCGAGTCTCAGCTGTCAGATTGACTAGCTGTCTCATTCAGGGATGGATCTGCGGCCCAAAAAGATTACAACATATTAAATTCCTCATTAAGGGTGGTACATTATAGGAGAACATATCAATCAAAATCAAATGAATCATGATAAGAAGATATCTCCGCACCCATCTCTGTGATCGTGACTGCTTCAGGTTGAATTGTGCTCATTGCCTGGCCTCCTAAGTTACTCAGTTGACTATCGTCGCTTCATCCTTTACTACTTATATTGTCCCTCCTTTAAAGTTGGGAGTGGGTGCTATCAGTTTCATGCCACAGTAATAAAGTGGAGGACCCATGGGTGTTACCTCGTTTCCCCTCTGTATGGGAGACCATGCCGGATAATTAAATCCTCCTGAGCTACTAAGTCATTTTTTACTCTTGTCAGTGATGACCCTGGTTCCATGTCACAATGGGCCTTTTTGGATTAGCCCATGTCGCGTTTGAATGCACCACCTATTTTCTTAAAAGCCACATCTACCAACTCATTATCATTTATAATCATGCCTTTAAAGAAGCCCCACACTCGCTCAGATACCTCTCAGTAGAAAGCCCCATTTGTATCTGACCCGGAGAAAATAATTTTGAGGAAAGTCTAAAAGGAGAAATCTCCTACTGCTTGCATTGCCATCTCATCAGTCTTTGAAGTCTCCCCATCCACCTCTCAACCTGTTGTTACTCACTACTCAGGAACTACTCCTAAAACCCTTACATACCTTGCTTTCAGTCCAGTCACTCCAACCACTATGGTTGTGGCCCAAGTTTCTTAGGAAAATCACAGCCCCACTCCATTAATCCATATGGCTCTTCTGGGTTTTTTTCTAAATCAACAGGCCCCTCTTAATTTAACTCAACCCCTAAGTTCTATGCCCCAAAACTACCTAAAGCTTCTACCTAAGTTCAATGGGGAAGATGATAACACGACACAAAGACACATTGAAACCTTTTGTGCCTTTACTGAGAATTCAAACATGAAATAGTTGGATGTGATCATGATACTTTTTGTACAGTCCCTTGATAGAGAAGCTAGAAAATGGTTTAAACCCCTACCCAATGCCTCCATCACTACCTGGGAATAACTTCAAAATGCTTTCACACAAAAATGGGGTGAAAAGAAAAATCATGACTACCTCCTCATAGAATTTAACTCTATAAGGAATAAGCCCAAAGAGGATATCTCAAAATTTATCAGAAGTTTTAATAAACAATACAATAACATGATAGGTGAGATAAAGCCTCCTCCATCTGCTGCTCGGGTAGCTTTTTTGGGATCCTTTGACCCTGAATTTGGTTTTACTTTAAGGGAAAGGAAGTCCCTCACTTTAGATGAACTCCAAATCAATGCTATTGTGGTGGAAGAAAATTTCACCTCATCCGGGAAGTCAAGAGGAAAGAAGGAGCCTACTGAGAATAAAAGGCGGAAAGAAGACGCATCCTCCTCTGGTCAAGATAGAGAATTACCAGACCTGAAGTGAGATGAACTGGATAAACTCATCAGGAGTTTATCACATAAGGTTGGAAAACTTGAATTTGAGAACAAGAGTCTCTCCAAACATAATGTTCAAAATAGTAACCGCGGTTATATCTTGCAGTATACAAGGCCTCCATCGCAAATACTTCCAAGGGAAAGAAAGGAATAGCTTGATCGGATCCCTCATCCTTACAGTACAAAAATTACCTGCATAAGAATTCTAAAATACAGAAAATAAACAATGCGAGAGCATAACACATAAAACACATATACACAGAGATTTTCCCCTGGATCCCAAAACCGAGACTACACTTGATTTTTCATTATTTCCCTTTCAATGTTACAATACATATTTATACATGTCGAAGCATCCAATACCATGGACCGAAAACCATCGCGTCCAAAACCATGGACCAAAAATCATCGCGTCCAAAACCATGTGCAAAAAATCATGCAAAAAACCATAGGTAGGTCCGCCCAAACTAATATAGGGTCCAAAAACCTGCACCCCTCAAACCCCATTGACCCACACAATCGGCACAATGAAGGGTGGGCTCCGCCCCCCTTCTAAACCCCCTGTTAACTACGTGGGCTAGTCGTGGAAAGAATATAACACAACCCAAAATTCTACCACTTGTTGTTTTCTTTCCACAGGGGGCCACAAGAGAGCTTAGTCATTTGTCCAACCCTACAATGCCCATTGTTTCTCTACACCAAGAGAACTTCTCAGAGCTCATAGTTTTTTTCAATGCATCTGCAGTATTCTTCAAATTGTCCACCTTTACCAAAAACACCTTTTTGTCTTTTATCATATCCATTACAAAGTGATACTGAACATCAATGTGCTTTGTCTTTGAATCATATGCAGGGTTCTTGGCCAAGAAAATTGCACTTTGGCTGTCACAGTCTATCATTATAGCTCCCTGAACTAACCCCATACTTAAACACAATCTCTGCAACCAAACTACTTCCTTGCTTGCATGAGTGGATTCCATTTATTCTGCCTCTATAGTTGATAGTGCCACTACAGATTGTTTCTTACTCATCCAACTAACTGCACCTCCAAATAGGTCAAACACATACCTACTTGTAGATCTTCCTTGATCCAGATCTCCAACCTAGTCTTCATCAACAAAGCCACGAATATCCAACACTCTGTCCAATCTTGGTCTTCCTTGGTAGCACAACCCATAATCACTAGTGCCAAGCAAATACCTGAAAACCCGCTTAACTGTTATCCAGTGCTCCTTCCTTGGCTTTGACATAAACCTACTCAATACTCCCACTGCATGTGCAATGTCTAGTCTAGTACAGACCATCGCATACATCAGGCTACCGACTGCACTTGCATATGGAACACGAGACATGTCCTCTTCCTCTTCTTGTGTCTTGGGACAATGTTTAGCAGATAACTTTACACCTAAAGGAATAGGAACCTTCACTGATTTACTATCTTGCATATTAAACCTCTGCAATATTGTCTTGACATACTTCCTCTGGTTTAACCATAGCTTCCTCTTTGTCTGATATGTTTTAATTTCCATGCCGAAAATATAGTTTGCAGCACCAAGATCTTTCATGTCGAATTTGGAGGAAAAATGGGTCTTCAAATCCTGGATAATTTCTTTGTCATTTCCAACCAGCAACATATCATCCACATAAAAGACCAAATAAATAACGTGGTCACCAATTAATTTAAAATACACACAGTGATCTGCTTTGCTTCTGTGAAGCCAAGTCGCCATATAAATGTATCAAATTTCTGATACCACATCCTTGGTGACTGTTTTAACCCATACAGAGACTTCTTTAACTTGCATACCAATTCTTTCTTACCCTTCATTGTAAAACCTTCAGGTTGCTTCATGTAGATCTCCTCTTCCAGATCCCCATGAAGAAATGTTGTCTTCACATCCATCTATTCTACCTCAAAATCAAAAGCAACAACAACATATAAAAGTAATCTAATAGAAGTTACCTTGGCAACATGAGAAAAAATATCACCAAAATCAATTCCCAACACCTGGGAATAACCTTTTGATACCAACCGAGCTTTGTATTTCTCCACCTTTCCTTCTGCATTTGTCTTCTTCTTGAACACCCATTTGCTGCCAATGGGTTTCCTTCCATCCGGAAACTCCACCAGATCCCAAGCCTCATTTTTGTGCAAAAATGCCATTTCATCAACCATGGCCTCTTTCCAGAGTTTTCCATCCTCTAAATCTACTACTTCCTTCACAGTTCTGGGATCATCATCAGTAATAGATAAAGAAAAATTTGAACAGAAATCAGATGAACTATACCTTTCTAGCTACCTTCTTTCTCAAACTAATTTTCATCTTCTGATTCCCATTCTATTGTAGAGTCTGAATCTTCCTCTTTAAGCTCAAACTCTATCTTCTCAGGTTCCTTTGGTTTGACTTCATGTTTAATAACATCTTTCACCTCTCTGAACACCACATCTCGGTTGTACACAACCTTCCTTGTTACTAGTGTTACACTAAAATTTGTCACCATGACTATTTGCAGTTAGTATGGCTCCATCAACTGTCATACTATCCTCCTTGGCAAGTCTCATACCTCTGCTCTTCATGTCAAACTCCAAGAAAGAGAGAAAGTCTTTAAATGCATATTTAGAGAAAGGTAGTGTTTATTTGTCTTGTTTGTCACTAGAAAGCCTTATCTTCTAGGGAGGTCGGTTTTGTCCGCAAAATTGACTCTTTCCGCTTGACAAAATGGCGACTCCGCTGGGGAATCCATGGATTTGATTGATTTCTCTTTTGATTGATACTTTGATTTGAGAAAAGTCGATTTCTTTCTGGTTTTTGGCTGATTGACTGTGAATTTGGGTGGAATAGCTTAGGGTTAAGTTAGATTTTATTTTTCTTGATTTTGAGAGCAGTACGCACCCTCTGCGTTAAGCACAGTGCGTACCTGTACGC
Source organism: Pinus tabuliformis (assembly GCA_031772625.1). Classification (NCBI taxonomy): domain Eukaryota; kingdom Viridiplantae; phylum Streptophyta; class Pinopsida; order Pinales; family Pinaceae; genus Pinus; species Pinus tabuliformis. The sequence goes on along the minus strand of CM062819.1, from coordinate 338,853,555 downwards.
ACTTTTGCTGTGTACACAGAGCGTGGCCGCACCTGTGCAAACAGGTTGCCTGCGTACCCTGTCAAAATTGAGAAAATTTCAATTTTCTCCTTTTTGCCTTCTAGATTTTGTTTTTAATTTGTTTTTCCTGCCCAGATCCATTGGTTACCTGTCAGAAGTTTTCATCTAGGCTTGTTTCATTGGCATTCCTGCTCTAAGCTTTCATCAATTGGGTGTTTTGAGTCTCTTTCTTGAGAAATTCTTGATTTGTTTTCCTTTGGTCATTACTTGGAGGTTTCTCTCAGTCCTTTCACAATTTTGCATCTTTTTGCTTTTGTTTTTGCAAAACAAATTCCCCCTCATTCGCCGGGGGGGCTAAATTGTGTATGAGTGTTAATTGCCTTTGAGTGTTTTTATTTTTTGATCTTTGGAACTCTCACCCAATTTTCTCGACTTGCACTTGATTGGTTCTTAGATTACTTTAGAATCATCTTGTGTTTGAGAATTCTCTTGCATAGATCACATTTGCATAATTAGAATTCTCATTTTCAGAATATTAATGAAAAATGTGCATAGATTACATTTGCATACTTTTCAAATGAATTGTGCATAGATTACAATTGCATAGTTTACATTCTGAAAAATCAATCGTAGATTTAGATCAGTTTTCTTTGATTTGTATTTACACAAAAAAAAAAAAAAAAAAAAACTATTTTGGAATTGATTTGCATTAGTTTTTCTTGATAAAATTAGTGCATTAGAGAATTTGTTATATTTTCTCTTAGTGATCAATTTTTTGCATTGTTGGGAGTGAATGGAAACTCTCTCCTTACTTTAGTTAGGATTCATCGAATTGAAAGGATTACATTATCATATTCGATTGCATTCAGTTTTGAGTCGGGTCATAACACCATTGGTTTCATATCCATTTACCCCTTTCAGTAATAACAGCCTAAATAACACAGCGCTTAATTAAAATTCATCTAGTAATTTTTACATTTCTAGGGCTTTGATACACCAACATAGCTTAGGCTAGTGTCTTGGAGTAGGAGAGTAATTAACTCTCCAAGACAGCAAAACCAAACAAGTAGCTCATCTTGTGGTAGGATAAATCCAGCTGTTACATTTATGCTCTGGGAAAGCTCCTCTTAAAGGAGAAGCACGAGATCGTGTCCGAACCAGTGAGGGGATCAATCCTCCTTCATTGGGAATGACGCCAGATACGCATGTACTACAAACGGTAAACCTCGGATTAACCATTGTCGAGGAGCCTGGGGTCACTTGTCGGTAAACCTTGGATTATTGTCAAGGAGCCGGCAAGGGGATTGAGCTTGTTACTCTGCCCTTGCGTGCTATCAGATCGTAGACTGTTCCCCAAGGTATATTTGTTGTTATTGGTGACCTTAGTGACTATTATCTTTAGGGTTCTACCCAAGGTGACGGTGGAGGGAAGATCCCACTGTACCTGGAGCAGACGTCAGCTAGACTCACTTGGATTTTCTGGGGGGTTCACTTCACTCGAGACAGTTAAAGTGGAGGAACTTGTGCCAGTCTATTCATTAAGTAGGTTGCCGGGGTAACTGTTCCACCCGCCACTTCTGTACTGAATTCTGCGATGTTGGATTTCATCACCAACTACTATTTTCGGTCCGGAAGGTCTGTTTGTGTGTGGTTTGACTCCAAGATTTGATAGCGCGTGTTAATTTGTTTGTTTTTACTTTTAGAGACCATAGGTGAGAATTGTGAATTTTAATTGTTAGGTGTGAATTGTGAATTGTTTATTTTAGTTATAAATTGTTAATAAAATTCACAGAAGTTGAATATAATGGCAAATGTTCCAGAATTTACCAACCTAGGAACCCCTCCTAACGAGAATCCTAGTACTTTTCCTTACTTTGGAAATGTTGGTTCTCCTTATATGGCTACTTTGTCATTACCTGGATTTACAATAGGATTACCGATATGGTTATTTTCAACTTCGTTGGCCCAAAGTACTCCAATTGTTCCACCTCAACCGAATGCTTCACCTCAACAGAGTTCACCATCTCAACATCACCAACCTTCTGTTGACCCTTTACCTTCTTCGCCTAATTTTTCTTCCTCCATTTCTTCCTCTTCGCCTGGTAAAAGCCTTGATGCTAGTAACCAGGAGGCTAAGAAGAAGAAGAAAGGGAAGAAGAAGAAGAAGAAGAAGAAGAAGAAGCAAGATAAGGAAGAACTCAACCAACCAACCACGACTGTAAGTGTTAGTTGTGTTGAGGAAAACTCTGACATTCATCGTAAACCCAAATACCCTTGCAGGCTATGTAAGGGTGACCACTTCCTTGTTAATTGTCCTGGTATTCCAAAGGTCTTGGAAGTATGGTCAGAAAAATCTCATCAACTTTCCATTGATCCATCAACCAGTGATAGTCAGGTTCCTGGGAAAAAGGGTAAAGTTAGGTTTCCTTGTAAGTTATGCAAAGGGAGTCATCAAACTCACATTTTCCCTCACATGGATGAAGCCTCAACATTGTTGGAAAACCTTACTGTTCCACAGCAAGAATTTCCAACTGGTTACCGTAAACTTTCTCCCAACCTACCGTCAACTGACGGAGTGGTCGATTCAATTTCACATTCGGTCGATCACACTCTTCCATTGGAGAGTGAAACTCATGTCACTCAGGTTGATGATCCGTTAGTTGATCAAGTGGTCAATTCAATTTCACATTCGGTCGATCCCACTTTCCCTTTAGAAAGTGAACTTCATACCACTCAGGTTCTTCTTGTTACATCAGATTCTTCTATGCCGGGGGGCATTTCACCTGTTTCTACAGAACCCCCTCCAAGTACTGAGGTCTTTTCCTTTGATTGGAATAGACTGACAGAACCTCGTCTTCCTTCCTCCATCCCTTTCCAAATCATTGTCAAGGCTGGTGGTAGGGACATACATCGTACTCAGGTAGATGAAGGTGCTTCTGTTAGTATTTTATCCTCAACTGTTTGGAAAGCTTTGGGTTCCCCTCAGCTTGCGCCTATTATGCAGAATCTGAAAGCTTTTAACAGAACCATTAGTGAACCTTTAGGGATCCTTCCTAAGTTTTCAATAACCTTGGAAGGTAAAACTGTCTGTATTGATCTTATGGTAGTTCGAGGTCCCTTGGATTTCAATTTACTCCTTGGGCGAGACTATGTTTATGCAATGAAAGCTGTCGTATCGACACTCTTTCGCGTGATGTCTTTCCCTCACAATGGGAGTATTGTGACTGTAGACCAGCTTTCGTTCACTAGTCTTGTCTCAACTACCAATAATATGAGACCCCTAAATGTTCCTGATTCTAAAGTGGTATCTACCCTGCCACGGGTTAATTATGTGGCAACTGGTCCCATGTTTTCAGTTACTGATGTGAGTGAGCCTCTCACTGTTTACTCATCTTCCTTTGATTTAGATCCGGTAATTGACATGGAAAACTCTATGGGATTACTTGAACACGATGTTCTTATCCCTTTTGAGTCCCTTGACATGTGTTCCTTCCAGAGAAGTATTCTTCCTTCTGATGAAGACCTCTTGGAAGCCATGATCAAGGTGTGTCCATTGACATGTCTTTCTTCCAGTTGGAAGCCATGATCAAGGGTTTCGAGGAAAGTTCCTTTTACTGTGTCAACCTCGTTAAAAAATGAATCAGTGTGTACGAGGATAGTTTTTTCCTGTATCAACCTCGTTTAAAAATGAAACAGGCTAGCATGAGGATAGTTCTTTTACTGAGTCAACCTCATTAAAAAATGAATCAGGTATGAGGATAGTTCCTTGTCTTGTGTCAAGATCGTTAAAAAATGAAACAAGGATAGGTTAAGTAGGTAGATTGTAGAGAGTAGTTATGAGCATAGTTCCTTGTCTTGTATCAAGCTCATTAAAAAATGAATCAAGGATTTTAGAGGATAGTTCCTTGTCTTGTGTCAAGCTCGTTAAAAATGAATCAAGGATTTTAGAGCATAGTTCCTTGTCTTGTGTCAAGCTCATTAAAAAATGAATCAAGGATTTTAGAGCATAGTTCCTTGTCTTGTGTCAAGCTCGTTAAAAAATGAATCAAGGTTTTTAGAGTAGAGTTTTTGTTAGGTCGATTGTAGAGAGTAGTTATGAGCATAGTTCCTTATCTTTTTTCAAGCTCATTTAAAAAATGAAACAAGGGTTTTGAGGATAGTTCTTTTCCTGTGTCAACCTCACTAAAAAATGAAACATCTCCCACAAGTCTTTCTAAGACCTTGAAAGTAAAGCTTCATTTCATCCACCTCATTGAATGAAATGAAGCTGGGGGGCATGCCCTCTAGCAGTTATGCTTAGGGGGCATCAAGCACAGTTTTCTCTCTGTTTCAAGCTTGTGTAAAAGTGAAACTACTTTGACGCATAGTTTTTCTTTGTTTCAAGATTTTGTAAAAATGAAACCTATTTCGAGTCAATTTCAGTTATTTTCAAGACTCGTTAAACTCATGAAAATCCCGAGATTATTTTACTATCCTTCATTCTCGTAAAACAAATGAAAATGCCGAGTTCTTTCCGTCTTTTCCTGCTCGTAAATTAAATTGAAAGTCGGCCATATGAGTACATTTTTATCATTTTTTCGAACTCATTAAAACTTACGAAAAAGTGAAACTTCAGAGTCATCTTTTAAGCCTTTTTCTGACTCCTAAAACATGAAAAGATTTCCAAGCGTTTCTTTTACACTCGTTAAAACTGAATTAAAAGATGGTCCCCTTATAGCCCTTTTCTGACCGTAAAAAACATGAAAAGATTGTCGGATTTTTGTCGTTTCAAATTCGATACTGGAAATAAAACGACGTGTCCTTGATCGCTTTTTACTTTTCAGGTCAAAGACACTAATCATGAAAGAACTCCTTGGTCGCAAGATCAAGCGGTTCTCTCAAGTATTATTTTATACTTTTTCGGGCTTGGGAGACACAAATTTACGAAAAAGTTCAAACCTGGAGTTTTCTTAAGTTTTTTCAGACTCTCTAAAATTGAAAAACGTCGAGTTTCTCCTATACTGGACTCGTTAAAATTTCACAGTAGAGGACCTGTTCGATTACAAACAGGAACGGACCACTCCTTCTTAGGGTTCAAATCAAAACTAAGTTGGACTCATCCAAAGGATGAGCTTATAATCAAGCATATGTTATCCTCCTCAAGCTTGTAAAAAATAAATAGGTACTTGCCAGAAATGGTGGGGTAAAAGAGAGAAAAATGAGCCTATTTGTTATCCTTTGTCTCAGAAGAAGCCTTATTACCACTCTTGAACACGACACTTTTCATTCACCTGGGTTGGGAAATCCTTTGCCTCACAGTTGATCAAACCACATTGAAAGTCTTCAGCCGGGTATTAACTTTGGGTCAAATGTCACCAAGCCATCTGTTGTGTCGTTATGTGTTCAAGAGGTCAGTGCAAATAAACCATTCATCTGTAAAATACCCGTCATCCATCTCGACCATCCCTGAGTCAGTCCTTACAGCTACATTTCTTCAACTTGATCTATGATTTCGTGTTGTGGGCTTGCCTGCAACGGGTCGCTTTCTATCAACATCAACACATTATCTAGAAAGATGACTTAGAAATCGTCAGTACCTTGAAATCTGCATGCATTAATGGCAGGTTTCTCGCCTTTGACGACGGTTTATATCATTGACTTTCGATCGAAGGATTCCGTGAAATTTTCGACATCAACTCGTTCATTCACATCTCATGGATTGTACTGGGTACTTTGAGAACCATTGACATCACTGGTGGTATCTCTCACACTTGTTAACAGTTTACATCATTGACTGGTAATCAAGTGGTTTCTACCATGTTCGACACCAACTCATTTATTCGCATGGATAGAATCGTACCTGTTCGGGAAGTAGAAATGAAGACCCTGGATCTAGTTTCCACCATCGAGGCTGCGAGGAGTTTTGTATTCATTATACAGTGGACTAATCATAAATAGATGGCTACGTCCATACTGTGTCTACAAAAGTCTATGATTATGATTCACTGCAAAATCATTCCTGTATCAGAGCAGTAGTTAGTTTCTTAGTTAAAGTTTTCAATCTCAGTATGGGAATGCCTACCTCAGCGATGATATGATCTTATATATGTATTTTGTGTTGAATATTTGCAGGTTCCGACTGGGCTCTCCACAAGATAATCCTTGAAATGATAAAGTACTTCACCCTTCCTAGATGATATAAAACCCTAATCTACTACAGGCTTCACACTTTAGGGGGCAATCTGTTACACTAAAATTTGTCACCATGACTATTTGCAGTTAGTATGGCTCCATCAACTGTCATACTATCCTCCTTGGCAAGTCTCATACCTCTGCTCTTCATGTCAAACTCCAAGAAAGAGAGAAAGTATTTAAAAATCTATATATCTCTGGGTACGTAGTTTCTCTTAGCCTTACCTGCGTGTACGCACCTCAAGTTCACAATACCTGCGTACTTGTACGCTCTGTCTGTAAAGGGCTGGGTGCATACTCCTGTAAAGGTCAAAAGGAGCAAGTTTCACTTCAAAAAAGTTACTTGTGGTCATTTCTAGAGCATTCTAGAAGCTTGTTTGACGTGTATTGAGCGCCTCCAGATGGTTCATGTATCCCTATGAAAGAGGAACTTATCCCAACAAGAGGGGAGCTATCCCATTCAAAGAGGGGCTTATCCCATTGATGGTGGACCTGATTAACTTCCTCTAAAGCACTATAAATACAGGCATTGGGCCAGAGGGAGGAGAGGTTGAAAGCTGAACATTCCTAAGGGTAGATGTTGCTGGAATTAGGACTCCCTTATAGAGCTTGAGAGGAGAGATTCCCATCCTTTCCTAGCCTTATTTGGAAGTGGGTGAGCTGATCAAAGTAAAGGAAAAATCTTGCTAGACCCTAGGAGGGACCTGCACAACACCAAGGCTCAGGTTGTAATGGTTTCTTTTGTTTCCACTTAATGCAAATAAACTCATTTTTCTCAACAGATTGTTATTCATGGTTTGTTTCATATACTCCTTTGTCTGTATGATGAATATGTGTTATTTTATAAGTTTATCAGGTGCTATGTAATCTTTTGGCTTGTTAGTGAATGCAGGTTTCGAAGAGAAGGAGGAGCTCATCCGGATCGGCGAGGCTGGACTACTACAAAGCGTTGGACTAAAGGTATGTTACAATCACCTGATTACTTGTATTCTAAATGCATATTTAGAGAAAGGTAGTGTTTATTTGTCTTGTTTGTAACTAGAAAGCCTTAGCTTCTAGGGAGGTCGGTTTTGTCCGCAAAATTGACTCTTTCCGCTTGACAACTAGGTTCCAAAGCTTATAACCCTTTAAACCATCCTTATACCCAATAAAGATGCACTTTTCAAACTTACTATCCAACTTTGCTCTTTTCTCCTTTGAAACATGTACATATGCGTCACATCCAAATACTCTCAGATGTGAAATAGAGGGTTTCTTACCAGTCCATACCTCTTGTGGAGTCTTACCCTCCAATGCTGATGAAAGTGATCTGTTAACCAGGTAACATGCGGTCTCCACGGCCTCTACCTAGAATTCTGGTCCTAACCTAACACCATTGAGCATGCTTCTTGCCCTATCCATCAACGTCTTGTTCATTCTTTTTGCAACTCCATTTTGCTGAGGTGTATATGGAGTAGTCTTCTCCCATGCTATACCACACTTCTTATAGAATTCTTCAAATTCCTTATTGCAAAACTCTCCATCGTTATCTATCCTCATCACCTTTATCTTCTTCTCTATCTGGATTTCCACCAGAGCCTTAAATTCTTTAAACCTGTCAAAGATTTCAGATTTCTTCTTAAGGAAATATATCCATGTATTCCTTGAGAAGTCATCTATAAATGACACATAGTACATAGACTTACCCAGTGATGGAAACCTTCACAGGTCCAAACACATCACTGTGCACAAGCTCTAATATATGTTTCGCCCTCTTACCACCAGAAGTGAAACTCACCCGATTTTTCTTCCCATATACACAATTTTCAGAGAAATCAAAATCCAGAGAGCTATTACTCATACCTTATACCATACCTTTGCCATGAAGTATTCGAAGGCCCTTCTCTCCAATATGTCCAAGCCTTTGATGCCATAACATGGTCTTCTCTCTAGAGACCACTAGATTTTCTGCTCCACTTTCAGGAACCACTTGCACCCATCAACAACAGTGCTACCTTGTAGCTTGTACAAAGTTCCAATCAAAACTCCCTGCATCAATACCGGTGCTCCCTAAACCATCTTGCAGGTATCCTTCTCGAACACTTTTTTTACACCTGCATCATCTAGCTTGCTTACAGAAATCAGATTTTTGGCGATTGCAGGAATATGCAGAACACTCGGAAATGTTCTAACCCTTCCACCTTACAACTTCAACTTTACCTTTCTGCGACCAACGATTCTAGCCTGCCTATCATCCCCTAAGAAGACATCACCACCATCATATTTCTCATACTCACAGAACCACTCTCTATGGGGAGTGAAGTGAAAAGATGCACCTGAGTCAATCAAGCATGCTTCATGATTTACATGTGTACTTAAAGAATCTAAGTACACATCCCCACCTTCATCTGAGGTGGTTTTTGCCTCTACAGAAGGAGCATCATCAGATCCCTTTTCTTTGTCAGGAGATTTAGATTTACAGTCCCTTTTCTAGTGCCCTTCCTTTCCATATCTCCACCAAACCACCTTTAAAGGTTTTCCTAGAGATTTAGATCTTCCTCTGCATTTAGATCTCCCACTCGATGACTTATTTTTGTTTTTGTTCTAGGACCGTCCACCTATAGAGAAGGCATCACCATTCTGGCTCTCCATATTTTTTTGCCTCATCTCCTCCATTAGCAAGGATGAGATTATTTCATCAAACTGCAAGGCAGTTGCATTGCTACCTATTGCAATAACCAGACTATCCCACGAATCTGGTAGAGAACACGACAAACTGATGCACTTTCATCTGAAATTTTAATGTCAACAGAGAATAACTGACTTACCACAGTATTAAATGCGTTTATATGTTCTGTCACCGAGTCTCCATCTTTCATCCTCAAGTTATATAGCTTTTTCCATAGGAACAGTTTACTCACCAGAGACTTAGATTGGTACAAAGTCCCTAACTTGTCCCACAAAGCCTTCGTCATAGCTTCCCCTGATACTTTCAGCAATACTAAATCTAAGACAAACAATCGTATTGTGCTCTTAGCCTTCCGATCCAACTTCTTCCATTCTTCATCAAACACTCCCATTGGTTTAGTACCCAAATCTACCATGATCCATTGATCTTTATCCACCAATAGATCCTCCATATTGATTTTCCATAACTCAAAGCTCTGACCATTAAATTTCTCGATCTCTATCTTTCCACTGCTCGCCATCTTCTTTCACCACCAAAATCGATCCTACAAATCTCCAACTGAATAGGATCTACTACAGGCCCGATCGAAACCCCTCAACAACAAAGGCATCCCCTTGAAGCCAAAACAGCTCCGATACCAAATGTAGGTTTTAACCCCATACAAAAATTACTTGCATAAGAATTCTAAAACATATAAAATATACAATGCGAGAGCATAACACATAAAACACATATACACAAATATTTTCCCCTGGATCCCAAAACCAGGACTACCAGCTTGATTTTTCATTATTTTCCTTTCAATGTTACAATACATATTTATACATGCCGAAGCATCCAATATCGTGGATTGAAAACCATCGCATCCAAAACCATGGACTGAAAACCATCGCATTAAAAACCATGTGCAAAAAATCATGCACAAAAGCATAGGTAGGTCCACCCAACCCCTATGGGGCGCTGCCTCGGACCCCATAGAGTGGGGTTACCTACACCCCTCAAACCCCCTATGACCCCCCCCCCCCCCCCCCCCACTACGCAATCGATGCAACGAAGGGGAGGCTCCGCCCCCCTTCTAACCCCCTAGTTAACTACGTGGGCTAGTCGTGGAAAGAATATAACACAACCCAACAATCCTCTATATTTAGAAGATGATCTTGATGAAAAATTTTCAGATACACATCAGATGCAGGGAAAATTGTATTCTGCATTCCCTAAAGAAGAACATTAAAACATGGCTCACCAGGAGATCAATCATGATAGAGAAGCAACAACAAATGAGGAGGATATTGATTATTATTGTAAGTAGTTTGCAGATTTCATGCAATCACAACCACACCTTAAGTATGATCTAAGATCTTCAAAGAAGAGGTCGAGAGAACCAGAAATGCAAGAGGGAACTACTCCCCAAGTTATTCCCCTAATACTAAATAAAGGGAAAGGTAAGCTAAATCCTGACCCTTCCAACATAAAGGTCTCCTCTAATAAGGAAAGCAATGGTTTAGAGGGACACACAGAAAAGGAAGCACCTTTTCTGTTGAAAACTTCTAATGGTAAGGAAGAAGGAACAGAGCCAGGAGGAATAGAAAAAGTCCAACCCGCATTCATTACATTGGGTGCCATGTACACTGGACCAACTTTTAGTACGTTGGGTGCCATGTACACTGTGTTGCAAAGGATCATGACAGATGTGTCGTATATGCCTCTGCCGCATTACAACCATGGGTTGCAGGCTTCGAATTTCATGTTTCTTAAAATGTTTTTAGCATTTTAAATGTATTTGATAGTGATAATTGTTTTTGAAATGTTAAGTAATTTTTGACCAAGTATTTAAGTTGTTTGTAGTATATTTTATTGAGTGATTTAAATTTTAACGAGTTTTTTAAATAGAGATTAATTTAGATAATGGGTTTAAATTTTGACCAAGTATTTAAGTTATTTGTAGTAAATTTTAATGAATGATTTAAATTTTAACGAGTTTTTTAGATAGATATTAATTTAGATAATAGGTTTAGTTGTAAAATTTATTTTTTGTTAATTTATTGAAAATGTATTTATTTTTTATTACTATTAGTGAATGAGATACAAAGAAAAAAAATGTGTTATATAGTTAAACTAATGAACTTTTATGCTTATTTCTTCTAAATATAATTAGTGCAAATCTATTTCACATTCACAAACTTATATAAAATGTAAAGAGAGAAGCATCCAAAAAAACAAATAGCCATAATCAAATTTCCACCTAAGCCAAACCATAGCCATACCCTGGTTTTTATGTAGAAGCCAATAAACAAAGAAAAGTATTTACAATTTATTTGTTTGATTATAGTTTATGTTTTTATCTAGAAGCCAATAAAAAAGGAAAAATATTTATAATTTATTTGATCGATTATATTTTGTGTTGTTGGAGATAATTTCGAAATAGAAGCCATTTTTATTAACGTGAATTTTGTCAATATAATGAGATGATTATATTTTAAGACGTTCTTTGGGATGTTTTTTTTGGATTTTATTTTCTTTTATTTATTCATATTTTTCATAATATTTATGGTAAATAAATCTTTTAGGATTATGTGTCTAACATTTTTGAAGTTGAAACTTTTTTTTAAGACCAAATATTTTTATGAACTTTTCAAATTTTTCTGAAATAAATAGTTTTCCATTTACATGATATCAAAGAAAATAATACTTTGTGTTTATGTGTTTAGTTTGATCATGGAATCTATTATTCTTGAAGTAATATTTTCAATTAGATGAGGAGTATAATTCACTTGTTTCTCTTCCAAATCTTCAAGTATTTTTCTAAGACACATAATCACATCCAAATATCCTCAGATGTGAAAGAGAGGGTTTCTTACCAGTCCATACCTCTTGTGGAGTTTTATCCACCAACTGTGATGAAGGTGATCTGTTGACTAGGTAACATGCTGTCTCCACCGCCTCTGCCCAAAATTTCTGTCCTAACCTGACACCACTGAGCATGCTTCTTTCCCTCTCCATCAACGTCTTTTTCATTCTTTCTGCAACTCCATTTTGCTGAGGTGTATATGGAGTAGTCTTCTGCTATGCTATACTACAGTTCTTACATAATTCTTCAAATTCCTTACTATAAAACTCTCCACCGTTATCTGTCCTCGGCACCTTTATCTTCTTCTCTGTCTGGCTTTCCACCTGAGCCTTAAATTCTTTAAACCTGTCAAAGACTTCAAATTTCTTCTTAAGGAAATATATCCATGTATTCCTTGAGAAGTAATATATAAATGATACATAGTACACAGACTTACCCAGTGATGGAACCTTCACAGGTCCAAACACATCACTATGCACAAGCTCTAATATATGTTTCACCCTCTTACCACCAGAGGGGAAATTCACCTGATTCTACTTCCCATATGCATAATTTTCACAGAAATCAAAATCTAGAGAGCTATTACTCATAACTTCTATCATACCTTTACCATGAAGTATGCAAAGGCCCTTCTCTCTAACATGTCTAAGCCTTTTATGCCATAGCATGTTCTTCTCTCCAAAGACCACTAGATTTTCTGCTCCACTTTCAGGAACGACAGAACTATTGCACCCATCAACAACCGTGCTACCTTGCAGCTTGTAGAGAATTCCAATCCGAACTCCCCGCATCAATACCAGTGCTCCAAGAACCATCTTGCAAGTATCCTTCTCGAACACTATTTTTACACCTGCATCATCCAACTTGCTTACAGAAATCAGATTTCTGGCCAATGTAGGAATATGCAGAACACCTGAAAGTGTTCTAAGCCTTCCACCTTGAAACTTCAACTTTACTTTTCCACGACCAACGATTCTAGCCTTCTTATCATCCCCTAAGAAGACATCACCACCATCGTATTTCTCATACTCGTAGAACCACTCTCTATGGGGAGTGAAGTGAAAGGATGCACCTGAGTTAATCAACCATGCCTCATGATCTACATGTGTACTTGAAGAAGCAAAGTACACATCCCCACCTTCAACTAAGGTGGTTTTCGCCTCTGCAGAAGGAGCATCATCAGATCCCTTTCCTTTATCAGGAGATTTAGATTTACAATCCCTTTTGTAGTTCCCTTCCTTTCCGCATTTCCAGCACACCACCTTTACAGGTTTTCTTGGAGATTTAGATCTCCCACTCAATGGCTTATTTTTTTTTCTGTTCTGGGACCGTCCTCGTACAGACAAGGCTTCACCATTCTGTCTCTCCATATTTTTCCGTCTCATCTCCTCCATCAGCAAGGATGAGACTATTTCATCAAACTGCAAGGCAGTTGCATTGCTACCTATTGCAATAACCAGACTATCCCATGAATCTAGTAGAGAACACAAAAAACTGATGCACTTATCTTCATCTGAAATTTTAATATCAACAGATGCTAACTGACTTACCACAATATTAAATGCATTCAGATGTTTTGTCACTGAGTCTCCCTCTTTCATCCTTAGGTTATACAGCTTTTTCCGTAGGAACAATTTATTCACCAGAGAGTTAGATTGGTACAAAGTCCCTAACTTGTCCCACAAATCCTTCACCATAGCTTCCCCTGATACATTCAAAAATACTAAATCTGAGACACACAATCATATTGTGCTCTTTTCCTTCTGATCCAAATTCTTCCATTCTTCATCAGACACTCTCGTTGGTTTAGTACCCAGATATACCGGAACCCACTGATCTTTATCCACCAACAAATCCTCCATCTTGAGTTTCCACAACTCAAAACTCTGACCATTAAATTTCTCGATCTCTATCTTTCCACTGCTCGCCATCATATTTCACCACCAGAATCGATCTCGCAGATCTCCTACTAAACAGGGTCTACCACAAGCCTGAGCGAAACCCCTCAGCAATAAAGGCGTCCCCTTAAAGCCAAAACAAATCTGATACCAAATGTAGGTTTTAACCCCGTACAAAAATTACCTTCATATGAATTCTAAAACACATAAAATAAACAATGCGATAGCATAACACATAAAACACATATACACAGAGATTTCCCTGGATCCCAAAGCCAGGACTACCAGCTTGATTTTTCATTATGTTCATTTCAATGTTATAATACATATTTATACATGTTGAAGCATCCAATACCATGGACCGAAAACCATCGTGTCTAACCCCCTGGTTAACTACGTGGGCTAGTCGTTGAAAGAATATAACACAACTCAACATTTGCATCATGCATGTTTCTTTTCTCCTTAGGAATTAAGGCATAACAAGTGTAACGAAAGACCCTCAGAGGCCTCATAGAATGGATGTGAACATACCACTTTTCATAAGGAATTTTATTCTTAGGAGTATGAGACAGAAATATTTTTTTACATATACTGCACATATAATTACATTAGCCAAAAGCATCAGATTGATATTTTCAAATAAAATCATGGGATGAACCATATTTAAGATATTCATGTTCATTATTTCAGCTACACCATTTTTTTGAAGATTGTATGATACGATGGTTTAGTGTAGAATCCCATGTTGATGAAGATAATTTCCCAATTCATTAGATGCATATTCTCTTCCAATATTAGTATGAAGAAAGCCAACATGTGATTTTTATTAATTTTGAATCCATAAATAAAAGTTTCTAAACATTTCAAAAGTTTAGGATTTATCTTTCAACAAGTTCACCCAACACATCTTAGCATAATCAATAAATTTCATCGTATATTTGTTTCGACTAGTAGATAGAACATACATTCGGCGACACAAATTAGAATGTTTCAATCCAAGTTTTCTAGATGCTCTAAAAGTTGAATCATGGAAGAGTTCTTTGCTATGTTTTCCAAGGATACAAGCATCACACTACTTCATTTTCCTTGGAATAGTAGGAAAATGAGAAACACCATTATTTTTCAATAATTAATTATTATAATTGATATGTCCAAATATAGCATGCCATAGAAGAATAGATTGAAATGTACTTTCATGGTGACAAGAGAGGTGTGTAGAATCATTTGCATAAGAAAATGTCTCTTTTAGCTTCAACAACCTTTCATCCTCCATTATAATCTTGCAAGTCCTATTGTTAAAAGTCTTCCTTATTTCTACTTTTCCATCAAAGATGTGAATGAAGTGTCCTTGTTGTTGAATGTACATAATGGACAACAAATTCCTTTTGTATCTTTGGAAGATAGAGTGCATCATACAAAACAAGATCAGGGAATGTAGGTAATTTAAGCCCAATGGTTCCTAGTCCATAAGGTTAACACTTGATTTATCTACAAAATATACTATAGCAACTACATTGTCACTAAAATATTCAAAGAAGTCTCTTCAAATAATCACATGGAAAGTTGCACTTATGTCTAGAATCCAAACATCTCTCCAAGAAGCAAATGAAGTATGAAACAAGTCTTCAATTACTATTATATTAAACTGGGAAAAAATGTAATTGAGAAGATTCATGTGCTTTACCTTTTGTTGGATCTAGTGTTTTACCTCTATCTTATGCCTTCTCTTATTTTTGTTTGATCTTCTCCAAGCAGATTATGGTTGTTAATGCATCATTTCCATTTTTGAACAATAAACATAGTGAACATTGGATATCATGCCATGGTTCTTTCTACCCCATTGTGTCTAGAGTGCTTTCTTCCATGTCCTCCTTTATTGCTTACTCCTAAAGAGTAATTGAATGTGACTGATTCTCCCCTTTATAAAGAAGACATATGGCTTCTTTAGGGTGCTAATATATCAATTTCCTCTTCGTAAAGGCTTTCTCATGTTTTCAAAATTTTCTCCACTAAAGAGTCAAATGTAATATATTTCAGTTGGTCGTTTTCTTGCAACTATTCGATATAGTGATAATATGTAGGTAGAGGGACTTGATGTATATTGTGAGAGGAAGTAGGAAAATTTTAAGGACGGAAAATTTTCTTGAAGTTTAAAATATTGGCGAATCTCACTAATCCCTAATATGCAAATTATAAATGTTTATTGATATATTTGTAAAATTAATCAAATTTATAATTATTTTATATATAGTCTCTATATAATGTTGGCGATTTTTAAGGTAAAATAATTTTATATTCTAAAATTTGGGCGAATCGTCTTTTATAAAATTGGAAATTGGCGAATCTTTTTTGTGGAAAAATCATGGAAAATTAGCCCACTGGGCGAACATTAGCCCCTAAAATTTTCCATGGAGGAAGATCTATCTTTACACTAGTGCATCTATCCATGCATGATGACTTTGATCTCAAAAGCTAAGATGAAGAGGTCATCATCCTTCAAATCTAGGTTGAAGAGTTTCACCAATTTTGCAGAAGCTTCAATTTTGATTGTGACTCATGGAAAATATTTTAACTTCTATAAATCACCATAAGAATCTATAATGGAAACCATATTATGGCTCATACATTTAGTTACTAATGCAACAGTCACAACATAAGATTTATTCTATTTATTCTTCCATATGATAAGCACCTTGTATGATGTAGGCTTCTTAAGTCCATTTTCCTCATCGCCTTCATAAATTCCATGCCACAAATCATTGAAAATGAGTGTGTTTGATATTTCTAGACCATTGTCTATGATTTTCCTTCCAATGAACACCACACCAACCATGAAATGAGGGAATGCATATTCAAATAAGAAAAAAAAATATTTAATTCAGATAATTGAACGGGCTTAATGTTACCATGATTGTTAACTCTATTTGACAACACCAATGAGATATTTGTAGATGATGAGAATGGATGGCGAAGGTTTTGTACGACCTATTTTTGATTCACCAATGGTCAAATGCCACCTCCCCATGAGAAAATCAAGGCACTTATAAAAAAATTGGGAAAAGGGTAAAGCATGGGATGTTAAGTTGTATGAAAAAATTCGTTATATATAGACTTTACAAAGTTTGTTGATGATTTAGAGAGTGGGATTAGTTTAGATATATAATTGAAGTAAAAAAATACATATGAAGATGATCTAAACCAATCAACATTAGTACATACAAAATTACACTTCAAGTGGGCATTTCTTTCTTAAACTTACAACCCAATGAGAAGAGAAACCTAAGACAAAGGACAAAGAAATAGTTGTAGGAATCACATTGTTTCCTTCTTGATAATAAATATGCGTGGGAACTACCAAATTGAATCGAAGGCAACCACCATGAGGTTAGGAGCACACATTGTGGTCATTATCATTTTCCCTTCATCTTCAACTACCAACCTTGAGCTTCTCTCCTACACATTTCTTGCTTAGACAGACCAAAAAGACATTGGTGCCCCCATCCCAAATTATGCTCCATTAATAGAGTCATGAAATAAATATCTAGGAAGCAAACTTTGGAAAAGGATGTAGAATGAGGGTAATAAAAACATTTCCCTATTCAACAAAACAATAATTTCTCAAATTAAAGTGTTCTGCTTTTCTTTGTGGTCGTGGATTCATTCCCACATATAGTGCCATTATGAGAGAATTGATACAAGATAGGAATTCATCTAGTGCTCATGGACACAGAGAAATAAGTAGAGATATTGATTTGTGAATGAGCACAAGGAAAGAATTTAAATGTAGTGAGGTTTTCAAAGCTGTATGAATAGTTAGGGTATGAAGAGAATAACCATCAAAGATGCTTTTCCATTTTAGGAGTGTAGGCAAAGAACTCAACATGAATCTTGTTGAGAATAGGTCGAATGAGTAACAAAGTGATAGAACATATGATAGAGAAATTAAAAAGCATTTCTAAATAAAAGTAAAATTAGAACCAACTTCAACAACATGTTAGAATAATTCTAAAATCAAATAAATTTCCATTAAAATAAATCTTATTTAATACAATAATATAGATTTGAGTTTTATATTTTAATAGATATACTAACCTTTCATATTTTACCATTTGTTCTTATTTCTCTTCATATCTAAGATGACAAAAAGATGTCAAAAAGATATATGCCCAATATATATAAAAAAAAAATGAAACAGCAAAAAGATTGCAGGACTCACACTTTTTTTATTTAATGGCATAAATATATTTTAAATTTTGAACGTGACCATTCAAAATAATTATTTATTAACAACGATGTAACACGAATATTTAGTCAATTTTGGGATTAAATGTGCAGGCATTTTATTACTAGAAAATTATTTTGATTAAACTTGTTGGTTCACCACATGGTCGCATGAAGTTATTTTCCCATTATCAATGACAGAGTGACTTATCTATTGGTGATGATTATAGTATGGATATTTGGGAAAGTGGGATGTTTATAGTATGGATTTTGGAAAAGTGGGATATCTATTGGTGATGATTATAGTATGGATATTTGGGAAAGTGGGATGTTTATAGTATGGATTTTGGAAAAGTGGGATGATTATAGTAGGAATATTTGGAAAAGTGGGATGATTATAGTATAGATTTTTGGAAAAGTGGAATGTTTATATCATGGATTTTGAAAAAGTGGGATGATTATATGAATATTTAGAAAAGTGGGATGCTTATCTTATGGATTTTTGGAAAAAATGGGATGACTATAGTATGGATATTTGGAAAAGTAGATATAATTAGTAAAAATGATTTTTTATTATTAAAATAATAAGTTTGTGATAGATTTAAGATATAAATTCAAGTGTTTTTGTTTTTTTAATTGGAGAATATTTAATTTTTAATTTAATTATAATTTTAAATTATTTAAAATGTGGTTTTAAAATGTATAAATAAATATAAAATTATAAAATAATTAGTTGATTGTTGTAAATTACATTACTCAAATTTATTTTTATTTTTATTTTATAAGAAAGTTATCCA
This sequence comes from Pinus tabuliformis, assembly GCA_031772625.1. Classification (NCBI taxonomy): domain Eukaryota; kingdom Viridiplantae; phylum Streptophyta; class Pinopsida; order Pinales; family Pinaceae; genus Pinus; species Pinus tabuliformis. Next base: position 338,834,952 of record CM062819.1, on the reverse strand, counting down.
ATAAATATATTTTAAAAAAAATTATTATTAGATCACATTTTTATTATATAAAAAAATAGCATACTATAAATACATAAAAAAAAAGTCAGAGGAATGATGTAAAATAATTAATATTACTATAAAAGATGAATTAAAATATTATTTTGATATTATATCATTTTTAATGAATAAACAAAATGCCAACAAAATGGTAGTTTTAGTTTTATGGTTAACGATCGAAGGATTACAAACTTTATTATAAAATTTTAATCAATAATTTTTATGCACAAAATGTCAACTAAATTTTATTTTAATGATTAATCGCCCGAGTAGATGCTAATTAAGTGGAAAATGATCTCAGCAATCCGGATGCTCAAAATATTTTTTAATGATTAATCGCCTGAGTATAAACTAATTAAGTGGAAAATGATCTCAACAATCCGGATGCTCAAAACATTTTTTGATATTATATAATTTTTAATGAATAAAGTTAGTTTTACGGTTAACGATGGAATGATTAAAAACTCAACTAATTGAGTGGTAAATCATCTCAGCAATGCGGATCACAATATTGATGATGGCAATACTGTCAGTAATACTTTATTTTTAATACCGCTGTTTATTGAGAGTTGTAAAACTGGATCTTTCATTCCGTTGTTTAATTACAGTGATAAAGTAGCCGTTTAGATTCTATAATAAAATTAATCTCACGATCAAATTTTTAATTTTTTTTTTTTTTTTTTTCAAAAGAGGTTTTTATTTAAGGAGATTTGATTTTATAGTTACATAAATTTAGACTCGTTTAATTTAGCTTTTTAATTAACTTATATTTCACATGAATACCATGCATTCTCATGTCATGGGTCAAAATGTTTACAAAATAAGACATTACAACATCTCTTCCATTTTAGGTGCGTTGGAGAGTGTCTCTCAGCGCAATAATTATTTAAAAACAAATTAACAAAAAAAATTAATTTAAATAATATTATTTTAATTAATTATTTTTTAATCATCATTTATATTGATGAAATCTACTAGAGAAAACCATAAATTCTAAAAATTTGTTATAACTTTTAGTTAGTCCTCAGGGTTAGCTCAATAACCCTCAATTGTTTATTATTGAGAGATCATGGCTCCAAATCTCTAGGCTCTCTTGGAGTAAGGTTGGTAAGTGAGTCATCCAAGATTGGTAACTACATAGAAAAAAAAATAACTTCTATTATATAGTTAATTAGGCCACCCATATAAATTAAATGGTTGGTAAATACTTAGAGACATAGATCTCTAATAAGCATCAAAACACTTATTTTATCATTTATCTCACATTACTAAAATTTAAAAAAGAATTAAAAAGTTCACTAAATTATAACATTATTATTATTATTATTGATAAAAATATTAAAAGAATTAGTCTACAACTTAAACATGTACACAATTTAAAAAAAAACATGGGGCACAATTTTTAATGAGATTCATTCTCCACATTATTAAAGAAATTCTTAATCTATAAATAGATTTTGTTACAATATTATGAGGTAATACCATGTCTTATCAATATCACATATAAAAAACATAACTAATTTTATATGATACTAGTTTATATAACATTTTTTTTATTAATAAATTTAATTAAAAATAAATAAATCTTAATCTTTGATTTCCTTATATTATTAAAAATATTCTATATAGATCATCCACTTAACAAACTCAATAACATAGGAGACCATAGACTTCCTAAGCTAGCTTTAAATTCCAACCAAAACCACCTAAGGCTCAAACGAGGTTGGTATAAAGACACCAGTGCCTCTTTAAACCATTGGGAGATCGACGAGAATGTTGCATTGCAAAACATTAATAACATTAAAAATATTGTTACTTCTAACTTCAAAAAAAAAAAATGTGGTGTGAGAAAGATTTAGCAGCGAAAAGAAAATTAAGATATTATAAGGAGGTCATCAACCCCACCCTAGAAGATCAAAAGTATCTCTCTGTTTTAACTAGCTCAAAGAAGAAAATTAATATAGCCAAGATTAGAACGAACTCTCATGAGCTCCATAGTGAAACGGGTCATTGGGCAATTCCTAAAACACCATGGATGGAAAGGTTCTGCCATCTTTGTGAGAATATGAACATCGAGGATGAAAATCACTTCCTCTTAGAGTGCCCTGCGTACAACTACGTTAATTCTTAGTTTCAAAATCTTTGTTGCAATAGTGACCTTTCAAAATCTTTGTTGCAATACTGAACTTCCTAGCCTTTTACGTTGTCAAAATTAGGCTTCTCTCCAAACTTTTTGAGAATAAAAGTAAAATCTTAAATCAAACTAAATAATTCGTTTTTTTTAAGTTTGGTCTCAATAGACGTTAACCATCATCATCATCATCATCAATAATTAAATTAAAATTCTATATTAAAAAAATTATGACAAAATAAATAAATCAAATATATAAATCTATCATTATACTAATTTTATAAAAATAATAGATACATAAATTAAAATACATAGTTTTATGATTTATATATCATTTTAGTAATTAGTTCGTTAATTCCAATTATTAAGTAAAATCCCTTTTAAAATGGGAAAGTTTTCGTTTCAAGTTCTTAATCTTCATTTTGATTATGTGAAAAATAAATTAATTTATTTTAATGTGTCATTGTAGTTAAAATTTTATTAAATTTTATAATTATTATTATATAATATAATAATATTATAATAAAAACATTTCATTTTACAATTAATTCCAATTAAAATAAGTTAATAATGCATAATTAATTTAAAATTAAGTAAGTCAATTATTAAAATAAGTTTTAAATTAATATTTTTCTGAATTTCATATGAATTACATATTTTAATAGTGAAACATTAAAAATTAAATAAAATCAACCATTAAAATAAGTTTTAAAGTAATATTACTTTGAATTAAAAAATTAAATAAAATTAACCATTAAAATAAGTTTTATAATAGTATTATTTTGAATTACATATTATAATATTAAAAAATTAAATAAAGTCAATTATTAAAATAAATTTTAAAGTAATATTATCTTGAATTACATATTATAAAATTGAAACATTAAAATTTATTAAAACTAATAGGATTATAATAAAATTATAATCATATATTTATTTGGTTATTGTTATTATCATTGTTTCTTTATTCTTTCATTATTATTTTATGGTAAGATTCTCATTTTTTCTTTCTTTCTATTTATATTCTTATTATTTTTATGTTTGTCTCTTCTCTCCATAAGCTTGTCTTGATAATGAGTCCAATGTGTAACTAGACAAGTAGACTTTTCTATCCTTCTATTTATATTCTCATTATTCTTCTGTTTTTCTCTTGTCTCAATAAGCTTGTCTTGATGATAAATCCAATTTGTGACTAGAAAATTATACTTTTAAATATGCCACGTGTAGTTTCATTTCTCGAACATCATTCTTCAGAACTCAATCACACAAGTCTCTAAATAGCCAAAATATCATAATATTAAAATAAATAAATATATATATATATATATATATTCAACAAAAAAAAATCAAATAAAGTCAATCATTAAAATACATTTAAAAGTAACATTTCAAGAATTACATATTATAACATTGAAATAATGATATTATTATTTAATCATTCTTTTGAGATGGAGTGACATGGGAAGAACTAGGTGATATTTCAAGAATTACATATTATAACATTGAAATAATAATAATATTATTTAATCATTCTTTTGAGATGGAGTGACATGGGAAGCACGAGTGGGAGGTACATGGCAGTTGTCTCACAAATCATTTATAAGTGAGGATGTGTCATAAAACCCTCCTCAATGATGATCAGAGATAATCATACTACTACACAACATGCCATGATCCATTACACCACTTTGCTATTGTAGTATTTTGGAATTTATGATGATTTGAAGGTCATGATTGGATTGAGGCTATGGATTATCATGATCTCTAGTTTTGGTTGTTTGGAGTTGTTGTTGAGCATTATCATAGCCTATCCTCCCATGCATGTCAATTAGGATTTATTGGGGTTCCTAAATGATATAGGACATGGATGTAATGAGAAGATAGTAGCCATTTCATCCATGTACAAGACAAAAGTTTTGGAACCTATTAGTTATCATGGACAACTCCTTTCCTCTCTCTTTGACGCTGTTTGTGGTGGTTACTCTAGATTTTACCTCATTTGTTCTCCGTGGAATGCTAGCTTTGCCTTATTGTGACTTTAGTTTATGGTGCGCCCTATATCTGAAACCTCCAAGTATTATTTTCAATGTTTCTAATATTTTCAGTTATTGAGCTATTCTATTGTGACGAGCCTGGGCCTGTGTCATAACTAGTTTTTAGGGCATTCCCTCCCTTCTACTACTTTATTTTAGCTACATTCTATTCCCTTCGTTTCTTTTCCCAATTCAAATTTCTTTCCCTCAAGTTATTCTATTATGTAGTTTGTCCTTTTATCTTTCAATCCACACCCTTTCTAATCACACTCCCAGTGTGCCTATCACCCTTATGAACAACTTCTTCTTGGGGAATATTAGTCCTTGTCTTCAATGGAAAATCATGCCATGTTAAAGAGTTAGGAGTAGACATGGGGCTAGTTGTCATAAAGCTTAGGGAAGTTCTCTTGCCCAATAGAGAGTGAGATCCTTAGCTAGAATTTATCATGCTCAGATACCAAAATACCTTCAAGCGGAACCTATAGAGGTTCAAAAAGATATTGTAGGAGAACATGGATGTTTAACTGACATAGATGTAGCTATTGAAATTGCCGAATAGATGTCTATTACGATTCACACAAGAGGATGGTTCAACGAATATATGTATACAATAAATATATATTGGCACATGAAGGAATACCAGGTAGAGTTCTCTTCGACAAAAATGAAGCATAAGAGGAAATCATCATGCTTGATTAGTTGCAATGTTTCTAAAAACCTTGCACAAACATCTAAAAGGCATATAAGACCATATCAACCTCCATCCTTATCTAGGTACCTCTCCTAGAAATGGCAACGAGCCAATAACAGTGGTTCTCTCTTACGCATCCAAGTATACATGACCAACTATCATTCACCTAGGTTTTTTGGTTCTCTCTTCAGTATTTTTGCTTATATGTTAGATAATAAACTAAGTAGTAAGGGTCTATAACAAAGTTACTCTTTTTTTTTGGACTTATTTTTTAATTACATGTTTGGATGCTAAAGGATTTGTGATTCTACCATTCTGGTCTAGTTTCCCAAGTAGTGAACCAACACAAACCAAAACCTAATGTTATATATTATCTTGATTAATTAATAGAATTTCAATCTTACAAAAAAATGTAATCATTTCATTTAATAATCAATCTATAATTAATTAGTTAGAACATATTGTGTCTTTACTCAAAATTTTAAAAATTAAATAATGCAAGTTTAAGTAGAATTGAACATTATTGAGTGTTATAATGCACCATTGTATATAAGCATATTTTCAATTAAATGTAATGATGAAATTTGGCATAACCATTATTGAATATTGCAATGAAACGTAACTCTAGATGGATGTCATGATATGAAATAAACATATTAAACCCTTCTAAAACATCTCAATGTGACAAAACTCTTAATGCACATTGAAATCTGAGGAATGATTGAGGGATCATGGCAGAAGTTTCAATACTAGATGCCCCCTTCCACCCTTTATTAATTCATTGTAGACCTCGAGGGACTAAAAGTGAATATAGGTTGTAGATCTAGTTGCATTGCAATCCTACTATCTGAAGTAAGTTGCTTGATAACATATGGTATATTTGGTGAGGTGAGCAGTCCCATTAGCTAACAACCTCGACAGGCAGGAATGTCCCTATTAGTTGCAGTACCTGCCATAGCCACATTATTTAGGACATTACATTGTAAATGCCAACAAGCAGTGGGTGGTGGGTGGTGGTTGATCTATCCATTAACAAGCACGAGAGACATATATTTTTCCATCTGCCACAATATCGTCTATTGGCCTATTGGCCATCAGGTTGGAGTGGTACAGTAACACCAAGGATAATGTTAACATCCCCAGATCCAAGATCTCATGCACTCAATCACCAGTGCTAGACACATGGAGATATGAGGTATGTGCTTGATGGAGAAGTGTTATAAAGGAGGTTTGGGCTTCGGCACTTGGTTTTGATCCCATGGTCACATAAATTTGGGTTGAGTTAAGCCTCCTAGATGATGGGCTATGAAATTTGGGGTCCTCACATAGGATGTGCCAATTGTTGGAGTTGTGACTCCAACAATAGTTTAGGGATTGCACATTGTGATTATGGCTCCTATGAAGAGTTGGGAGAGCACTCAATAGCATTGTGCATTGAGATTAACCAATCCATAGACTTTATTGAGGAGTAATCAACCTAGTCCACCAACAGATATGGGTATAGTGGACGTAACTAATGAGCAAATAGGGGCGAAGGTGAAGGTGAAGCACCCACCATTAAAGTGGTACCAGAGCACAAAGGGGCTCTTTTGGAGGGGTAGGAGATCAATGTTGGAGGTTAGAGTTGTAGAAGAGACCAGTATAACATCTAAAGCATTGAAGGGGGGTATGTTGGCACAAAAAATTTGAAGAAAACAAAAAAGTAACAAATTTATCTTTATTGATGATAAATCTGAATATGTGTTGATAGGTCAAACCAAAGAGATATGTAGGTTTGATAAAGAGACAAAATGTAGAGGATTTGGTAGAAGAGAGAATACAATTCAAGTCAAGGAGAAGACATGGGGATAATTTTCAGTAGAAGCTTGAAGAAGATTGTTAGCAAAAGAATCTTGCAACAATGTGGAGTAAAGAACTCAGAGTTCACAAATTGCACATCTAAAGAGATATGACAAGTAATTGGTCTTAATTGTTTTGTAATTAATTAATATATGTAGCATTGGAGAAGTAAGGAAATTTGTGGTAACCCTTGTAGAAGAGAGTATATGATAGAGAGGAGAACAACTTCCAACTAAGGTTGGGTAGAATTTGTCAAGAAAAATCCATAGTTTTAATGTGGGTATAGTTGTTTGGATTGATGAGAAGGTGAAGCTCTTGAAAGTGAGTAGAGTGTAGAAGCATAAGAGGAGCAGAGAAAGATCAAAAGGTTCCAAAAAGAGAGCCAATCTCATCAAAATACCAAGTATAGAGTAGAGAAGGTTGGTGAGCTGTCTTGTAGTAAGGTGAAACTAACTTACTATTGCAAAGGATTATTTGCAACTAACAATTGAGCATGGAGAATCTCATAGAGAAGGAGAAAGAGATGATGTTGATGGTCATGACAAGGGTTCAAGTGAAAGACACAACAAAATATAGGAATATGCCAAGGAAAATGGAATAAGGATGAAAAGGAAGATTCAAGAGGAAACTGATAAGGAAGTTGTTCAGATGAAGGAAAAACTCAATATAATGATGATTCTGCTATAGGAAAGTGGAAAGGACCAGAGATGTGGATGGAGAATGAAGAAGCATATTAAATGGCCTGTTAAGAAACTGGTTTTTAGGAACGTTGAGTAAAAAGATAAGGTACATGATGAGAACTTGGTTGAAGCCAGAAGAATTCACAGTATCTATGTATGAGTACGAGAAAGAGGAAGTTCACTATTGTGATCTAGGGCAAGGGGAAATACTTGGAGATGATGATGTTGTTGAAGAGAGACTTCATGAGGGCCATGTAGATTGCTTGAAAAACTCATATTAGCATAGAAATCTAATGCCATAGGCATCAAATGAGGCTAGTGAGCCTTATGTTTTTGAAGCTCATAATTTTTGTATGTATGCAAGTTATGCAGATCATGAAGGTGAAGGAGAGTCACAAAAATATATCATAATAATAGAGGATGAATAGAACCAGTATTCAGTTACAAGAGAAAAAGGGTAGAATTGTATTATAAAGGTAATTAGAGTAGACATCATATATAGTGGAAAAATGCATCTATGGGAGAACAATTTCAAGGACTTGTTAATGAATAGATCATGACAAAGTTGGCTAATGAAGATAACTAAAAGAAGGATTAAGGGGACAAAGAGAAGCATTAAGATGCAAAGTTGGTGGAATTTAATGGAGAAATTAAACTGATGAAGGGGCTGTTGGGAGAAATTGAGAATGAATTTTTATTTCATTAAGAGAAAAGGGTGATTTAATGTACAAGTAGGTTATGACATGTGGAATGGGGGATGACAACCTTATAAATCTAGATGTTAATGAAGGTTTGAGCATGTTAGAAGGAAGCCTATTTAATCTGAGGATTGAGGAGGACTACATAAAGATTGTAGACAAGAAGAATGAGGAGGAAGACATCAATAAACGTCACCAATAGGTCGTAAAAGAAGAATAAAAGGTTCAAAAGAATACCAGTGCACAAGGAAGGACATCATACTACATTTTTGTAGACTACAATGAGGTGAAGAAAACAATCATTCTTTTGACTGATGGTGATTTTTGGAGATTTCATATTTGTTGTAGTATATTTTCTTCATGTGAAGATACATGTTTGGGAAATGAAAGTCAATTTTTCATAAATAATCCATGGAGAAGGAATTTAAGCACCTTAACCATCTTTGAATAAATATGTGGTGATAAAGAATGGAAGCTAAGAGCTTACAAAAATAGTGGGATGGCAATTAAAACCATAAAAAATTTTGAATTTTGAATCAAAGATGCAACTAAGAATTGCTAGTAGCATGAATTAGCCAAGGAGTAAGTTGAACATTCAATTTGATGTGTTGTGCATGTTGATGGAAATATTTACTATAAGAGAATACATCAAAATGGTAGTGGAGTATGGAAAACTAGGAAGTTGGGAAGAACATCAATAGATCAAGAACTATGAGAAGTGAAGGGGACAAAGTTAATGAGGAAATTAAACATTGGGACAAAGTTTTCTAGCAAGGAAATTTGACAAACAACAAACAAAATTTTGGGATCGTAGAAAGTGTCAAGAAGCAACAACAACATGACTACAAAGCATTGAAACATGTGGACAACAATAAAATAAAGTTTGGGATCCAAGAGGACTTCAAAGAAGGCACATGACCATGAGGTCATAAATGTTAAAATAAGCTAATTACTCCCGCATGAGGAGTTGGCTAAGCTTAGAGAGCTAATTACCTAAGTGTTGAGTGTTGAGTGTTGGAGTGTTGAGTCAAGTTGAATTACGTGATAGACGACGTTTATTTGTAGTTGGATGTGGTTGCATGTCAAGGTATTTTAGGCAAATCGCTTGTCAAAAAGGTTAAATATCCTTCACCGAATTTATTGTAATAATCAATTTTTGTGTGATCAATAGAAGAGCCACAACTCATGTGTTTTGGGTGAATGTTTTAGCTTCTCTGTGTTTCCAACAAATTGGTGTTGAAGCTAAGGATCATAAGATCCGTGGTGTTGACAGAACCAATAAAAAGAAAGCCAAGAAAAAAAAGCCAACTATTTTTTTTTTTTTTTAAATCATGTTGCAAATTTGTTGAACAGTTAAAAAGAACACAAATTTTATAGTTTATTAATATAAAAAATTACCCAACGCGCAAATTTCGCACTTTATTAATACAAAAACCGTAATATCGAGTTAATTGCACAGTTTATTCAGGGCCGGGGGAGCGCAGCTCTGTCACGTATGGAAAAAAAAGTGACTCCTTGATAATACGAAGTCAACGTTTGAAGTTTGAAACTATCACGGTTATACGATTTTTAAGTTGCTCATTACAAGACGTATGTTTAACGCACGTGGAGTGTTTTCAAAAGAAAAGTCACGTGGGTGGAAGTTTGTTAAGAATCGATTTTGATTCTAAAGGTTATTTATTTGAAGGGGCTCCATAAAGTTTATTGATTTATAAAGGTTTTTTTTATATAATTTTTTTTAAAAAAATTTTGTACGAAAGGTTTTTTTTTATATATATAATTTTTTTTTAAAAGATTATTTTCTATAAAAAAACAAAAGAGATAACAAGGCAGTTGTCTATAACGCGATTTTTTGAAAGTTTTTCCGGCAGGTTTTTCCGGCCGAAATCCGGCAGAATTTATTGGAATTGCAAGTTATAGCTAGTTTCTGCACAATGAATGCGTCGCATGGGTTTTCCAGGGTGCTGAATCCAAATATGCAGTTAAAAAACCATTTTAACTGCAACAAATCAAGATTTAGCCTCAATTTCTTCCGCTGGATTCCGTCACCGGAATCTCCAAAAAGTCGCATTATAGACAACTCCGATAACAAGGGTTTTATTCATAAGGCGTTTTTTTGGAGTTTTACAAGCTTATAAAAAAAGAAATTTAAGGTTTTTGAAGAGAAGTTTTGAAAAAAATATGGCTTTCTCAAATTTGCAGCCCTAGTTACCACCGTTTACAGGGAAATATTATGATGTACGGGCCATTAAGATGACGACCACTTTGCAGGCTCATGATGTTTGGGATTATGTCCAACTTGTGTTTTCAGAAACTAAGGATGAAGCAACAAAACAAGCTCTCAATAATGCAAAGAGGGAACAATGGAAGAAAAACAAGAAGAAGAACGCACAAGTGTTGCATCTTATCCAGCAATGAGTGGTTGCATGTCAAGATATTAAAAAATAATAAAAGGTTTTATTTAAAGGGGTTTATTTAAAGAAATTTTTATAATGTTTTTTTATAAAACTATTAAAAGGAGGTTTTCCAAATTTTTCTAAAAGTGAAATTTTTGGAGAAAGATGGCTTTCTCAAATGTCCAACTCCATTTCCCACTATTCACAGCGAAATATTATGATGTGTGGGCCATTAAGATGGCAACCGCGTTGCAAGCTCATGATGTTTGGGATTATGTCCAGCTTAGGCTTTAAGAACCTAAGGATGAAGCAGCAGAACAAGCTCTCAATCATGCAGAGAGGAACCAATGGAATAAAGACAAGAAGAAGAATGCACAAGCATTGCAGCTTATCCAACAGGGAGTGGACCAAGCAGTGTTCCAGAAGATTATGATCACGTCTTCAACAAAGGAAGCATGAGATAACTTGGCGACAAGCTATAAAAATATGGTCAAAGTCAATATTGTTCAGTTGCAGAATACCATGAGAGATTTTGAAAGGTTGCAGATGAAAGAGAGAGAAAACATCAATTCTTTCATGAATCAGCTCATGACTGTCGTAAATCGGTTAAAAATATTTGGTGAGGAAATTAAAGATCAAACAATGGTTGAGAAGGTCCTTAGATCTTTGTCTACCAAATTTGATGCTATGGTAAAAGCCATAGAAAAAGCCAAGGATTTGGAATCATTAACAGTTGATGAGTTCATGGGATCACTTCTATCACATGAGGCAAGGATAGACAGAAATAAGGATTCCACTTTAGAGACCGCTTTCAAAAGTGAGGTTTATATTTCAAGAGATAGAGGTCGAGGCAAAATTAGATCGAGAGGTAGAGGACAAGGCAGAAGATATGGTGGTCAAAGAGATGGCCGAGAAGAGCATGAACATGAAAGTGGAAGCAACTACAGAAGCTTCAACAATAAACAAAGAGTTGACAAATCAAAGGTGATATGTTATTATTGCAATATATTTGGTCACTATGCTCGTGATTGCAAGAAGAAGATAGTTGATCAAGGGAACCAGAGAGCTAATGTCACTACAAAGAGTACTAAATCCATGTTCCTAGCTTGCCATACCATGCATGAACCTTTTGATAGTGTGTGGTTGTAAGACAATGGTTGTAGTAACCACATGACAGGAAACAAGAATTTGGTTGCAAATTTCAATCAATCTATGAAAACAAAGGTAAAGTTGGGGACTAACAAGACTATGGATGTAGATGGCAAAGGAGTGGTAAACATTCTGACCAAGCGTGGGGAGAGGAAGACAATCTCAGAGGTATATTTATGTTTCTAGTCTCAAACATAATTTGATAAGTGTTGGTCAATTAACACAGAAAGGATACAAAGTTATCTTTCAAGGTCAAGAATGTGTTATATATGACAAGCCCCCCACGTAAGTAAATGATAGTGAAGGTGAAGATGACGAGGAACAAAATGTTTCCTCTAATTATAAATTACATTGGCCAGGTTAGTTCTTTTACAGTTGCATGTTCTGATGATTATTGGTTATGGCACTTTTGGTTTGGACACTTGAACTTTTATAGTTTAAGATTGTTGCAGCAGAAACAGATGGTCAGAGGATTACCTCCCATCAAAGGACCTGCTAGTACTTGTGAGTGTTGCATCTTGGGAAGGAAACACCGTGAAAGTTTTCCAAAGGGTGTCACATACAGAGCAAAGCAACCCCTTGAGCTAGTGAATACAGACTTGTGTGGACCTATGAGGACATAGTTGATTGGTGGAAGTTGTTAATTCCTCACTTTCATTGATGATTATAGTAGAAAGACTTGGGTTTACTTCTTGAAGCAGAAGTCTAAAACTTTTGCAAAGTTCAAGGAATTCAAAGCCTTAGCAGAGAACCAAAGTGATCGACAGATCAAGGTATTGAGGTCAGATTGTGGTGGAGAATATGACTCAAAAGCATTCCATGATTACTGCAAACAATATGGAAGCAGAAGATAGTTTACAACCAGGTAGACACCGCAACAGAATGGTGTAGCAAAGAGAAAGAGCAGGACAATAATGAACATGGTAAGAAGCATGTTGAAAGGCAGAAACTTGTCTAATGAGTATTGGGCAGAAGAAATTGCATGTGCTATTTATGTGATCAACATATCTCCTACAAAGAGTGTGATAAAAAAAGTACCAGAAAAAACATGGTCAGGTATGTCTTGCAACATATCTCATCTAAGAGTATTTGGATGTGTAGCTTATGCACATGTGCCTAAAGAGCGAAGAGGAAAATTGGATGATAAAAGTGGAAAATGCATACTTTAGTGAGCAATCAAAAGATTAAAAATTGTATAACTCTGTCACCAAGAAGACCATAATTAATAGAGATATTGTGTTCAAAAAACAAGAGTCATGGAATGGTAGTATAGACAAAACAGTTGATGCACAAGTGCCAATGATGGAAGAATATGATGTAGCAGAAAAGGAGCAACAAGAATCACAGGTGAAGACACCAAACAGAGACACAACAACAAGGAATCCAAGATTTTCTGAGCAGCGTGGTTCTTCAAGCAGATCAAAAATCAAGGTTATCCTAACAATCAATCAGGTGATGAATCAAGAAATGGTAAGAGAAAGATGATAAGTCTGAAAGATATTTAGGATGATTTGGATGTTTGTTCAAATTTTGCATTGTTGTCATTTCAACGTTCTTCTTTTGAAGAAGCAATCAAAGATGAAAATTGGGCGCAAGCCATGGATGAAGAAATTGAAGCTATTGAAAAGAATGATACATGAGATTTGATTGATTTACCAAAGGACAAAAATCTCATTGGTGTGAAGTGGGTGTACAAGACAAAGTTGAATGAGAAAGGTGAAATTGACAGATTTAAAGCATGACTTGTAGAAAAATCATTCTCGCGGAAATAGAGAATATATTTTAGAGAAACGTTTTCTTGGTAGCTAGATAGGATATTGGAAGAGAAATTATAGCCATAGCAGCTCAAAAAAAGTGGAAAGTGTATCAGATGGATGTGAAATCAGCCTTATTGAATGGAATTTTAGAAGAATAAATTTATGTGTAGCAGCCTCCAGGTTATGAAGTGGAAGGTAACGAAGATAAAGTTTACAAGTTGAAGAAAGTTCTCTATGGACTGAAGCAAGCGCCTAGAGCTTAGTATAGCAGAATCAATAGATACATGATTAAGAATGGATTTTGCAGAAGAAACATTGAGCCTACCTTGTACATAAAGGTAAATGAGCATGGACATATTTTGATTGTTTGCTTATATGTTGATGACATGATTTTTACAAGTGTTTTTTATTTATGAATTTAAAGCAGCCATGATGAAAGAATTTGAGATGACAGATATTGGTTTCATGAAATATTTTCTTGGCATAGAAGTTGAGCAATCTAAAAAAGGAAATTTTATTTGTCAAAATAAATATGCCAAATATTTGTTGAAAAGATTCAGGATGGAAAATTGCAAACATGTCCCTACACCAGTTTCAACAGGTACAAAGTTAAGTAAGGATGATGAAGGATCAAATGTCAATCCAACTCTATTCAAAAGATTGGTTGGCAGCCTCAAGTATCTCACAAATACAAGACTGGATATCATGCAAAGAGTGAGTTTGGTTTCGAGATTTATGGAGACTCCAAAAGACACACATTGGAGTGTAGGAAAAATAATTTTGAGATTCATAGCAGGAACTATAGATTGTGGCATAATGTATGCAAGTACATAAAATAAGGATTTGATTGGATACACAGATAATGAGTTTGTAGGGAGTTTTGGATGATAGGAACAACACTTATGTTTTTGTGTTCCATCTTCGTTCAGTTGTGATTTCATGGGCATCTAAGAAGCAACCCATTGTGACACTTTGGTCAACAGAAGAAGAATATGTAGCAAAAACATCAATAGTGAAGCAACCCCAATTGACCCAAAAAACACTAAGGTAAACACACAATTCACTCAAAACACACAAATTGTGACTCTTCTATTGATCACATAAAACTTGATTATTACAATGAACCCGGTGAAGGGTATTTAACCTTTTCCAACTAGCGACTTGCCTAAAATATCTTGACATGAAACCACACACTAAAATTCATCTATCACTTAACTCGACTTGACTCAACACTCAACACTCAGTTAAACGACTCTCTAAGTTTATCCAACTCCTCATGTGGGAGTAATTAGTTTATTTTAACGAATTTGGCATCATTAAATATTGATGAACTAATGGGGTCACTTCTATCACATGAGGCAAGGATAGACATAAATAAAGGTTCCACTTTAGAGACTGCTTTCAAAAGTAAGGTTTTCATTTCAAGAGACAGAGGTCAAGGCGGCAGTAGATCGAGAGGCAGAGGACGAGGTGAAAGATATGGTGGTCAGAGAGATGGCCAAGAAGAGCATGAACATTAAAGTGGAAGCAACTGCAGAAACTTCAGAAATAATCAAAGATTTGACAAATCAAAGGTGAGATGTTATTATTGCAGTAAATTTGGTCACTATGCTCATGATTGTAGAAAGAAGATAGTTGATCAAGGGAACCAAAGAGATATTGTCACTACAGAGAGTACTAACTCCATGTTCCTAGATTTCTATACCATGCATGAACCTTCTGGTAGTGTGTGGCTATTATACAGTGGTTACAGTAACCACATGACAAGTAAAAATAATTTGGTTACAAATTTGGATCAATCTATGAAAACAGAGGTAAATTTGGGGACTGACAAGACTGTGGATGTAGATGGAAAAGGAGTGATCAACATTCTAACCAAGCAGGGGAAGCCGAAGACAATCGCAGGGGTATATTATGTTCCTAGTCTCAAACATAATATGATAAGTGTTGGTCAATTGACACAGAAAGGATACAGAGTTATCTTTCGAGGTCAAGAATGTGTTATATATGACAAGCCCCCAAGAAAGAAGTTGACAGCGAAGGTGCAGATGATGAGGAACAAACTATATCCTCTAGTTATGAATTACAGTGATCAGGTTAGTTCTTTTACAGTTACATGTTCTAATGATTATTAGTTATGGCACTTTTGGTTTGGACACTTGCACTTTTCTGGTTTAAGATTGTTGCAGCAAAAATAGATGGTCAGAGGATTACCTCCTATCAAAGAACCTGCTAGTACTTGTGAGTGCTTCATCTTGGGAAAGGAACACCGTGAAAGTTTTCCAAAGGGAGTTGCATACAGAGAAAAGCAACCTCTTGAGCTAGTGCATACAAACTTGTGTGGACTTATGAGGACACAGACGATTGGTGGAAGTTGTTACTTCCTTGCTTTCATTGATGATTATAGTAGAAATACTTGGGTTTACTTCTTGAAGAAGAAGTTTGAAACTTTTGCAAAGTTCAAGGAATTCAAAGCCTTAGCAGAGAAACAAAGTGATTGATAGATCAAGGTATTGAGGTCAGATAGTGGTCAAGAATATGACTCAAAGGCATTCCATGATTATTACAAACAACATGGAATTGGAAGAAAATTTAAAACCAGGTACACATCGCAGCAGAATGGTGTAGTAGAGAGAAGGAACAGGAAAATTATGAACATGGTAAGAAGCATGTTGAAAGGCAGAAACTTGTCTAATGAGTATTGGGCAAAAGCAGTTGCAAGTGTTATTTATGTGATCAACAGATCTCCTACAAATAGTGTGATGAACAAAGTACTAGAACAAGCATGGTCAGGTATGTCTTGCAGCTTATCTCATCCCAGAGTATTTGGATATGTAGCTTATGCACATGTGCCTAAAGAGCAAAGACGCAAATTGGATGATAAAAGTGAAAAATGCATATTTACTAGTTATAGTGAGCAATCAAAAGCTTACAAATTATATAACCTCGTCGCCAAGAAGACCATAATTAGCATACATTTCATGTTCAAATAAAACGAGTCATGGAATGGAACTATAGACAAAACAGTTGATGCACAAGTGCCACTGATGGAATAAGATGAAGTAGTAGGAAAATAGTAGCAAGAATCAAAGGTAAAGACACCAAATAGAGGCACACCAACAAGGACTCAAATATTTTCAAAGCATCATGGATCTTCAATCAGATCAACAAAACATAATTCTCCTAACAGTCAATCAAGTAATGAATCAAGTAATGGCAAGAGAAAGATGAGAAGTTTGAAAGCTATTTATGGTGATTTGGATGTTAGTTCAAATTTTGCATTGTTGTCATTCCAATCTTCTTCGTTTGAAGAAGAAATCAAAGTTGAAAATTGGGTGCAATACATGGATGAATAAATTGAAGCTATTGAAAAGAATCATACATGGGATTTGATTGATTTACCAAAGGAAAAAAAATCTCATTGGTGTGAAGTGGGTGTACAAGACAAATTTGAATGAGAAAGGTGAAATTGTGATATTTAAAGCAATACTTGTAGCAAAAGGATTCTCATAGCAACCAGGAATAGACTTTGAAGAAACGTTTACTCCGATAGTCAGATTGGATACTATAAGAGCAGTTCTAGCCACAACAGCTCAGAACAAGTGGAAAGTATATCAAATGGATGTGAAATCAGCCTTCTTGAATGGAATTCTAGAAGAAGAAATTTATGTGCAGCAGCCTCTAGGTTATGAAGTTGAAGGTAACGAAAATAAAGTTTACAGGTTGAAGAAAATGCTCTATGGACTGAATCAAACACCTAGAGCTTGGTATAGAAGAATCAACAGCTACATGATTAAGAATGGATTTTGTAGAAGCAACATTGAGCCTACCTTGTACACAAAGGTAAATGAACATGGAAAGATTTTGATTGTTTGCTTATATGTTGATGACATGATTTTTACAGGTGATTTTGAGTTAGATGAATTTAAAGCAGTCATGATGAAAGAATTTGAGATGACAGATCTTGGTCTCATGAAATATTTTCTATGCCATAGAAGTTGAGCAATATGAAAATGGAATTTTTATTTTTCAAAATAAATATGCCAAAGATTTGTTGAAAAGATTCAGGATGGAAAATTGCAAACTTGTTCCTACACCAGTTGCAACAGGTACAAAGTTAAGTAAGGATGATAAATGATCAGATGTCAATCCAACTCTATTCAAAAGATTGGTTGTAATCCTCATGTATCTCACAACTACAAGACCAGATATCATGCAAGGAGTGAGTTTGATTTCCAGATTTATGGAGACTCCAAAAGACATACATTGGAGTGCAGGAAAAAGAATTTTGAGATACATAGCATGAACTAGAGATTGTGGCATAATGTATGCAAGCACATAAAAGAAGGATTTTATTGGATACACAAAGAGTGATTTTGCAGGCAGTTTGGATGATAGGAAGAGAACATCTGTTTATATGTTCCATCTTGGTTCATGTGTGATTTCATGGGCATCTAAGAAGCAACCCATTGTGACACTTTTGTCAGCAGAAGCAAAATATGTAGCAACAACATCAGCAGCATGTCATGCAGTGTGGTTAAGAAGAGTTTTTGATTGATTCAAGTAGAAACAACAAGGATCAACAACAATATATTGTGACAACACCTCAGCCATTGCACTATCCAAGAATAGTGTGTTTCATCAGAAGAACAAGCATATTGATACTAGATATCACTTTATTAGAGAACTTGTGAGCAATGGAGAAGTTCACTCGAAGCTTTGTAAATCTAGTGATCAATTGACTGATATATTTACTAAGTCATTAGCAAAAGATGTGATTGAGTTTCATAGAAGAAACTTAGGTGTTGTAATCCTAGCTGAGACATAGACTAGCAAGGATGTTTGAGTTGTCATGAGTCATGTCTTAGTTTAACCATCGTAATTATGGGGGGGTGTTAAAATAAGCTAATTACTACCGCATGAGGAGTTGGCCGAACTTTGAGAGTCTGTTAACTCAGTGTTGAGTGTTGGAGTGTTGAGTCAAGTCGAGTTAAGTGATAGACGACGTTTAGTGTGTAGTTGCATGTGGTTGCATGTCAAGATATTTTAGGCAAGTCACTAGTCGAAAATGTTAAATACCCTTCACCGAGTTCACTGTAATAATCAAGTTTGTGTGATCAATAGAAGAGTTGCAACTTGTGTGTTTTGGTTGAATTTTTTGTTTTACCTTCTCTGCCTTTCCAACAATAAATGTGTTTCCCCTTAAGAGTGTGATGCAACAACATAAACCCAATTCAAATCATTTGTTTCCTAGACATAAAGAGGTTTTGGAATTTCCTAAAGAGACTGTATTACCTTAATCTCATTTTGTAAACCCAAATCAATTCATTTGTTTCCTAAACCTAAAGGGGTCTTAGAGTTTCCTAAAGAGAGTGTATTAGCTCAATCTCATTTTGTATAATTTCAAATGATGAATTTCTCATGTAAATACAAGTATCCTAGTTCTCAAAAGGGAATCTATTCCTTGGAAGTTATGTTGAAGTGTTAGTAAGGGACAAATTTGAAAACTATATTAGTTGGAGTAGCATTGGCTTCTAGAAAGTAGGACAAATATAGAACCACAAATGGGTTATTTGTTACAGCCTCCATAATGTAATGTATATATATATATATATATATATATATATGTATGTATGGATATGTATGTATATATATATATATATACATACATATCCATACATACATATATATATATATATATATATATATATATATATATATATATATATATATATATATATATATGTATGTATGGATATGT
Organism: Pinus tabuliformis; assembly: GCA_031772625.1. Lineage (NCBI taxonomy): Eukaryota > Viridiplantae > Streptophyta > Pinopsida > Pinales > Pinaceae > Pinus > Pinus tabuliformis. The sequence goes on along the minus strand of CM062819.1, from coordinate 338,815,778 downwards.
ATGTATATATATATATATATATACATACATATCCATACATATATATATATCTATATATATATATATATCTTAGTTTAGGATACGAGCTGGTAGAGTAGGGAGAGGAAGATAAGAGGGGCATTGATACAAATTGATCTTTAGTCTTGATTGTGGAGAAATCAACCTGAGTTAGTGGAAAATGTGGGAATAATAGATGTATCCGATGAGGAAGTAGGAACAAAGGAAAAGTACCCAGCATCACTACCTAGGTAATCTAATCACATCCTCGATAATATGATTATGAAGTCAAAAACCCATACCACATAGTGCATAATATACCTTAATGAATAATTAGTAGAAAGTCGTGTATTTGATGTATTTGATGCATTGTTAGTATTGGATAATAAAATGTACTAGTAAACCTCTGGGTCTAAGGCCTATCGTCCTCTCCATAACTTGGGTCACAACCAAGGGGATTTAAACCTTGGATCTCCCACTTTTCACACATTTAAGATTACTTTGACCACTAGTTAAATTGCCCCTTGGGACTTTGTATATTCATTTTAGTGTAACATGTATATTATAAAAAAGAATCCTAAAAACTTGTTTATAATTTTATTAATATAAACTAAATTTCAATATATCAAATTGGATTGCATCATTTGTTATTTCTATTACTCTTGTATTTTTTTTATAGTTAAATTAACAATATGTTTTGTTATGAATTGGCCAAGGTTGGACGGTGAGCTCCGAGAAAAGCGGATCGGCGAAACCCTGCTGCGCGTTCATTCGGCTCACGGCCCTCATGGCTCCTCCGAATCCAGCGTTCCAACACCACGCGCAGGCGCAGGCTGAGGCTCAGAATCAGGATCAGGAGCAAGCCCATCCCAGGGTGGAGAAAGTAAACGTCCATGCCTTGCTTCTGGCAGCTCCAGGCATTCCCCAAACCCTTCATCAACATTTATTTGACAAGCTTCCCACGGAGACTTTCAATAGAGGCAATGTCTTCCCGTTCGAACTCTGCGAAGATGACAAGCAGTGGCGCCTGGCGCTGTCCCGCAATGCCATGGCCTGGGACTCCAACGTCTTCCTCATAGATCAAGTGTGGCCCTTCTGGCCCCCAGACGCTCATAATCATGAAACCTGGGTCTGCGACGATGTCAGCGGTAGATGGGCGATCCCCTTTAACGGATCTGCTACCTCCGCCCCTGGGAGATCGCTGCAAGGAGCCGGGATGTTCACCTCTAGCGGGGGAAGGCATAAAACCCCAGATCTGTCATTGATCAATCAGATCGGTCTTTCAATAGACGGATCGACCAAGATCTTGCAGGTTTGATACCCCTGACGAAAAATAGCCATGACAGATTTTCTCTTGGAAGCACAAGAAGCCCTGGCACTATGTCTAGGCACTTCTTCGACTCCTTTCAAATCCAAATTTCTCAGCCTACAGGCAGAACCATCCTGCAATGGATCAATTCCTCAGATCTGGTGCCGAATCTCAAGTTGAATCTAGAACGGCAGATTGGGATCCCTTCAGGCCATCAAAGACTTCTCTTTCAAGGCAAGCGACTTGAAGACCTTCTTCCCCTCTCTTCTTACAACATTTCTAGGAACAACTCTTTGGTGGTTACCCTTTGTCTGAGAGGAGGTGCAGCGGGACAGTCATCCTCTGCTCCTCCTTTCTCATACAAAGATGCAGTTCACTCTGAGAACCCCAAACCCCCGGAGGTCCTTAAATCTAAGCCCTTTTTGGTTGATAAAATAGATGAAGCCCCCTCTGTTGAAATCACCCATGATGATCTTGCAACCCAACTTCAAGATTTTGCAGAAATAGCCATCAGTTGCAGGTTTAACGGACTGTGGCCACGATCTCAGGATCTCTATGCATGGATCCATGCAAACTGGACTCATCATTGTAAGATCAGTTTCTGTTCAAAAGGTTATTTCATTGTTCTATTTGATAACAGCAAGCATTATAAAAAGGCTTTAGAAGAAGGCCCTTGGTTCATGGGAACTGCAGGGCTCTTCTTGACTCCTTGGTTCCCAGATTTTGATCTAGCAACTGCAGTCATTATTAGGACACCTGTATGGATCAGGCTTCCAAATTTACCTGCCCACTTATGGCATACTGTTGTATATAGAGCCATAGGCAACACCTTGGGCAGTTTCATTAGGGGAGATTTCTGGCGGGAAACAAAAGGTCTCTACACATATGCCAGAATATGTGTGGAGCTGGATTTAAGCAAAGGACTTCCAAACCAAATCATTCTCAAGATCAACGACTTTGTTTGGGCCCAGAATCTGGATTACGAAAACACTGCCTTTCGCTGCCGCCACTGTCACCTAGCAGGGCACCTGCAGAATTCTTGCCCATCTTTGGCTGCAAAATCGAAAAAGGGCAACTTTGCAAAGACCAATCCCAAGCGTTGGACCCCTTGTTCTCCGCCGCCAGCAATGAGTTTTGATTCCTCAAGCTTGGAAGATGAGGAGAGCGATGTAGAACCGGACCAAGCGCCTCAGTCGATGGATCCGTCCACTAATACACATGTGCTCACCACTGTCACAGTAATCTCCCAGAAACGCGTCCATGAGACCTCCTCTTCTGAATCAGATAAGGAGATCCTCGTGTTGGAGAACTCCAGTCTTCAAGTTGTTTTAGCTCATACTCCCCAGGATGGTTGGATAAAAGTCAATAAACAGAAAGGGAAAAAACATTGTGTTGAGAATACTGCCCCTGTGGGGTAAATGTCAGTTTTTGCTCTCAAGTTATTTGTTGTAGCTCCGTGATTGGTTCACCCCTTCTCCGGGACTGAGGTTGATAGTTTCATCATTTCCGGTTGGCAGATTTCTTGTCTCTCTTGATTGTACTATATTTTATTCAATAGAAATAGTTTAATTTTACTATAAAAAAAAACAATATGTTTTGTTATTTTTTTATTTGATATAATACTTCTAATATGCCACTACAACATTTTATCCATATCAAATTGTACAACACCTTTAATGTAAAACATATTTATACAAAAAATTATTAATTTTTCTAGCATTTAAATAAATTCAAAATTTAAAATTCAAAAACATTGTACAATAATACCATTATTAACATGCCCTAAATCTATTTCTTCTTGGCTAAGAGTTTGTCTTCCTCGGACTTAAGGAAACAGGATAACCACCCAACACCCAGAGGCATCTGGTAGGAGTGAAACCTTGCCCCCTTACGGACCACCAGAGGGTTATTCAAGTGACGTGGTTTTCCTTGATTAAGGGTGATGAGTCATCCTAAATTAGCCGTTACCGGCCAAAAATGGTTGTCCTCACTTACTAAGTTATGATAAATTTTCTCACTTATAAAAAAAGAAAAATTAACCATATTTTGATAGGATTATGAAAAAAAACACCGAAATAAGGAGATGATACTGCAGTCGTGTATCAGGCTAATTTTAACAGCGTAGTGTAACTCGGGTTGATTGGATTTCAAATTCCTGTACCATCTCCTCTGTAAAATCATGATGCTCATAAATAGTCCTCCGACAATAATCTTCGACTTTGAAAAAAAGAGATGTTGAAATGATACCATTTGCGTGTCCAAAATCTGAATATGTGAACTAATCCATAATATGAAAGGTTGTGTAGTCAATAAAAAATAAACATAATTTCATGCTCAATCACACCCATTCTTCATTATAATTTCTCAAGGAACACAAACATCGTGAGGTAGAGGAGTCATAAGATAACGAACCGAGTGATAATAAATGACTTCTTATGCTAAAATCCAATAACTTAAAACTAACTAGTTGAGGAAAATCGCTTCAATCTGAGTTGGGTTTGTACAAGCATTAGGAAGATCTATGTATGCTGGAAGTCATTTATGCATTAACTCTAGCCTTGATATGTTTAAAAAAAATGCCTAAATTAATGTTCTAACAACCTTTGGGATCATCCAATTGTCAACCCAAAGATAAATTTACCATAACGATTTACAATTGTTCGATCCTCCTACTTGAATGGCGAAGATTTATAATTGAATAGTGAAGTAAAAGTTCAATGTAGTTCATATTTGTTTTCAGTTGTTCGATCCTCCTACTTGAATGGTGCAGATTTATAGTTGAATGGTCAACTCAAAGTTGAGTGTTGTCCATATTTGTTTTCAAGTGTTCTGCTACTTGAAGATTGTCCAAATTGGGGATTACCTGTTTATATTTCGGCCATTTTTTTGTCAGAGATGGATATATATGTGTGAAGTGGGGATGTTTGCAATTATAACCACAATTTTGGTAATTTGGTTGGTAATTTGGTTGAATCAAAATGACAGTAAGACTTTGACGAAGAGAGAATCAAAATGGCAGTAAGACTTTGAATCTCTATTTTTCCACGAGTGTTGATATGAATCAAAATCACAGTAAGACTTTGACGAAGAGAGAAACGAGTGTTGACCCGTTAATTGCGTCTCTCCATTCGTTGAATATTCCTATTTTATTCGATCACATGCATCCGAAATGGACATTTCAGTACTTGTAAATCATGAATCATGTTTTTAATAGATGAAATTTAGATTTTACCGATCAAAATCTTACTTTTACCGATCTATCCATTGGTTTAATGTAGTATAATAAATGCAAAGAGTTGCCCATTGATTAATTATTTTATTTTTATTGTATTGCTTTTTAAAATGTCATTTAGTTTTAAATATAAACCACTTGTTTAATTTAATATAATAAATGCAAAGGGTTGTCCATTCATTAATTATTTTATTTTTATTGCTTTTTGAAATGTTATTTAGTTTAGATAGGATCAATGGTTTATGGATTATGGAAATTTTTTAATTGTTACAATGACTTGTTATTGTTTTGAAAAATATTTGTTTATTATTATTTATTAGAAAGTATGAATCATTAAATAATATGTAAAATTAGTTGATTGATTATTTTAATTGATTTAGAACTAATTGTATGGTAACTAGCTTAATTGATTTATAATTAACTGTCTGTTGAATAGTTTAATTGACTCATTTTATTATTTTTAATAAAAATTAGAAAATATTATGTATTTATTAGTTAATTTAGATTAACTTGAGAGGATATTCAAGAAACATCTTTTTATTAATTAATCAACTAAATATAATTAATTGTATAGATTTAGTTAGCTATAGATTAAATTTATTATTTGGAAGGGAATCTAGGAAACATCTTGTATTTATCAATTAATTTAATTAAATAGATATAATTAATTTTCTATTAATTAGATATCATTGTCTATCCATTAATTTAATGAATTTAGGTATGGTTGTCTCCCCATTTCATTAATCAAGTTATCTTTTTATTTTGGAAGGAATCTAAGGAACAACTTTTGATTTATCAATTTAGTTTACTTAAATAAATATAATTACTTTTCTTTCAATTAGATAAGGTTTCTATCTATTTATTTTATTGTTTTGGAAGAAATCTAAGAAACAATAATTTATTTATCAATTAATTTATTTTAATAAATATAATTATTTTTCTATTTATTAAATAACTTTATCATATTTTTAGAGTTATGAGTCATCATTGTTTTGAGCATAATATAGGAAACAACTTTTTATTTACCAATTAATTTCATTAAATAAATATAATTATTTTTTGTCTAGAGGATTTAAGATAGAAGATGATGGGGTGTTTTATTAAGACACTCCTTGATGTGAAGTCACTGGTTCAATTCCCTACTTGATCAGGGTGATATATTGGACATGTTGAAGATGTAGTCCTACGAAACTTACAAAAAATAAATATAATTAGTTTTCTATTTATTGATTTATTTTTATTTTATTTTTAAAGTTATGCATAAGAAACTAGAATTAGTTGTCTATATATTAATTTAATTAATATTTCTATTTATCAATTAATTTAATTCGATAAATATAATAAATCTCGTAGAAGTTTGACAAATGATTTCTCAACATGGGCTATGAAGTGTGCACTAATTTTGAGGTTTTCGCAAGATTTTGTTGTCTTTGCAGGGATTAGCATATGAACCTCCCTTCAAGTACTAGGCACATAGGGTAAAGGTTTTAGATGTTCAATTACATTTCCTCTATCCCCTCTTTCATCACCAACAAATTAACCCTTTCTTTGGTTGTCTCTTTTACACCCTAGTTGTCTAGATAGCTAGCTCATCAGGGAGCATCATTCACCAGATCGACAAAAAAGATCATTGCAAGTGGAGGTAGTATAGGAAGCGAAGCCATGTGAGCCAATACAAAAATATAAATCTGAGTTAATAAAAATTATTTTTCCTTCCCTTGATACTTCTCCCAATCACAATAATGTTGCCATAATTTAGCCTCTAAAATCCCTTCTCCTCCAAAGCTTAGTCTTGGCACGAAAGTGAAGATCAATATCCTAGCACAGGCGAAGGAAAAAAGGTACATCAAGGCAAGGTTTGCAAAATTCTTTATCGTGGTCACTAAGGATACAAATTTGGAGTTAATTCCATAATTTGTTGGTAAAACCCTAGTTGCTCGCTTTTGTGGACTAGTGTTCAAGGAGAATTCTTCATCATAACGGATGAAAAAATAATGGAAGTCACTACCAGGATATGTTCCAAATTTTCACATTTTGGTTAGGGATTAGTTCTATTTCATTTTTACTTTGAAAGCCAAATGTAGCAAGATGAAGCGGCCTTCGTGGAACTGCAGCCCGTCGGGACTACTCAAAAAATGTTTAGTGGATTTTGAGCCACCTAGTGAGCCAATGTTTGTTTAGAAGGTTTGGACTATCCTACCCAGTCTCCCTCTCTTTTATTGGTTCGTGGAGATCCTTAATGCCCTTAGAAATAAGATTGGTTTTTTTTGCTAGTTGGAACCCAACTAGGCTATTAAGCCAGACCACAAGTGTGTGGAGATACAAGTGGAGTTAGATTTAAGTGAAAGGCTCCTGGGAGAAATGGAACTATTGTTTGGATCATCATCTTGGACTCAAATTTTTGACTATTGGAAGCTTCCTTTCTAGTGTTAGGCATGTCATGAAATCAGTCATATCTAAGTGTAATATTGAGAATTATTTACCCCAACCTCAGTCAAGAAAAGAGTTTTGGTAAAAAATCAAAGAATATGGAAAACGCCAAGGCAGTGGAAGTTGGTGCTCAATCGAAAGGAAAAGGTGAAGTCTTATAAGAGGTTCACTCAATATGCAGGCTCAAGCACGGATTCGAACCAACCTCAAGGAGAAGTTGGTAAGGATCAAGCTCTTGTTCTTTCTTGTTTTATGATTCCTTCATCTGATTTTAGTGCAAAAGGTTCCTTCTCTTTTTTGGAAACTTCCTTGAGTAAAGAGGTGATTCCCCCCCACCTCTCATGCTCCCTCCATACATTATGGCGATCTCCTTTTACATTCCCTCTCTCCCACTCCTCCCCCAAAGCCTTCTAGTCCTTGTGTTGAGCCCTTGGCCTAATGGACTTATCCCCATCTAAAGGTTTTGATCCGTCATCCTTGGTTCCTGCCTCCAAGCCTCACCCTAGGAAGGGCTACACCCTTCACCCACGAACAAGGGTAAAATAATGTTCCTCCTCTCAAGGATTTTAAAGCTTCAAATGAATTCAATCAATCAACAACCATAAGTCCCACCTCATGAAGGCATAACATTAAGTAGTTTTATACATCAAGAAAGCCAAATAAGTGTGGATTGTTACTGTAGATTCAATAGCTTATGTGATATGCTAAAACAAAAGACAAGAATCTACTCTACTCTTCAGTGGAAACCAAAATTGATCGATGAAAAAAATAAGTAGAAAAGGAAGAATTTCAATCACACATAACATAATATTTCTTTAGGGAAAAAAATGTTAAAAACCCCAACTATCTATATTGCATTAACTAGACGATCTAAGAAGAAAATACAATGCTTGTTCAACCAGAACAATTCATGCACAAGTACAATCTATCTCTCTGCTTCACAAACCAACTCAAGCCAACACTTAGCCAATTCCGCTGCCTCTTAAGTCCCTACTTCCTTGCGCAATTCCTCGGATTATTAGCCCATATTTTATTGGGAAATTATCCACCCATGACTGCATAATCCATCCATAGGCCCTCAACTGATTGCATGCACCATGTGTACAACTCAGAAAATTATACAACTAATAGTACACTATCGCTGAACTCTAATATCAACTAGATCTTCCTCTAAAATGACATGCATGAGTTATTTATGAGTGAATATTCAGTTAACTGGTGTGGTAATGAGGATGCACGGGTGCCCGTCCCCACTACTAGACCTCCTACTACTAGTTCCTCCAATAATTAGAACTAGTTTAAGACTATAACTCATAACTCAGAAGTCTGAGTTAAATAATTATAACTCAAAAACTCAACCTGCGCCCCTAAAATTAAGGATCACTCTACATGACTCAAAATGACTTCCAACTCTAATTTAAGAAGTCAACTAAGTCAATTTCACTTAGTTAACTATTACAAGTTGTTATGATAATAGAATTTTGATTTAATTCATAGTTTAATTCAAGGACAAATTAAATTGGAATTTCTAGATGATATTTTTAACATTTCTTGTTGCTATTTTCAACACTCCCTATCAACAAGAAAGTAATTCAACTCTATCATGATCTGATACCTTTGGAATGATTTGCATGCAACACTTCTCTCTAGTGTTGTTGCTCCTGTAACTTCTGAAACTGAAAAAGAATCCAACCGGAATCAATATGATGCATCTGTCACTAGAGTCTCTAACTGCTACTAGCGATGTGTCTAAGGAAAACCTTTCCCTTACTAAAAATCACATAGTCATGATCTTCCAATATCGCGATGGAAACAAGATTCTTCTTTAGTCCTAGAACATACATCACGTCTGTGATTCTGAGAGAGGATCTAGACTCCCAATGAAAGGTAACTATATCGATGCAAGTCATGTTATACCTCCCATCATCTCCAAATTCTATGTTCTTCTTGAGGTCTTTCTCCTCAAAGTCACTAAAGAGATTTCTATTCCCTATCATATGGAACGAGGTGCCACTGTCGAGATACCATGTGCTTCCCATTACATTAATGTCCATGCATGCAATGAGAGTGAAATCAAGTTCGAATTTTTAAGCAAGAGCTTCACTTTCTGCTACTACTACAAGCTCCTTCTTGCTTTCTTTCTTCTATGGGAAATCTATCGCATAGTGCTTGTACTCATTACAGTCAAAACACTTGATGTTCGATAAGTACTTATTCTTGCCACCCTCTTTGGCTTGTTACTTATTTCCCTTGGCTTTATTTTCATTGGTGACTAATGCAAAGTCCTCTTCCACTTCTTTGGAAGGGGTCCCATCTCTGGTGTTCCACTGAAACTCTCCTTGTACCAAGTCGAACCACAACCGCTCCCACTATGGTAGCTTCTGCCTCACATTAACATGATCCTGGTAACTATGCCATCTCTCGGGAAGTCCTAGAAGTGTTAGGCTCAGAAGATGACCTTTGGCAACATTAATCTTGACACTTCCAAGCTCATCCAAATAATGGGTGAACTTTCTCAAGTACTTCGGAATAAAGTCACCCTTATCCATCTTGATCTTTCTAAGTTTGTCCTTTAGTGCCAACTTCCTATGGTCACTGCTATTTTGAAACAAGTTTGTTAATGCCTTCCACATTGCAAATGGAGTTTCCTTACCATGGAGATTCAAGACAATGTGATCTCGAACTCCTTCCATGATAATCCTTCTCACTTTTTCCACACACTTTCTCTATTCAACCAGACCTTTAGCATCATATGTTGGAGTCTTAGAATACCATAATCTATGAATTCCTTGAATCCATTGTCTTCCAACACTGCCTCCATCCTATCCTTCCGAGATATGTAATTCAAGCTGCCCTCTAGGGCATACTCAAGTCTCAAGCCATAGAACGACATATTGTTGACTCTAAAGTATGAATTTGCAAATTTGATTTCACCTACACAACAAACTCGAATTCTCCTCTTCTATATTGTCTTTAGCTCTGATACCATGTATATTTTTACTGTAGATTCAAAAACCTATATGATATGCTAAAAAACAAGACAAGAATCAACTCTACTCTTCGGTGGAAACCAAAATTGAACGATGAAAACAATAAGCAGAAAAGGAAGAATTTGAATCACACTTAACACAATATTTCTTTGGGGAAAGAAACTGCTAAAACCCGCGACTATCTATATTGCATTAACCTGAAGATATGAGAAGAAAATACAATTCTTTTTCAACCCAAACAATTCCTGCACAAGTAAAATCTATCTCTCTACTTCACAAACCATCTCAAGCCAACACTTAGCCAATTCTATTGCCTGCCAAGCCCCCACCTCCTTGCGAAATTCCTAAGTGAATTAGCCCATATTTAATTGGGAAATTCTCCACCCATCATTGTGCAATCCATCCATAGGCCCTCAACTAATTGCATGCACCATCTATACAACTCGGAAAATTATACAACCGATAGTACACTGTCCCTAAACTCTAATCTCAACTCGGTCTTCCTTTGAACTGACATGCATAAGTAATTTATGAGTGAATCTTTAGTTAACTGGTGTGGTACTGAGAGTGAACTATTTTCCATCCCCACTACTAGACCTCCTACTAGTTCCTCCAACAATTAGAACTAGTTTAACTTACTATAACTTAGTTACACTGAGTTAATTAATTACAAATCAAAAGAACTCAACTTGGGCCCCTAAAATTTAGGGATCACTCTACATGGCTCTAGATAGACTTATGGAGCGAGTTTGATTTCTAGATTTATGGAGACTCCAAAAGACACACATTGGAGTGTAGGAAAAAGAATTTTGAGATACATAGCACGAACTAGAGATTGTGGCATAATGTATGCATGCACATAAAAGAAGGATTTTATTGGGTACACAGAGAGTGATTTTGCAGGAAGTTTGGATGATAGGAAGAGAACATCTGGTTCTATGTTCCATATTGGTTCATTTGTGATTTCATGGGCATCTAAGAAGCAACCCAGTGTGACACTTTTGTCAGCAGAAGCAGAATATGTAGCAACAACATTAGTAGCATGTCAAGCAGTGTGGTTAAGAAGAGTTTTTTATGGATTCAAGCAGAAACAACAAGGATCAACAACAATATATTGTGACAACACTTCAGCCATTGCACTATCTAAGAATAGTGTGTTTCATCAGAAGAACAAGCATATTGATACTAGATATCACTTTATTAGAGAACTTGTGAGCAATGGAGAAGTTCACTCGAAGCCTTGTAAATCTAGTGATCAATTGACTGATGTATTTACTAAGTCATTAGCAAAAGATGTGTTTGAGTTTCATAGAAGAAACTTGGGTGTTGTCATCCTAGCTGAGACATAGACTAGCAGGCATGTTTGAGTTGTCATGAGTCATGTCTTAATTTAATGGTCGTAATTATGGGGGAGTGTTAAAATAAGCTAATTACTCCTACATGAGGAGTTGGCTAAACTTCAAGAGTCAGTTAACTGAGGGTTGAGTGTTGGAGTGTTGAGTCAAGTCGAGTTAAGTGATAGATGACGTTTAGTGTGTAGTTGCATGTCAAGATATTTTAGGCAAGTCACTAGTCGAAAATGTTAAATACCCTTCATCGGGTTCATTGCAATAATCAAGTTTGTGTGATCAATAGAAGAGTCGCAGCTCGTGTGTTTTGGTTGAATTTTTTGTTTTAGCTTCTCTGCCTTTCCAACAAAAAATGTGTTTCTCCTTAAGAGTGTGATGCAACAACATAAACCCAATTGAATTCATTTGTTTCCTAGACCTAAAGGGGTTTTGGAATTTCCTAAAGAGACTATATTACCTTAATCTCATTTTGTAAACCCAAATAAATTCATTTGTTTCCTAAACCTAAATGGGTCTTGGAGTTTCCTAAAGAGAGTGTATTAGCTCAATCTCATTTTGTATAATTTCGAATGATGAATTTCTCATGTAAATACAAGTGTCCTAGTTCTCAAAAGGGAATCTATTCATTGGAAGTTATGTTGAAGTGTTAGTAAGGGACAAATTTGAAAATTATATTAGTTCTAGTAGCATTGGCTTCTCGAAAGTAGGACAAATATAGAATCACAAATGGGTTATTTGTTACAGCCTCCATAATGTAATATATGTCCTGAGTTAGTGGAAAATGTGGGTATAATAGATGTATCCAATGAGGAAGTAGGAACAAAGGAAAAGTACCCAACATCACTACCTAGGTAATCTAATCACTTCTTCGATAATATGATTATGAAGTCAAAAATGCATACCACATAGTGCATAAAATACCTTAATGAATAATTAGTAGAAAGTCATGTATTTGATGTATTTGATGCATTGTTAGTATTGGATAATAAAATATACTAGTAAACCTCTGGGTCTAAGGCCTATCGTCCTCTCCATAAATTGGGTCACAACCAGGGGGATTTAAACCTGAGATCTCCCACTTTTCACACATTTCAGGTTACTTTGACCACTAGTTAAATTGCCCCTTGGGACTTTGTATATTCATTTTAGTGTAACATGTATATTATAAAAAAGAATCCTAAAAACTTGTTATAATTTTATTAATATAAACTAAATTTCAATATATCAAATTGGATTGAATCACTTGTTATATCTATTACTCGTATATTTTTTTAATAATTAAATTAACATTATGTTTTGTTATTATTTTTATTTGATATAATACTTCTAATATGCTACGACAACATTTTCTCCATATCAAATTGTACAATATCTTTAATGTAAATCGTATTTATACAAAAAATTAATTAATTTTTTTAAACTAAAATTTTAAAGAAACATTTTGGAAGCTTTTCCGGTGGTTTTTCTGGTCAAAATCCGGCTGCAATTTATTGAAATCGCAAGTTTGATAGCTAATTTCTGCACAATCAAAGCATCATGAATTTTTGTTTTAAACTAAAATTTTAATATGGTTGATTAATATGATATTTTTTTTATCACTAATACAAAATTGAATAGAAATATTAATAAATATTTTTTTATAATAATTTTTTTATAACTAATACAAAATTGAATATAAGTATTCATAAATTTTTTTTTAATATAAATATTGATAATTTTTTTTTTAAAATATTTCTTTTCAAAAGTGAATGGGCTGTGTTTGGTTTCATACATGAAATTAAGGTTTAAAGGTTACTAAAAATAAATGAATCCACTAAAAATGGTATTTACACTAGCAATAGTAAATATTGATAAAAGTTATTTAGGTTAAAACTACAATTTTGAAATTATAATCATGATAATGGTTTGAAACCTAAAAAATTCATTGCAAAAGTGAAAATCTATTTTGTATTTTTTTTTTATTTATTTATTTATTTATTTTTTTTTTCCGAAGGTGGCAAAACCTATCAAACTCAAGTGTCAAACCAACAGTGAGGACAGCCATCTCTGGCTGCTATCCGCGAATGTCGGTTTGACTCATCACCGTTATCAAGGAAAACCACGCCACCTGTAATAACCCGCTGGTGGTCCGTAAGGGAGCAGACTTTCACTCCTGCCAGATGCCTCTGGGTCTTGGGCCGTTAACTTGTTTCCTTACGTCCGAGGAAGACGAGCTCTTAGCCAAGCAGAAGCAGTTTTACGGCATACTCCAGGCCGATCTATTTTTGTATTAATTAGAATTAATTATTTAAAATAACATGATTTTAAATAAAAAATGTTAATGATTGAATTTACCTACCCTAATCGAAATTAAAATAACGACCAACTTTTATCACCCAGGAAAAATTCTGATTAATCATACTACCAAAGCTCAATTCTATTAAAGTAAAATAATATTGTGTAATGTTAAAATACTTATTTAAAAAATCTTTGTTACTGTGAAGATGCTTTAATTTCCTTCTTTTGAGCATTTTATGCAAGTATTTAGTATGTCATTTATGAATTATTAAAGGCTACAAGTGAGACCGCCATCATATTTGTGAGTATATGAAACATCAGGTGGTGTATATGAAAAGCGGGGTTTTTGGGGCGGTAAGTGTTACGTTGATATCGTTTAAATGAGTTTAATGTGTTTGACTGGAAATCTGGTCACTGTATAGGCATATTATTGGATTTCGGTAGGTCAGTATTTCAACGATGAGCAGATGAGCATATACAACTTTACGTTTTTATTGCAGGCTAATTATTTGATGCCATCAAGTCAGTCAGTGTTCAAACGATGAGAATATACACCTCTACGTTTTTATTGTGATTTTTTGAAGATTCCGGTGATAGAATCCGGCAAAAAAAATTGAGGTTAAATCTTGATTTGTATTATTTAAAATGGTTTTTTAACTGCATATATGGATTCAGCACCCTGAAAAACCTCTGGGACGCTTTGATTGTGCTGAAATTAGCTATCAAACTTGCGATTTCAATAAATTGCGGCAGGAAGCTTCCAAAAAGTCTCTTTAAAGACAACTCCTTAATTTAATGTGTAGTTGTACTTAAATTACGAGTTAGGTTATTAATATACAAATTGAAAATGATGTTTATTTAAAGTTAATGTTAAAGTAAATCTGACTCAATCATAGGGTTAGTTTTATATGATCATTAACTACTAGAATGTTAGTAGTTTATAAGTTGGAGGTTTTGATAACTTATGATATTTTCATGTAATGTAGCTTATTTAAAGGTATTATGACTCAATTATATCAATGAATCCGTTGTATGGCATCTTTGGACAAAGAATAACAAATTTAAAGATAATTTATGGTTTCCATGTGTTATTTAATTTAGGTGTTGCTAATACGTTTTTATTTATCCCCATTTTTTAAATATTGGTATTAGAGTTGTGGGAAAAAACATTTTATGCAACATAAGTTGTGTGGTTATATATTGAATGAGGAGAGATGAGTGGAACATATCTTGGGTTGAGGTTAGTTAAGTTGTAGCAAGGAGGCATATGGATCCATGATGATCAATGTATGGAAATGAAATATATAATTTAATCTCATCTAGTTAATTTTAAGGAATAATAGTTAAGATAGATAGATATAATTAACTCATCATAGAGTTAATTAGATAAAATCATTAAGATCTTTATGGTTGATCGTTATGAGCTCAAGATTTCAGTAACCATTTCTTTTGAACTAATATTTTCATGAAGTGTATCATATTTAAAGGAATAATGACTACATTGTATTATACCTTTGGGCCAAATAATAAAAGGTTTATTATTAAAAATTAGTTTTCTTGCAAAGGTTTCTAAAATAAACTATGATGTTCATATGTCATTTTCTTTATATATTGCTATTATGTTTTTATTTATTTTTTTACATAATAGTTTTTTTTTGCTAAAGCAAGAGTCAAACCTTCTATTGACTTGTGAAAGAGAATAAGTTACATAATTTACAATAGGTGATAAGATGACGTCGTGCCTCCAACAAAGGGAAGAATTAAATCAACCCTTAGTGCCCTTACAGAAAAAATGCCACGAACATACAAAAGGCGGACTCAAAGAAGGGAATAGAGAAAAAATGCCACAAACATACAAACAGGTCCGAAGAGGTTAACTCAAATCCATTGACAAGCCCTATGAACATGGTCTGTGGATCTACCACTTCTTGAACCAACGCTAAAAGACCATATCTCTACTTGAAACAAAACTAGCCAAAAGAGAAATAAAACCAAAATCCAAAAGAACTTGGAACCTCCGACTTTCCTTTGGACCCACAAAACTGCTCGACTTTCAGAAGCACTTGATCTGCTCCCTCCTGATCGGATGGTCAAAATCCATACTGCGCGGAGCAGTAGCCCGAGGAATACCCTCCCGATGAGGGCAGTATTCTCTCTCCTCCCCACGCCACGCGTAGACAATCGAGTGGCATCGCAAGCGCCTGATAAGGGTGGTAAACCGGAAGCATATTTGACTTCGGGACCCACTAACCTACTCCACAATCTGTAGTCGTCGATCTACTCCCGCCTGATCAAACGGTCAATATGCATATCGCGTGGAGCAAAAGCCCGAGGAATACCCACGCGATGAGGGCGGTATTCTCTCTCCTCCCCCAGCCACATGTAGACAGCTGAGTGGCATCGCGTGCATTCCATAAAAACCACTTTTTGGTTTGAGGGCACCCGAAAAGGGTGGTTTAGCCAAAGTTGTTTTGACTCTCGCTGCCTATTTCCTCGACCCACTAACTCGCTCGACTACCTACAGCCATCGATCTACTTCCTTATGATCGAACGGCCCATGCCCATATCGCGTGGATTTGTGGGTTCCCGATAAAGGTGGTAAACTAGGAGTTATTTTGCCTCCCAATGTCTTCCTTCCGAATTTTCAATCCAGCTCAATAGCCTATCGCCGCTGATCTTTTTCTTCATAAGCAAATTTCCAATGGCATGAGGGCTTTCTCTGGCCTGGCTTCTAGTAGCTCCAATGCCATTACAAACTATGTTGATCTCCTGTGAGACCCTTAAGTTCCCATACTTTGTGTACCCTTCTAATATACTCCTAATCTTCATTGACAAATGTTGATATTCCATGGCCTTGTCTGTTATAGTATTGCTCCCTGTCTATGAGGGCCCGAGAAGAACAACCTTCTCACATTTGGCTGTCTGCTACGTCCTCCCACCTACAACATATGTTAGTTCGTGTGCATCTGACCCCTTCATTGGCTAGCCAGTCCACAACTCTCTTGGCTTCCCTGCGTACATGCACATACCTGAGAGTTCTTAGAATTCTTAGGTGTGATTGAATTCTGTTATAGACCTATAGAAGCCTCCAGTGGCTTGATATTTTCTCTGATACTGAGGACTAATTCTGAGTCATCCTCGATGATAACATTATGCATGTCGTGCTCTATGAGTATTTCCAAGCATTGCTCCATAACCATGACTTCAACCATATTGTCGGTAGCTTTTCCCAAATGACTCAAAAAGATTACCTTTATGTTTCCCTCCTCATCTCTCATGACTCCACCATAACCAGCATCTACAGGATTACCTTTAAAGGCTCCATCTATGTTAATTTTTAAAAATCCCTATGAAGGGGGTTGCCAGAAAGCCTCTCCCTCAGAAGTATGATTTATGGTAAGATGTGGACTCTAAGGGATATGCGTCTGTAACTCCAACCTTTCTAGAATGCACGCCTTTTTGTATCTTGTATGCTTTCCTATGGAAAATCCCCAAAGGGTGTTGATAGTCTCCTTTAGTTGTTTAAGGATTATCATTATGATGCTATTCTCTGGTCCATTTTTGTCTCTGAAAATCCTGGTGTTGCGCTCTTTCCATACATTCCATATCAAGAACCCTGGAGTAAAAGCCCAGGCTATGTTTATTGTCTCATTGTCTGAGAAATCTCTTCTCCAATTTTTCAGTGTAACAATGATATTATTTTCATTCCTGTTTGTCTTCTTGAATACATTTCCAACCCATTTCCATAGGGTTGAGGTAAATGTGCAGAGATTGAGAAGACGATTTGTGGTTTCTTCCTGCTCGCCGCATAGGTGACATCTTGAGGGGCCAAAAAAGCCTCTCTTTTTAGATTCTCCCACGTTAGAATCTTGTCATGTTGAACTAGCCACCTGAACAATTTAATCTTCATCCAATGTGGGTTATTCCAAAGGTCTTTCCATGTCTTGTCAATGTTTGGATAGTTAATACCTAAAACTATTCTTTTTTATTCTTTGAGGTTGAAGTCACCCTCATTATTTCTTCCCAATATTAATTGGTCATCTGAGGTTGAGGTCAAGATTTTCCTTTTTTCCAGAATAGCTTCCAGGGCCTTAGCTTGAGATTGCAGTGTTGTTAGCTCATTGTAATTTGGAAGTTTCCAAATTCTCCATTTTCCATTGTTCCTTGTTTGATCCCAATAGTCACTTACCCTCTTTAATCATTTGTTAATGGTATCAGTTTGGATGTTTTCTAAATTCTCGCTGTTGAGGTTACTTTCCTGCTGCCAATTGTCCTCCCAAAACCAGGCTAGATTTCCACTTTTGATCTCCCAGAAACTATGATTTTGAACTAAGGCTCTGTTCTCCCAGGCCCTGTTCCAAATTTGGGAACCTCTTACCTGTTCTGTCATTCTTGTGATGTTTGTTCCTTGCCAGTTCATTGCATACTTTTGTTTCCAAAGTTTTTCCCAGGGGTCTCGCATTTTCTTTAGCCATCTCCACCACACTTTTGCTCCCTGAACTTTGTTTAGAATGCCCAGGTCATGTAGACCCAAACCACCATGGGATTTGGGTTTGCATAACCTATCCCAAGCCACCAGAGCCCATTTCTTTTTCTCTTCCCATTTCCCCCAGAGAAAGTCTCTTTGAATGTTTTTGATTTGTTGAATGACTCCTATTGGTGCCGGAAGGGCTGATAGCATGTAGATTGGGATGGTTTGAAGGACCGCTTTTGTGAGGACCAGTCCCCCTGCTAGGTTTAGGGCTTTGTTCTTCCACTTGCTGATCTTGTCTTTCAATTTGTTTATTACAGACTCCCAGATGTACTTGTTCAGTGGTTTTCTATGAGGGGAACTCCCAGATACTTCGAGGGCAGTGAATCTCTTTGAAAGCCAAAAATTCTGGAGAGGTTTCTCTAGATAGAAATATCAGTATTGAAAAAGAAGATCTTTGATTTTGAGAGGCTTGCCTCAGTACCAGTTGCCATTGCAAACTCATACAGAAGTTTCTTGAAAGCTTTGGCTTCCTTGACTGTGGGTATGCCTTGCAGCATAGTATTATCCACAAATTTTTGGTGTGTCACAGTGTCTCCATCTCGAGTGGGTTTTAGTCCTTATATTCTTCCTTCCTCCTTGGCAGCCATGATCGCTCTGCCTAACCCTTCCATCATGAGGATGAAGAGGAATGGGGAAAGAGGATCACCTTGTATGAGACCTCTTGTGGGATTAAGGCTCTGGAAGGAGAGCCATTGAGAAGAATTGAACAACCGGCAGTGGTGATGAGAGCCATGACCCACTTGATCCAATTATGGTCAAAGCCATATGCTTTTAGAAGATCTCTTATGTAGGCCCATCTTAGTTTGTCATAATCTTTCGCTATGTCTAGCTGAATTATCATCCCCGCTTTATTGTTGATTTTGAGGGAATGTACCACTTCATGAGCTTGAATTATATTATTGAGAATTTGTCTCCCTTCCACATAACCTGTATGCTCCTTTGACACCAGAGTTAGGAGGAGGGTCTTAAGTCTGTTGGCAATGACTTTGGAAATTATTTTGTACACCACATTACATAAAGCTATGGGTTTGAACTTGTCAGGAGAGGTGGATTTTTCCTATTTGGGGTTTAAGGCATTGAAGGATTCATTGAGCGCCCTCAAAACTGATTTAGAGTTTCTCGAGTCCTCCACTAACTCCAGAGTATCTTGTTTGACTATCTTCCAACATATTTTGAAGAAGTCCACATTGAAACCATCTGGACCTGGAGCTTTCCCATTATGCATCTCTATAAACTTCCTCGACCTCTTCCTCCATTTCTGGTA